>OW121857.1:49245395-49796134 GCA_933228895.1 Platycnemis pennipes
ATATAAATTGAATCTTCAAATTATGCATTTGGGGAATACCAATTTAGAGCAATTCAAACACAAATGGTCTAAATTTAGTTCATGTAAACTAACAATGGATATTACCGGTGTTAGTTAAATTCTTGAGTGTATGTGTTTGACCCATAGTGATTAATTCTTGGGAATTTTACCACAGGGGATGACCTGATTACACCAGTGTATGTGCCTCCAACAAGGCCTCCTCCTACTGCACCCCCCAAAGGATCGACAGGATCATCTGGCAGGGATCATCAGCAAGGAAACAACAAGCCATGCGATGATGAAGACTGCTTCACAGGCTCAGGGTCAGGTGAGGCGGTGACCACGGAGGAGGCTAGCCCCGAGAGCCGAGGTTAAATATTGTCGCCCATTCTCTGCATTCGGAATGATCAAAATTTCAATTCTCTTGGCATCTCAGCACCTTCAAAACTTATCCTCGGCACTGTTTTATTTCTTATCTTGGTTGCACATGGTAAAATTATTCATTCAGAGCTTGTGAAGAGTTTTTCGAGTAAAATTTTTCAAATTATGAGAAATCTGTCAGTATTACCTCTTGTAAACTTTATTGATTAAATCCGGGATACTTTTTCTGGCGGAAAAGGAGGTGGAACTCAGTAGTGCATAGGCATTACATGTCCATAAGCATTGCTCTTGTAACCACAGATCTTCCTTGGGTCAAAATCAGGCTCGTTTGGAAAAATCCCCTCTCACACTCACTTTAGCAAATGGCTATTGTATTTTGCCGATCACAATCGATATAGGTATATTAAGATACATGCAACCATAGATCACTAGTGGCAAAGTGACTACTGACTTAAGATTAACTGGATCCATAATTCCCATGTTAAATTGGAGAGCTAGTTTATTGAACATTTAAACTATTAAAATATTGAACATATAAAAAGCTTATGATTGATTTAATGAAGTTTTGGCAATTTACGTCAACTAAAAAAGGTTCCAGAACACAGGTCCAGCATGTAGTGAGTAAAAAGGCCTGATAAAATCTTAATGGTTTGAAAGATCTATACATCTAAATCTTTGTAAGACGTGAGGGATTCTATAAAGGTGGGGTTGGGAGGGATGGGAATATTTAAATTCAATATATATTGAGGGTCAAGTTCTGTATTTAAATTTTGCCATGTGCAGAAATTAGAAACAAATACATTTGTTTTATTTATTCAGCACTCATTTGCTCTTCTAAGCACATTTTGTTATTCAATAAGTTATTGGAATGACTTAATGAAGGGTATAAACCTCAGAAATTATGGTCAAAAAGCAAATTGCTTGCTATTAGATTTACTTCATTTTTACCTGTTTTTTGGTGAAAGTAAATATGAGTACAAGAAATCAGTAAGGACAAATCTGATAAAAAACAATGAGGAGAGAAATAAACTGCAAAACCAGAAGATTTTGAGAAATGTGAATAAGAAAATAATGCCAAATCAAGAAATTCAGGTAACTACTCCAATAAAATATTTCAGTCAATTTGCATCCTTTTAGGCAATCTCCCACTTTGACAATTGAGAGTGAAATTTTCATGAAAATCAAAAATAATTTGCATAAAATTTATTGCAGTTCTTTTACACAGTTGGCATGTAGTTATTACTTAAAAGGGTGTCATAAAAATCTCTTACTTTTATCATTGAGTTTTGCTCAAAATTCACACCTAAAGCATCTCCCAGTCCAGGAAATTATCCATTTTGAGTCCTCCCACTTTCGTAAGAAAATCACCTGTGGCAATAGTCAAGGGAATTTCTCAATTGGGAATATATTATTTGTCTACTTTTCTGACTCTTTTACATTACAAGTATTTCATCATCAGTCATTCCAGGAACTTAAATAAAAGATATTGAGTCTCTGAATATAAATTTATATTGCCCTTTCCTAATTGACCTCTTAACCCTTTAGCTGGGACAGCCTGAACTTAAACTTGCCACTTTATGATGAATAAAATTCAATGCAGAGTTCATCTCTCTTCCATGGGCCAATGCAGAATTGGTATACAATCTTTTTTTTATTTATTTTGCAACCCTTTCTTTTCCTATTTCCCAAGAGATGTCAATTTATGATCTCATAACTGCAAAACTTTCAATGAAACAATTTTACTAGTCATAACTTTATGAACATGTCGTGGTATGTGTATGACCCTCATCATCATCAACAGTCAACAAACCTAGGATTGGATTGATGCAGCCCATACAATCGATTCTTCTATTGGCAAACCTCTTCATATTAATGTAATTCCTCTCTTTCACATCCTTCAGGACCTGTTCCATATATGTATCTCAAATGAGGCCTGCCTAATCCATTCTCCCTGTTCACTTTTCCCTCAAGTGTTGCTTTAATCATTCCATCCTGTCTTTAGATATGGCTCATTAAGTTGTCCCTTCTTCTTTTTAGAGTTTTCAGCAGACTTCTCTTTTCCCCCACTCTTCTTAAGACTTCTTTATTTGTCACTTGGTCGATCCATTTTATCTTCATCATCCTTCAGGAGCACCATATTTCGAATGCTTCCACCCTTTTCTTCTCTACTGCTGTCATCGTCCATACCTCACTGCCATAAAGAAACATTCCCCAGTTTTGCAGGCAGATTTCAGGCTCCAGATCAGTTCTGAAATTGTTTCAGGCCCAAAGAAGTGGAGCTGTCATCCTATTATCCCCAAAATGAGAACAAAATACAGAAGAAAACTCAAAATAGATCAAATTATAGAATCCTCAGCATCTCTCAATGCAGGAAGTTTTCATGCAAAAGAGAAACTGCTTTGGGAAAGAGTGAGGATTACCAATTAGCTTTCACTACAGAGATATAAAGGGGCTCTGTAAGAAAGATATGGTCAAATTTAGAACAGCTTTTAAGCTAAAGTTGCCCATGTAATCCTACCTACATATACTTAATTACATTTCAGCAGCTGAAGGGTTAATTGAGTACCTAATCATTTTTGTTGAAGATACATACGTAAGAGGCAGAAATATTACCTATATGGCTACATTTAAAAAAAAACTGCTACTTTGTCTTGCACCCAAAACTTTCGTGCACTTTATTGTGTGCATGTTTTCATTTTCACAAAATTATTGCACAAGAAACAGTACATATATTCCTTCTTGATTAGCCAGTAGGAATGTTTTTGCATAATTTCTTAGTGCACATATCATGAAAGGGATAATTGGCACTATTTTTACAAAGAATTTGTATGGACCTCTATTTAAAAAATATTCTACTTATTTTTGCTTGTCAGAGAGAATGGTGGGTATCAGCCAGGGTGTTCACTTTTAACATATTGCTCACTGTCACATTAAAATTCTTTTGTACTATCTGCAGATGTCTATTCACTGTACATATACTATTAGCCAGCTTTCTTAAACAACCAATGCAGGTATACAACATAAATGCAACTTAACATGTTCAACCCGACGGACGCGAATGAGCGTCCAAGGTGCGTTGCCAGGATACCGAAGGACGCGCATTAGCGTCTGTTAATGACTTCTCTGATGACCTCACTGAAGACCTCTCTGAATACCTCTCTGAAGGATGCGAACTTACGTCTTTATAAATTATCGAGTTTTATTATTTAAAAAAAATTTTTACTAATTTTAAATTACATTTAAGTGACTGGCCAAATAATTGAGGCAGAAAAAGCTTTCCGTTTTTCATGATTGCACACTAGAAATAATCCGGGTTGAATGTGTTAAAGTCTGTATTTAAATAAAAAAATTAAGATACAATGTAATACTGCATGCACTTATGACATGCAGTACTTAAAGAACTTAATATTTTAGTTTTTTTACTTCAATACAAATTTTCAAGAAGTAAAATTTCATGCTAAATAAATTAAATATGGGATTAAAAAT
Source organism: Platycnemis pennipes (assembly GCA_933228895.1). Lineage (NCBI taxonomy): Eukaryota > Metazoa > Arthropoda > Insecta > Odonata > Platycnemididae > Platycnemis > Platycnemis pennipes. The sequence goes on from OW121857.1 coordinate 49,249,263, forward strand.
TGAATTTTTGGTCACTTCCAATTCAATTATGATAAAGGCTTCCACACATTCCTCTGTATCAACTCATCTCGATGAGCAACAACAGCTTCTCCAACAATATTTTCAGGTCCTCTGATGTGAGGACAGCAATGGGATGGCTGGAGAAACACTTGTTGCTCAGAGACAAACCAATGCAGAACTAGAATGCCTAAAAGCCCTTATCACCAATGGGACTAAAAACCAAAGTGACTAATACAGAGACACTAACTGTTAGTTTTCCACTTTCGAACAACTGCCAGATAACTAGTAAGACAATTTCAATGATACTATAGTTGTTTTTAATATTTTTTCATTGATTCAACCAGGTATTTTTATGAGAATGTAAATAATAACTGAGATTGAAAAATTGTCACAACCAAGCAATATTTTTCTAAAAAATAAAATTTACTACTTGATCTTGAATCAATCTCTCGAACCGCAATGATAGGAGACACTTGAGGTTTTGCAAAAGAGCCATGGAGTGAAGAAGTATTTATGATTGTAAAAGTAAGGTGAAGAGAAAATCACGAAAAAGAAAAAAAATATTCTGAAAAATGGATTTTATAAAAGTGTGATTTAATACTGTTACAATTTTCTATATCAGACAGTGGAATGAGTGATATTTGAATCCGTAATTAAAACCACACATCCATGTTAAGGCAAGAATGAAGCCAGTAGTGTTGTTTTAATTATGGACTCAAATACCAATACATCTACTGTCCGATGTTGAAAATATTAATAGTTTATGGTCCTACGCTTTCACCGATATTGGACTGAGTCTGTACCCTGGCTGAGTACTCTGACCATTAGCAGGTCACTTGGAAGTGACTAAATGAGTGAGAGACTGTTTACTACATATTTAGATTCAAGAAACCATTTTTTCTGTGCATTAGAGCTGTAATGACTATATTACAGCTACAGTGCACCATGCACCAATTTGCATTTTATCATTTATATTTTTGCCTTTCTTAGTTTTTTCTTCTTGTAACAGCTCTGTTAAAATTCTGCCATGTGTCTTCATAGTTCCACTTCCATTTGTTACCATTATTCTATAAATAGCATGATATAACTGACTTTTCATAAACAGCCAGTTGAAAACAATAACATTTTCCCAAGAGGTTTGATTGAAAGGTAAAATTAACTCTCGTAGTGTATGAGAAATATCCATACTGAAACTCTTAATTCTGGGCAATGTTATCAGCAATCATTTGCTGAGAGGAAGATATAATCCAAAATCAATTTCAAACTCCTAGGTATTGAAAAAAATCTTTCCACTCAACTACCAAAAACCCTAAAAAAATAGTACATAGGTACTTAGCAATTGCCCTAATTGAACATTACATGCAGTATCTCTTGTACTTATGAGTAGACCCCATTTGTTTTATTTCTGTAAGACAAGCTGTGTTAGTGTTGTTTAAGAATTATCAGCATAAACTTGGACAAATTTCTTAGTCTCAGAATAAAAGCATTGATTATATGTATGCATTTGTTTTTAATTATCTATGAATATTTCTCAAAAAACATTTTTTACCTTTTGGCCTAACTTCTGGTTATGAAATGACTATGGTCATGTTTGGAAAGCTACGTTTGAGAAAATAGGTTTTGAAAAATCTAGCTATGAACATATGTTGCCATGAAGTGAATGACAGTTGATTTATTAAAAAGATGGATCTGATTTTATTTACAATAGACTTGCAATGAATGGACATAATATCACCTTCATGTAAACTTGCTGTGGTATGTGTAGACACAAAGAATAACAAGTATGGCTATTCCCTCAAAGGTCCAACGGCAGCCACAAGCGATGGTGGCAGCACCATAGAGGGCATGACGACGGATGCCCAGGGGGAGAGCAGCCCAGTGCCCACCTCTCCATCCTCCTTCTCATCCCCCTCCTCCTCCCTCTCACCATCCATCCCCCCTTCCCCCTCCACGGAGACGGCCATCGACTACTTCAACGTGAGCAACATTTCTTCCTCATCCCCATCTCCCTCTCCCTCCCCAACCTCTTACTTCCCCTTCCCATCTGCCCCGCCAACCACCACAGAGCGCCAACAGCACTTTGCTCAGCCGCCAAGACCCCCACCGCCACCCCCTGCCCCACCTGAGCTCTATCCCCCACGCCCAACACGGGGATACAACGGTATGGGGAACCGCATCTCATCCGAGGCGGCAGAGAACACGGCCCTCATCATCGGGATCATTGCAGGTATAGTTGATTCTGTGGCCAAGACTTTGTGGGATTCCATTTCAACCCTTAGACACTCAGGGTGATGATACATTGATGTCATATATTTTATTGAACATAAATACTTTGTCGTTCCATGTGAATGACCAATTCAATCATGAATATAAATACTTTGAATCAACATCAATAATGATTTTATGTGGAATTCCTACGTATTTACAGTAAAACTCCTTATTTATACTTTTCTAGGGACCACTAGAAAAAAGTGTAAATTTTGGGAAAATGCAAATAGCGGGAAAAGGACAATTTTCAGTTTCACATGCATACTTTAACAATATAAAGTAAATATATAAATAAGAAACACCGATAAACTGAATTAGAGCAATATTATTAATTATTTATTAAAGTATAGAGCTGTCCTGATTTATTTTTGTGCGGTATATTTCTACCAATGTTTCAACCAACCCAACCAACCATTCGAGGGTGTCAACTCCATAATTCCCAAACTTATACATTATGCAATGCCTTTTCTCTTATGACAAAGCCATTCACGGTGGTATTAGATGATCTAGATCTTAGAAACTGCTTTTTAGGTTGTTATTCCTTCATGCCATGATTTCTTGACTTTATCTCTTTTTTGACTCATGTCTGCACTAGCTAGCATGTTTCTGAATCACATCGTAATTTTTCATAATTGCATCAGTTGTAGGGACCGGTAATATTAGATGTTTTGCTATATCAGTGCGAGTTGCATCAAGAAGATGCACAATTTTTATTTACACCAAAATGGAAAATATTCTAGTTTCTGCGAAGATTTCTGCAGTGATTAGAAGATTACTCAAGGGTTTCCGTTTTTTTTTCTGCATTGGTTCATCTCACTGCACGACAGTTTCGCCGGCATTCCAGATGGCATCTTCGGGTCCGAAGTATAGGAAATATAGGTAGTACGAAATATATGAAATATATAGAATGAAGATAAAGGAAATTTGATGGGGTGCAATCTTTGGACTTAAAGAAACCGTCTACAATGCCGACGAAACTGTTGTCCAGAGGGATGAACCAACGCAGAAGAAACCCGAAAACCCTGGAGTCATCTTGAAATATTGTATTTCGTATCCATTTCCGATTTCCAAGTAAAATAAAATTTATGTTCTGGAGTAATTAAGGATAAAATAAACAACACATGAGAATATTGAGATACCTTGCTGATCGGACAGCGCAAGCAGTTATCCAAAGGCAAAAATTTCTCAGCAAAATTATTTTATTTAATGCTGTTTTCACACAATAAAACCAGTTTCAATAAGTTTTGTTTTGTAGTAACATGTAGTAAAACTGTTGAATTAATTCAGCATGATGGTCGGATGAATGATCTCTTGTTATCATCCACTAGTTTAGTTAATGTATTTCTAACATTTCATAATGTCTGGGTAAAAATTCATTTTCATTCTTCACAATATGAACTTCAGTAAAGCTTAAATATACTCCTGCAGGTGTTCCTAAATCATAAATTGCATCCTATATGCATACATTTCATGGTAGGAATTTTTCCCGGCAAAAGCGAGTTTTTTGCGAGTTTTTATCGAGATCAAAACTCACAATTGCTGAAACGATCGCTAATGGCAAACTAGTGGTACTGCATGTACTGCCCCACTATGCCGCTATAAGTTCAAATTCTTCTGTAAAACAGAATACATTACTGCTCTCTCTCTCTTTTGTTTTTGAAGTGTATATGCACAAAACAGGTTAAACAGTGTTTTAAATAGACTGGTATGCATGGCTAAATGTTATAGAAGGGAATTTTGTTGTTTTAATTTATCGCATTCTTACCCGCATCTAATGCAAACAGCAGGAAAACGGAAAAGTCATGGTGTAAATATAGGGTTCTTCATACGTTGGAGATATAGGAAATGGGATGGGACCCGATAAAAATGTTGTAAATTGTGGGAAAACATAAATTCCGATAACGTAAATGAGGTTTTACTGCATATTGAATTATGAACTGATTCTACAAATTAATGCCTAAAAGTATTTGATATATCAATTTTGAGGAAAACATAGGAATATATATATTCCTATGTTTTCCTCAAAATTCTCAGGTTGCCGATATATTGTTTAAGATCCATCAATTTAGGTAATTATGAGGAAACATATTTCTTTCATCAAGGCATTCTCCTATCTCAAAAATACATAATTAGAGTGTCTAGGGCAGTGCTTCCCTACCGGTGTGCCATGGCACTTCAGGGTGCTGGTTAAACAGCAAGGGGTGCTGCAAGACTGCAGTGGGAAAACAAAAAATATTTAGGAGGACTAACTTCTGGATGGGTTCCTCTCACACTCAACAGATGGTGAAAGAAATCAAAACACTTCTACCAACCTAAGGACTAATTACTGCAAAGCACTGATTATCCTGAGAGATGGAGAGATCTAAGAAGGGTGCCCCAAGATAAAAGATTGGGAAAGCTTCATTCTGATGGGTGTTGCCAACATAAAAGGTTGGGAATCACTGGTCTAGGAAGTGGAATATATGGAAAGGCAATGTATGCAGGAGTATTTTTTCTGCACCAGGGCCAGGTTGGTGTAGTGGTTAGAGTACTGGCCTCTCACCAGTACTCTAACCACCACACCCAGACCTCAGGGGGGTCCGGGTTTGAATCCTGGCAGTGGAAGGTATTTTTCATCGGCAAACTGGCACATACTTGAGTGTTATGTGGAGGACATTCCAGTACAGCACTCCATCTGTTGGATGGGATGTTGAGCCATGGTCCCCTTGGCACCTTTTTGTTAAGAGCAGGTTAATGCCGATGATGGGTTTCTCTCCACCCGTCCTCCTTTCTCTTCCATCCCCATCCTTGTACCTTTCCTCCTGGTCTGAAGAACCTATTAGAGAAGAAACAGACTTGAAAACACAGATGGATTAATCTCTTCTGCAGAAATGATAAGGGCACAGCATTTTTTGGTGAAAGTGGGAAATTTTAATACAGGTCAAATAAAATAATAATACGTAGCTACATTCTGTTGGTAATGAACTCATGTCAAGTACCTATCTGAATGGATATGTTTTATTTGACTTTTTGATATTGAAATTTTCTCATCATTTAACCTTAAAGAACAATTTTCATTTCACATAAAAATGTGTAAATGGACAACAAAAATGTTAATGAAAGTTACAATCATATTATTATCAACAATTGCAGGGGCTATGATTGCTATAATCCTCATCATCCTGGTCATCCTCAAGTTCAAGAACCGGACAGATGGATCATACAAGGTGGATGATGGGAAGGGCTACTCGACAGGGTACATCGGGGGAGGTGGGGGAGGGGGAGGCTCTCCAGCTGTCAGTACGGCTCTTCTGCCTGCTTCAGCCCCCAATGCTGGCAGTATGGTGGTTGGTGCTGGTCCAGTAGTTGGAGGTTTCAGTGGAGCCAACCAGATGAATGGCAATGTTCGGAATGGCGATGGTAAAATGGCCGCTGCGGCAGTCGGTGGTGCCAAACCACCTGCTAAAAGGAGGGAGTTGAAGGATATCAAGGAGTGGTATGTGTGATTGAGACGGAGACAATTACGCTTGTTTTTTCTGGATGGAACAAACAAACAGACAGACGGGAAAAGAATCAATGTACACACATGCAAGTATATATATATACATACATATTACAAACATATACATACACGTTTCAAAAAAGTATCTGAGTAAAATTGGTTTCCATCAGAGAAACAATAATGCCACGGTGGAAAAAAATTTGAAAAGAAGGATTCTCCAGACAAGCAAGTGTGTACGAGAAGAAAATTTGTTTGTCATAAAAGGGAACAGTAACTTTGCGGTAGAAAACATTTGAAAAGTGGAATTTTCAAATGTGAGCAGGTGTGTTTTGGGAATCATCTGTTTCATTTAACATTGGAGAAACATGCACGCACAATGACAAGTTATTGGCTGATGTGGAAAACGCAACCTTTGAGAAGGGGGGAGAGAGAGAGTTCTGAATCTTTTTTGCACCTTGTTGCTGACCACACAGCTCCTTCTGTTCTCCTCTCCTACCGTTCCTCCCTCACAAAGGACCTGTTATCCTTAAAATTCTACAGTTATCTCTCTCTCTCCTCTTAATGTGTGTTGTTACGAGAATCATGAAGCTCAGAGTGATCATAGCAGTGTGTGGTGGTACTCCCCCAGTAAGTCCCCAACCTCCCTTGCCATATGTGGTGTTGTCACTTATCAGCATCCTTACCTTTTGCCTAGATATTCATTTGAAGATTACTTCACAATTAGCACCTGATGATGTATAGGTGCATGTGATTTTGTGTGTGATCTGGTGGATAATGTGAAGAAATCAAGAGAGCCTTGTTTGTTTTGTAGTGAGAGAAAAAATGTCCCCGCCAATGACCTTTGCCAGGAGGAGGAAGGAAAGGTGGTTGAACTTTTGTTTTGATGCTCAAAAAAAGGCATTTATACTCGCCACAGTGATCAGTCATCTCATAAGAGAGGACTGCTTATGTGTCATGTGCAATGATTTTGAATGCATTTAAGGACTTCATGCTGCAGTCGATCCTTTGAATGTGAACATCATCCCACTTACTTTCACTCAAATGGATTTGTTTTCCATAGAGTATAGGGCAAGCAAGGAAGAGTCTTTACGTGTGTGTGAGTGTGTGAATGATACGTGTGCCAGCCATGCCAGGCTGAATAATTAAAAAAAAGAGGAGTGCATTTGTCCTTTTTTGAATGAAGATCGCACTTGTGGTGTAAATCACGAACATGCTATCCATAACATTAAAAAAAAACACATGACTTCTATCCCTAAAGAAATAATGTACCTACATACCTACTTATCCATGTTCTGTAATTACCTTTTCTCAAATTTAGGAGTATGGTGCTCTCAGCTTTCTGTCTTCACACTAAACACTTTAGGGTGGGAGAGAGTGAGTTTGAACAGCATAACTGTCAGGTATGATGGGGCCACTGTGACCACCAAACACTCTTCCCCTTGCGCACATTGTTGTGGGCAAGGGGGAAAAGGCCAGATCGTACATCACACACCTCCAACTCGTATGCACTGCCAATTTAATGAATTAATTATGCTGAGTCATGAATACATGTTCTCATCCCTTCATGTAAAGACCACAGGAGTGATTAACATGAGCTTGCTTTAGTGGATATCACTCCAGAGTAAGAAAAAAATATAAAATATGGAATTTGGGTTACTTCTTGAGAATATTTCTCAGGATAGGAGTTGCCAGCCTAATGGCCTGAAGGAAATGGAAAGAGAAGGTTCCTTGAATGAATTTCCTCATCTCGGCTTGTACCTCATACGACACTAATGTGTAACATTTTCATGTAACATAATCACTTTTACCTTCTAGTCATTAATCTTCAGCATCTATCTTCATTTTTCCCCCTTTATGCTGATGTGGGAGAGTTTTGAAGAAAATTTGTCCAAAATTCATGGTGTTCAGAAAAAAAAGTATCTGGATTTGGTAATCTGGTATTTGCAAATACGTGATATCTTTGTTACCCGCAATACCCTTTCCACTCATATTAAACTCTTGGTGTAACCCTCGATGTCTTAAGGTGGAGAATTCCAGTTCCAACATGTCCAAAGACATATTATGTTATTAAAGAACTTGTATTTTAATTGCTCTTAATAACTTAATGGGATTAAATTTCCTACATCAGTGTGCTCCTATAACAAAACCCAAAAAAGTTTCAATTCTCACCATGTGTGAAGTTCTAATGCTTTGTCGCATTAATCTGTTAACCTTTCTTGTGCTAAACTCTTGTAATGATGTTAAAATCTGGTATGCAATCTCCCTATCCTGACTTTTGTAAGGTTGACTGTATCTAACCTCCTTTGAAGTTCATTAATGCTAACCCTATCCCATCATTCATCACTGCCATTCATAGAATTATAAGAAGGCAGCATCAGAAATGTATTATCTCTTTGATATTGACATAATTCATCAGAGGAATGACTGCCTCTTGGAAAACTGGACTATTTTGAGGCTTTTGGGATTTTTTTATTCACATCACATCCTTAAAATTGGCCTTCAAAGTGAGTGTTAAAACCCTGTCGTGATAAGTATTTCATTGGCATTTGTTCTATTGTTTTTAAATGGCAGTTCAAACCAGTTGCTGCAGTGATACCTGCGATTTTTCAGGCGTACGTACACAGGACCCTGTACTTTGTTGTATAGTAATTCGAAGTTGTACGTCCTTGTTGTTTCTGCAAAATAAAAAGTTGTTTCTTTTTTATGAACTTGTAGCCTCCTATTCCTTATCATTTGAAAACATCAGTACTTGATGAGAGAACATTATCATAATGATTGCTTCTTGAACGAGATTCATATTCTATTGCTAAATTGTTGTTTTTGTCAATCCATGGTAGTAAAAAGATGTCATAAAAATATGAAAAAAGGGATAATAGAGTACCCACTAGCCCTTTAGTTGCAGGAAGAAATATACAAAATGTCTACAAAAAGTCCTTGACCTTGGTTTTAATGGTTTTATAACTATTTGATTAACATTGGCTGGGAATTACCTCTGTGGAGAGCAGTGAATGCTACAAAGAGGGCATGCTGGTAACTAACAAATGACAGATGGTCTCTTAAGGCCCCTTTCACATCAGTTCTCATGAGCATGTTCACGAGAGCTGAAGAGATTGGCAGGGTTTGAACCGCCTGAAATTTAATGAGACTGAGCCCTAGACCCCTACCATCCAGTGCATATGATCCGCTGTCAGAGGCTCTTGAGCCGGTATGCGGCTCAATCCACTGGTAACCGGTGACTGGTGGGGAGCTTTGCAATGTCCCATTGCATACACACCTTTCACACAAGGTTCAGGAGAGCTGCAGATATGCAGGATTCCTTGTCACTCTGACTCCGACTGGCAAACCATTTCTTGCATTCTTGTGGTGTCATTGTGAAAAATGAGTACTAGATTGGGGAAAAGCATCTCTGTATTTGATGCAGAAATTTCCATTTTTGAAATTAAAGCACGTCCTTGTCTCTGGGACAGTGGTTGCAGTGAATACTGTAATCGGACAAAGATGATACCAAGACAACAGACCGAGAAATAACAGGCTCAAACTTAGGCGCAAGTCATCAAAACTTTCCATTGACATTAGAAAGTAGTAGAAAAATTTTCTTTCACCTTCTCGAAGTCGATGAAACAAGGTATGGAAACTCCCCAACTATCACTCAGTCTATCTTCATCAATGGGATGAACCCACCTCCTCCTGATTTTATTCTTTGGTTTCTGTCTATAAAAGAAAGCAATCACAAGACTTCCTCTTCCAAATCTAGCATCCTGTGTGTGTGCAACAGACTAGAACAAAGGGACCTGAGGAGCATCGCCGGAGTAAGTGGCATTGTGGTGAATTGGAGCCTGTTCACCCGGCTCACATGAGCTTGTGCATTTCTATCCAGGTCTCACAAGCTGAGCATGAGCTCTGGTGAGTATGCTCAAGAGAGCTCGTGTGAAAGGTCTCTAAAAGTCCAAAATGGATTAGAGGAAAAAGTATTCTGTCACTTGATACAGGCAAATTAAATTTTAATGCATTGAACAAGTAAAAAGTACTCAATCTTCTTTAAAGAAGGTTTCTTATGATTCGGCTCAATTTAGCAGTTTTTCTATTGCAGCAACCAATGCAGATGGCTTCTTTTGGGATGATGCACCAGTGCTAAACTACATTTTATATTGTCTCCTCACCCCTCTCAAGGCAGGATCCTTTTAGGATCATCTTCGGAAAGAGCCAGAAATTACAATTGTGCATAAGGAGCCATTTCAGGAGAGAAGAGTGATTGGTGAACCAGCAGAATACCATGCTTAGGGAGGGAAGTCTGGATCAGGCATGATGAATGAGTTCAGGCATCATTATGATTCAGCTGTGAGTACTTTCTGGCCCATAGTTTCAATCTGTTGAATCAAACTGCAGATGTCATTTTGATTGCAGTCTGCGGAACCAATGCTGATCCCAATAATATCCACTTTTCTCATACTATGACATGATTTTTCTCCACGATTATTGCCTGCATTTTCTCAATAGTATAGGAACTTTCTTGCAATTGTTGATAGTCATTCAAAATGCTACTCATACTCCACAGAAAAGCAGCCATTTTTCAAATGGTTGTACCATGGTTAAATTTGCAGGAAGATTTTTCAATGGTATACCTGATTATTGTCTGCATTTTCTCAATAGCATAGGAGCATTCTTGCTTGTTGATAGTCTATCGCAACTCTAGTCATTCTCCACAGAAAAGCAGGCATTTTTCAAGTGATTGTACCACAGTTAAATTTGCAGGAAGATTTTTCAATGGTATACTTTAATGTCAGGTGGAGAGCACTTTGAGTGCAGATCGCCTCTGACATCATCATGTTGCTTTCCTGCCTTTTTGCCAAGGATACCATCGCACAGGCAGCGGTAATGCACAATCACTGGCAGTTACTTTATATCCATTGGAAATGGTAATATGCATCATCCTGCCACAAACATTGTCCCATCTGTCGAATGGGACATTGAACTGTGGATACCTTGGTGTCATTTGTTTAAAGCAGGATAGTACAGACACTGGATTCCTCTCTACTCCTCCTCCACATTCTTATAGTTCCTTCCTCTATCCAAATATCCCCCTAACCTCAGAAACAAAGGACCTTAGTTATTACAATAACAATTGGTGGTGAACATGGTTGTACCATGCTGCTGGTATGCATGCCAAACTTAAAAATAGGGACCTGCACGAAATAGATTATTTACTAATGATGGTGGTCAATTGGGAAAACATCCCCGATCTTGTGAGGTTTGCTACTCATAACTGTGGCCGTCTACTCCTGATGGTTGTGATTTACGGATGGCTGGATGCTATCTGGCTATCTCCGGCCATTCCCGCATCCCGGGTTAAGGATGTGAGTGTAGTAATGAGGATACAGGTGGAAAGGAACTTAGAATATAAGCATAATTTATTAGCATGTTTTGTTGTTTTCAAAAAGGTTTTTGACAGAGTGAGGTAGTAAAAGTTAATAGAAATATTGTAGAAGATAAATGTAGACTGAAAAAACAGGAGATTGATCCTGAATCTGTACTTGGCACAGAAGGCTCAAGTGAGAGATGCTGATGGAAAATAAGATTGTGCAGTAACAGGAAGGGGGGTTGTACCGGGGTGTTCACTATCACCAGTACTTTTAAAAATATATTAGGAAGGCATGGTGAGAGAGACGGGTTGGTTTTGTGGCAGGAGTGAAGATAGGACCAAAATTGATAATTAATTAATTAACGTCTGCTAGGTTTGTGGATAATTATAATAACACATTTTATTCATCCAGAGGCATACAATGCATTTATAGGACAAGTCAAGCATTACAGAGATTAAATTAAAAACTCACTGTTATATATTCATCTAGAAAATCGGAAACTGAGTAAAAGCATTTATCAAGAAGGTACTTATAAGTTTATTTTTTAATTTATTTACACTAGTAATATCAATTGTTTTGGGTATCTTGTTATACAAGTGTTTTCATTGTTTTTGGTCCCTTGGAATGGGAGTTAGTGAGAGATCTCTCTACATGTAAATCTCTCTTTCATTTAGTATCATGTAGATAATATAGGAGTCAATTAGCTGAAAATTATTGGGGTTATTTTTTACGAATGTTAGCGACTAAGAACTACCTAGACAGCACATAAGCTTGCTGCAATGTTGCGTTGAGGCTTCAGGAACCTTGGCAATGTTGCCAATGCTGCTGCAATGTTGTGGGAACATTGAAAGAATAAGGTTACAATGGAAATGTTAAATTAAGGTTATGGCAAGGTTGTTTCCACAAGCTCTCTTTTGCGCATGCGAATCAGGGCCAAAGATGATGAGAAGTTGCATGTTAAAAAAATTAGCTGTTCATATTCCTCATGTACACAAGTTCTTTGGTCATTCTTGAGTGGTGTTCCATCTAACGGGATCTTTTTTGATGGGAAATGATTGCTAGAGAAAAACAAACCTTTGGGGAATTTCATTAAAACTCACCTTTTTGTAACACTGCCCATATATTGCAAAAGCTACTTATTCAGAGAAAACTCTTATTTATCTCTCTAATCATTGAAAGAATATTAATTATGTATATACCTACCAGTCAAGCGTATTTTTATCCTAGAAATGATTTCCAAGGAATATTATAAGGAGGGAAATCTCTGTAGTATTAGTCTTTTGAAGTTAGATCTCACGAGTGATTTGGTGCCGGCAAGGAGCAGTATATAAAGAGTCTCTCACCCTTGGATTAGTAACTCAGAGTTGCACACGTGTGTAGGCAAACTATAGGTTGGTTAGGTTGGCAGTCTTCCGTAATTTAGGCATAACACGAGGGAGAGTAGCATCGTTTTATAACAACAGGTTCATATACTTGTCGACAATCGTCCATATCAGTCATTTGGTGGGAACTTATTACTGTGTGAAAGCATGTTTCTACAATGTACGTTCACAAATGAATGTTAGTACGTTTCGGGGCTGAGTTCTACTACACTGGTTTGAACTGCGAACTCACCACGGCATTGTACTACATCCTTGCAATAAGGTTACGTCCGTAACCTTGTGGCAAGGTTGGAAAGCATGCATTAGCGACCTTGTGGCAATGTTAATACAAGGTTATACCTTGTAACTTTATCCTTGCTACAATGTTACAAAGACAAGGTTGTCACAATATTACAGCAAGTTTAATGATGTGTTAATTGGGAACACTAGGAATCATTGAAATGATTTCCAAGGAACCTGCATTAATCTGCTGTCCTCTTGTGCTGGATCAAGTACCGTGTGAAACGGGCTTTAAGCCATAGTCAAATATTATTCCTAATTTTGGTCTCAATCATAATTACATTAGCATGCATTAGTTACTGGTAGTATTGCCATGGACTGTTGGGTTGAACATAATTCTTAAAAAAAAAAAAGTCATTCTCTTGTTATTCCTGGGCCTTGATCATGGATTTTCATAAGGCGTGCGCTAGCGTTATTTTTGATTTAACTCATGTCAGAGAGAATATGATCTCCATTCTTCATTTTTTGCCCAGCACTTCAAATCGCTTATCACAATTGGTGGAGCAAATTTTATATATGGTTATTGTTAACCCTGCGATACTCTAGGGGTAAGCGTTAAAGATAAAGATTGCGATAACGCGAAAGATACATCTGTGATTCCACACCTGATTACTGAGACTGTGATCTGCTGTCCTCTTGGCCACCCTTCTCTTTGAAACCTTTCTATTTTAACCCATTGCTCAATGGCTCTTAGCTTCAAAGAATGCATTTGCCCTGATTTGATACCACTGGAACAAAAAAATATATTAATAGAAGAAACAAATTCTGGTGAGATATGGTGGAAGTTTTCCACTATGGATAAATGAGAGCTTAGTAGACTCCACAGTAGTTTTATTGGGACGACCTTGGTTTTTACACGCAGTGTCATCATCAGGTGACCCATAAAAATATATTCGTAAGATAATAGTTTTGGATATTGTTAGGGAACTGTCTCTAAAAAAGTTATTATTCCCCAACAAGTCTTTGCCCTAAAATTACTGCCCTGATTTCATACCACTTGAATTATAATATTTTATTTCAGTCACCAATTGCATAATGCTATTAGGACTGTCAATTTATGAAAGAACTGTTAATTAGTATAGCATTATTGCTCAACGAGTTTTAGCCATGAAAGTAAAATTAGGTGACTGCCATGATTTTATCCTTCTTAGTATTTCCTTTAAAAGCAAGCATTTAAATTCTTGCTCATGGGTCTATGGGACAGGATATTTGGAGATGTTACTCAAATAGTGGGAACAAAAATTCCTATTCAGCCAGCAGGACTCATTTTTTGGTGGGAAAGTTTTCTTTCATCCAATAAAAGTTAAGAAATAAACAACATAGACATTTGGATTTTATCAAGGAACTGTTTATTAAAAAATTAAAGGATTACAATAAGAATTTCATAAAAATGGCTTCAGTAGAAAAATTATTAAAATTCAAACCAAGTTTGACAATATCACTCCTTTCACAGTCACATGGATTACAAGTCAATTCAGCTTTCCCTTCAATTGTCCTGGCTTCTCGACCCTCCCAGCAACTATCGTAGGGAAGTCTCGCCAGCTGGGTTTGTCAGCACCGTTGGCAGTCTTCTTTGGCAGTGCCCTCTTCCTCATCTTGGGCTTAGGTGTTTCCGCCTCCTCATCATCCTCACCATCTCCAGATTGTGGGCTGCTGGGCCTCACTGTCTTTTTGGTTACTTTCCTCGCTGGGGATTTTACCCGAGCACCAAGTGATTCCGACTCGGCGCCGAAAATAAGTTTGCCTCCAGAGGTATCTTTGCAGCCTTTGATACCATCCTGAAACAACTTGCGGCAGTAATCATAATCAGGTTGCTCATCATGCGCAAGACCTTTGGTATAGACCAAGAATTTCTGTACAGGAGCTGAAAGTAAAAGATGCAGGAAAAATTGTTACTAAAGAAATGAGTACAATACAAAAGGAACAGTCTAGTTTTTCTTGCTATCATTTTGCTTCTAGCCACCCATAATATGCTTAATCCTCTGCACTGGAGTGCCAAGTGAAGCTTGGAGGACTACGTGAGGTGGCCCATATTAAGTGTCACTCAACAAGTATTTCACTGGACAACTATAACTAAAATTTGGAATGACTGCAAAAAATTAGCACTAAGACTATCTTTTTGACTTGAAGACCACAGGATAAGGGGTGAAACAGTCATCTAAAAACTATGAACACTATGGAAATGCCCAGAAATAATACCAAGCCTGTAGCTAATTATTATTTAAAATACTGATTTTTTGAAATTTGATACATTTCACTCTGTTTTGTAACCTTAATCTTTAAAATCATGGGTATTTAAAATTAAATTCCAATTTATCCACAGAGTGTAGGAGTACAAACTATTGAACCTTTTTCTAAACATGTGAATGAGATTCATGCCGTGGGAGATGAGCTCCTGGAATTTTCAAAGTTTTCCTACAAAATGCAAAGAAGGATTGGGCTAGTGTGTAGAGCAAATGCTTCCCATACTGGTGGCCTGGGAACCCAATTCTCAATACCAGCTTCCTCCAAGGAATAAGAATTCAAAGTTAAAACATAACAGATGGATGGACGACGCAATCCAGTTACTTGGATTGCGTTGTTGAAGATTAATATATCTAGTAGGTAGCACAAACACTGGAATGAGAAGTGGTGAGAAATGCAGCAGCAAGTCAAAATACTGACCAGGCACATCACAGCTCAATTTCTTAATACTGGACGGTATATTACTCATGAAATCTTCCTTCATTTTCTGCACTTTGACAGGGTCTTTGAGATCACTTTCCCATGGTAAACGAGATACAATCCAATGCAGCAAATTGAACCCTAGGACTTCCAAATCTCCTCGGCGAGTTTGCACTGTAATGCAGAAGAGAAAAGTAAAGAATACTTGCACATTAAAACAAACCCACTCCAAGCCCCAACGCTCTTCACTATTATGAGTCAAAATAGTTCCATTACTGTAAAAAATGTTGATGAAACTTCAAATGCATGGTGAAACCCTACAACTAATACATAACAAGTCATTGAGAAGGGATAAAATAAACTACAAGACTTCCTTTCACTGCAAGAGCTTTGATTTTACTGGGAAATCATGAAGTCTACATGGTCATTAAATTACAGATGCAATAGGAGATACAGGACAGGCAGGAACAGTACTCTGTACATTTAATGCTACAAATGACAATTCAAGGAAACATACCTCCTAAGTGGGCATCTCTACTTGTGTATTCAATTGTACCATTATGGGCACGTTTCTTGTCTGGCTTAAATTCTTTCGTCGTATACCTTCCGGCCAATCCATAATCAACTAAGTACACTTGATTTTCAGTCCCTTTCTTTAATCCAAGTAACAGGTTAGTTCCTTTGATATCCCCATGGACGTAGTCCTTCTCATGTATATACTGCAAAACATCAACCTAAAACAGAGATAACGAGAGTCAATGCTTGAAAAGAAAACATATAAAATCATTTTACAACCTACACTTACGATTTGTAAAGCTATTTTTAAAACCGTCAAAGTAGGAAACCGCCTCTTGTTTTCTTCAAATATGGACCATAAGTCTCGGCCGAATCTATCTATCACCAAAAATCTGTATTTTTCACCGTTCATTTCATGCGAGCCTTGACCATAGAGCCGAGGAACGCCAAGATGTTTAATTTTCCTATTCTTGAGCCATTCAGTTACTGAAATTGGGAACACAATTCCAATATACCATACAGAACTGACTATAAGCACACGACCTCTGTCCTTCAATTAGACACCAACAAAAGAAATGTTATTCATACACCAGCACCTCCAGACCCATTACTTAAATAAACTTAACTATTATCACATCTGAGAAGCCATTCTCAAGCAACACACACCCGTTTAGATCAGGATAAAAAGTAAAATATGAATGGGGGCATGTTTGGTTTTGTAGCGTGTCGTTACGAATCAAGGGCTGTATAAACGTTTCATCTCTAGCGATGTTTACACGACAGGTAGCCACAAAATTCTCCCCAATATTACGGCCCAGGTCCAAAAGATGAGGGACACTGGGCCCAAGATAACGGGAACCACCAGATCCGTCGTTATTTGTAACAGAAATTGAAAAAACTTACTAAACTCCTCTTTGGCGACTCGCAGGTAAAAATGCATTTCAACGAAAAGAGGGCCATTTTGATGGGGTTCCTAGAATTAAAAAAATGACACTGAGAAAAGAAAGGCTATAACATTTTTACTGGGGTTGAATAACTTAAGGGAAGAACTTACGATTTTTATGACATATGACGGAACTGCTGCATTCTCCGATTCACGATGCGCTATTAATTAATGGCATTCAACAATTAGTGTACGGTTGTCAGAAACAAAACGAAAAATGACGAAATTAATAATATTCACCCGAGTAAACTTCACCAAACCCGCCTACTCCAACTGAGGGACCTAAGATCCATTTGCATTTGTTTAAATCAATTAATACTTCCCCTTTGGGGAAGGGTTTGGGTTTCATGTAGCCATTAGCTCGCTTTTTAACAGGAGTCTTAGTTTCTTTTTTCTCAGCTGATACCTTCGGCATACTTAAGAAACTTCAGAAAACAGGCAAAACAAGCGGGCACCAACTTCCATACAAAACACGACGCGCGCAACAGTCGATAAGCCGCGAAGATGAACGAGATCAAAACAGTTGACGTGAGTTGGCCACTGCAAAGCATATGAAGAAAATATCCAAAATATCAGTGCCATTCTTCATGTTTTAATTACGTATTTATATGTTTTCCCTGATTTATCATTCGAAAAGTCAGAATCAAAATGTGCGGTAATATTACTGTCGAGCCGGTGTTGTTCCTGTTTATGTTTGCAATTTTCATGCAATTTACTGTCTTTCAAGATTTGGTTTACGAGACCGTTTGCGAGCAGAGGTTCAGTGTCGAAGTGTGCCATGATTTGTACAGTACGAAAAATAGAGATAAACTTGTGGAAGTTTCTGATGAATCGTCAAGGTGGCTCATGTGGTCCGGGATATCATTCGCGATTCCATCGGTAATGGCAACCAATTTTTTAGGGTCTTGGGGGGACAGCTACGGTCGTAAGTTACCTTTGTACTTGCCATCATTGGGCACATCAGTAGGCACTGCTATATACGTGATTGTTTCCATAATGAAATGCATGAATTTGACCTGGGTAATTGTTGGAAGTGTTGTCTCTGGAGTAACTGGTGGGTTTGTAGGATTAATAATGGCAGTCAATAGCTATACAACGGAGATAGCAAACAGCGCATCGAGGACCTCTCGAGTATCGTTATTGGAAGCGTCTACGTTCATGGCTGCGACTCTGGGACCAATTCTTGCCGTCAGTATAGCCGATTCTGCGGACAGGAATTATGTGTTCGGGGCATGTTTGCTGTGTCATGCCTTTCTTGGTATATATGTGTTTATATGCGTTCAGAATACTCAGAGACCTCAAATAACCACTTCTGGTGTTAGATGGAAGGACCTGATTGGTGTTAATCACCTCCTCGGTGCACTGAAGTCATCTTTTAAACAAAGAGAAGGTGGCAAACGGGCCAATATAATGTTCTTATTTGTGAGCGCCCTGGTCATAATGACGGCAACAGAAGGTAAGCATATACCGCAGGTGTACCAATGAGTGAATTCAGTCACTTCAGATATGCTTAAAATTTGCAGTGGCTGGAATCAGTCTGAATTGGATTTCAATTCAATGGAATCAATGTTTTGCTGAAATTTCTAATTTTCTGTGAATGAAGGGGAGCAAAATTGTCTCAGACATTTTAATTAATGCATAATTACTCGAGTTATCACTTGGATAAATCACCTAATTATTTTATTAATAATATTATTGCTTATGTAGTGGCATTTTCCTTCCATGTGGGCACCAAGGGAGAGATTTTATTGTTAGCAAGGATTCTTGCATGTGCCATTTTGTTCCCATCTTTTTTATGAATCAGCACACCTTTAATATAAAAAAATTGTATAACCTTTTACAATCATGTGACCTTCACACTCATAACTTTCAGGATAGGTGCCATGGGATAGGATCATTAAAGGTTCATGCAAAAATGGTTCTTATCCACTACTGCCTTCCTTACCTGTCCATACCTTCTTCAGCCCATATCACTTTCATTCTTTGCATGAAATATGTCACCTTTTTGTTTTTATATTTCTGTTATTCTTTTTGTCGCCTCCTTGAGTGCATTCTTTTTTACCTCGTTTTGAGTTCATGACGTAATAAGTTTTGTAATGATGGTTTAATTTCTTCTCTTCCATATTTTTAATTAGCTCTGTGGGAATATTGTCAGTTCCAGAAGCCTCATTTATCCGCAGGTCCCTCACTGCTGCGTCAAATTCCAATCTTAAGATTGAGGCTTTTATATTATCCATTTTGGCTTCACCTTTCCCTTCCGTTGACCACTGAGATTGTTTTTATTGTATAACTCTTCCAAAACCTCTTTCCATATATTCCTTTATCTTCAGTTTCAGTTAAAAGTTCTCTATTCTTGTCCCTAATAGCATAACATCTTGAACTCCATTCATTGAAGTGGTTCCTCTCTATCCTATAAATGGCTTCTACTTTTCCATGTGCAAGGTTGTTTTGTTCATCTTGGCATAGATCCTTCATCCACATTTCTTTAGCTTTCCTCACGTCGTGACTTATTATGTTCCTTATTCTTTTGAGTTGCCCTTTTTTATTTTTTACATTCTTGTACTTTCTTTTTTCTTCATCAGGTCTGCAACTACTTCTGTGATCCATGGCATCTTCTTGACACTTTTCTTCTTCCAAGAACTTCTTTTGCAGCTTCCTGTAGTCCGCTTTTAATGTTTTTCCATCTCTCGTCCACTAATTTCTCAGTCAGGTCCACCCCTATGTTGTTTCCCACTGCTTTTTGCAGTGACAGCCTCCTTTAGCTTTAGCAATATGTTCTTCATTGTTTTTTTCAGTTTCTTGAATTTAGATGACGTTTCATCATCACTAAGTTCTGGTCACTGTCATTATCTGCCCCAGGGTAGCTTTTGCAGACCTTCACCTGATTTGTAAATCTCTGCTTCACTAAATTGTAGTCTATTTGGAATCTTCTTCTGTATCCTGGCATTTTCCATATGTATCTTCTTTGGTTGTGATTTTTTTAAACAATGTGTTGGCAGCCACTAACATATGTCTTGTGCAGAACTGCAGGAGTCTTTATCTTCTTTCATTTTAGTTTCCCAATCCATATTTTCTAGTTATTCCTCATCTTGACCTTTGTCAATGACGGCATTCCAATCTCTTTAAATAATTAGGTTTTCTTTTCCTCTTTACTGTTTTATTACTTCTGTGATAACAATATAGACATTTTCCACTTAATCTTGGAAGTCCATGATAGGCCTGTAAACCACTACGCACTACTACGGTATCTATTTATCTTATAATAGATTTGGTCTTGATCTTCCCCATTGCTATCCTTTTGCTATGCTTCAGGAAGCTCTTCACATGTATTCCAGCACTCTTTCTGATCATTATTCAGTACTGCCATTTAAAGATCCTGTGAGTATAATCCTGTAGCCTCTCCTAAATCTCCTTTGGGCCACTTCATTTTGTGGATTCCTAGTAAGTTCAGGTTTGTTCTTCACATCTCCACCATCAGGTTCTTCAGATATCCACAGGTCCAAAGCGATCTAACATTCCATGTTCCTCCCTTAAAAGGCATTTTACGTCTTGATAAAAGAAAAAAAGTTGAGTAGCTGCTACTGCTCGGGATAATAATGTGGCGGTTCCCCTTCCATATTGCAGTTCTACAGCCATTAAAGTATTTGTTACCATGCCTGTAGTGAAATGAGTGTCACTGTATCTCTGGACTACTTCTCCACCTTTACTCGTATGAAGAAGAGCTGCTGGCTTCTCCTCCAGGTGATGGGAAACATTATTGTTGGTGGCCTCCAATCACCAAGTCACAGCATCTTCACGTTTGTTTCTGTATAATTTGAAAGGCCTACCTTACCCAATGTTAAACCAACACCACCTTGGAATGTCATCCCTTTTTATCCACAACTGTTTATAAAATGATTTACCTCACTTATTTACAGCAAACCTCTATGTATAGGGGTCAACCCAGGATCTACAATCTGGTTAATGCTCTCGGTGGCTTTTTAAGCTCAGCCCTGAGGTTCCTGAGATGCATCTCAAAATAAGCTTTACAATGACTTTATCAAATTCATTCAAAAATCTTCTTTCAGAATTCACTATAAATGTACCATTAGGTCTAATTACTGTCATCAGGAATCGGAGGGACCCAACTGCTTCATATTGTTCGCATTATTGAATAATGAAGTGAAAAACTTACTTGTATGCTTGTATTTCCAACTGTAAGTGGTTTCTTCTTTTAAAGAATGCCCTCTTTTCCTGTGCTGTTCTACTGTTTCGTCTATTGTTGGTTACTCGGTTTCCCAGGGAACAGAACTCTTTCAACTCTTCAAGCTTTTGTTTTCCTAGTTTAACATGTTTTTTGCCTCTTCTTTCTTGCCTCTTCTTTCTTGCTGCACACCTCAGTCAGATCTCAGTCTTCTTCGTATTGATCTGCAGCTTCAATCTGGCCATTGTCCTTTCCAGGGTTGATAGAATCTTCTTCAGATCCCTCTCTGTCTCTGCTATGAGTGCTATGTCATCTGTGAATTGCAGCATGCTAATTTTTCTCCATGGATATTCACTCTAGAACACTTCTCTTTCATTTCATTGCCAGGTCTCTCGGTGAAAACATTAAAAATTATGGGTGACAGTGCACAGTCTCGTCTCATTCCTTTCCTTTTTCCTGCTTCTTCACAGCTGGGTCCAGATTTAATCACAGCTACTTGGTTTTTATACAAACAGTGGACAATTATTCGGTCATTGTAAGACACTCAAATACTTTCAGAATTCCAAGCATTGAATTCCTGTCAAAGCCTCCTCTAAATCCACAAATGCAATGAAAGTCAGTTTTTTCAGTCAGTTCTCCATTCTCTTCTCTATGAGCAGCTAAAGGGCCAATATGGCTTCTCTTGTATCTTTACTTTTCCTGAATCAAAATTAATCTTCATCCAGGAACTCCTAAGTTTTTTGTTCTATTCTTCTGTAGATGATCCTTGTCAATATCTTCGATGCATGTGTCGTCTGGCTTATAGTCCTAAAATTTTTGGTATTTCTCTGCTCTCTTCTTTTTGGGAGTAGGAATGACGATTTTTTTCTTGAAGTCGCTTGGTATATCTCTTGTAGAGTACCTACATGTCGCAGATGGTTTTGTAAAGATGGGTTAGTGTCTTTTCTCCTGCATTTTTTATTAGTTCTATGGGAATATCATCAATTCCAGAAGCCTTATTTTTGTGAAGGTCATATTACTACTAAGGAAGGCTTACTACTAAGGAAGGCTTACTACTAAGAAGGCTTGGGCACAGCGTCTACTGGAAGCCCACCCACACCGATCTGTATCTGAACGGAAACAGCCACCACCATCCATCCCAAAAGAATGGCATACTGTTGACATTGCTTCAGAGGGCAAAGGCAATAGCTGATAAGGAAAGCCTCCCAGATGAATTACACCACCTGAAAAGGACTTTCATGCAGAATGGGTTCAGCCAAAGACAAATCTCTTTGGACTTGAAAAAGACCTTCGACCCAAAGAGGAGCCGCATGGAGGACGCAGATGAAACACCTGTGGCCAAAGCCTACCTGCCTTATGTCGGAATGATATCTGGAAAAATTCATTGCATACTGTGGCGTTACGACATAAAAACAATACATCACCACCACCACCAAAAATTAAGAGACCAGGTGGTAAAGGCAAAGGACCCAATTGGCCTGAAGACACCGGGAGACTACCAGTTCTCATGTGAGTGCAGTGAAGTCTATGTGGGAGGGACTAGCTGGACCATTGAGATGAGATTAAAAGAACACCGGAGACATTTCCATTTGGCGCAACCTGAAAAGTCAGCAGTGGCAGAACACAGCATCCCCAACAACCATGCAATTTTGTGGGACAAAACAAAATACTTGCCCACTCTCAATGCCACTGGGACCGGCTGATCAAGGAGGCCATAGAGATCAGCCTCAATAGGAATAATTTCAATCGGGACGCTGGATTCCACCTCAGCAACACCTGGAAGCCAATTTTGAAATGCATCCAGAGCATGAGGCAGAACGACCAGCCAATAGGAGGACTCATGGAGTCAAGCCAGGATTTCCGCCAATCAGGAGACACCTGACGTCCTGATAGAACATATATAAACCCACCAAATTTGACACGACATATCACAGCCCTGAAGATGGAAAACGAGTCGTTTTCTGAAACATCGGCAGAGATGGAGCCTTTGAACCGGTGGAAGACCCGAGAAACTTTCACTCATCTAATACGCCAGGAAAACACCAAATCTCTGATCTTAATATTGATGCTCCCATATCATCCTTTTTAACTTCACTTCCTCTTTGATCTCCTTCGTGCTGAGATTGTTTCCATTGTATAAATCTTCCAGATATTCTTTCCATCTCTTCACTTTGTCTTCGTTTTCAATCAAAAGTTCTCCATTCTTGTCCCTTATGGCATTGCATCTTGTGCTCCGTTACTTGAAGTGGTTCTTCTCTATCCCATTGGCAGCTTCCACCTTTCCAAGTGCAAGGTTATTTTGTACTTCTTCACATATATCTTTCACCTTTTTCTAACTTTTCTGGCTTGGTTACTTATTTGGATCCTTATTCTTTTGTAGCAAAGCTGCCTTTCTTCAGTTTTCACATTCTTGTACTTTCTCCTTGCTTCAATCAGGTCTATGACTTCTTCTGTGATCCATGGCTTCTCCTTGACTTGACAACTTCTCTTCTTTCAAAAACTTCTTTTGTGGCTTCCTGTAGACTGCATATTTTCCTGTAGACTACATGCTCTTCCACTGATTTCTCAGTCAAGTCAGGTTTCTATCATATTTTCCACTGTCTTCTGAAAGGACAGCCATTGTTGAGGCTCCTTTAGTTTCTCTACTTGCCATATGTTATTCACTGTTTTCTTCAATTTCTTGAACTTAAAGTGGCATTTCATCATCACTAAATTATGGTCACTGTCGACGTTTGATCCTGGATAGCTTTTGCAGTTCTTTGCCTGGTTCCTGAACCTCTGTTTCACCAAAATGTTGTCAATTTGTAATCTTTTCCTGCCTGCGGGCATTTTCCAAACATATCTTCTCCATTGGTGGTTTTTAAACTGTGTTTGTCACCACCAACTTGTCTGGTGTGCAGAATTCTATTAATCTTTCTCCTCTCTCATTTTGATTTCCTAAGCCATATTTTCCAGTTATTCTTCCATTTTTACCTTCGCCGTTGACAGTGTTCCGATCTCCTAAAATAATTAAGTTTTCTTTTCCTTTTATGTACTTTATTGCTTCCGTAATATTGTCATAGATGTCTTCAACTTCTTCATACTAGTAGTCTGATGTGGGCATGTAAATTTGTACCACAATGGTATCTGTAGGCTTGGTCTCAATCTTCACCATTACAATCCTCTCACTGTGTTGCAAGAAGCTCTTCACACCCAGTCCTGCACCCTTGTTGAGCATTATGCCTACTCCAGCGTTACCATACAGTGACCCGGGGTGAATAATTTTATAACTTCCACTCCAAAAGTCTCCTCCTTCGGACCATCTCATTTCACTTATTCTTAATATGTCGAGGTCCATTCTCTGCATTTTCATCTTCAAGTTCTCCAGTCTTCCGCAGGTCCAAAGTGATCCCACGTTCCAAGTTCCTACCCTGAAATGTCTATCGCACTTGACTGGTGTACTCTTGGGTAGTCCCCACCCGGAGATGTGAATTGGGAACTATTTTACCTCCAGAATATTTTAGTCGAGAGGGTTCCATCATGTTTTGATAAGAAAGAAAAGAGTGGAGTAGCTGCAACTCCTCAGGATAATAATGGTGGTTTTGCCTTGCCTTCCACATTGCAGTACTACAGCCATTAACGTAAATGTTACCACACCTAAAGTGAGATGAGTGTTGCTGTATGGACCACTGTGGTCTCCTTCCAATGAAGAAGAGCTGCTGCCCTCTCTCCGGGTGATGAGAAGCATAATTGTTGGTAGCCTCCCATCTCCAAGTCAAATTGGTCCTTAGTCTGCTTAGAGAAGAGAATTGGGAACTGACTGAAAAAACTGACTTTCATTACATTTGTGGATTTAGAGGAGGCTTTGACAGGAATTCAATGCTTGGAATTCTGAAAGTAATTCGAGTGTCCTACAATGACCGAATAATTGTCCACTGTTTGTATAAAAACCAAGTAGCTGTGATTAAATCTGGACCCAGCTGTGAAGAAGCAGGAAAAAGGAAAGGAATGAGACGAGACTGTGCACTGTCTCCCGTAGTTTTTAATGTTTTCATCGAGAGACCTGGCAATGAAATGAAAGAGAAGTGTTCTAGAGTGAATATCCACGGAGAAAAATTAGCATGCTGCAATTCGCAGATGTGAGATAGAAATGGGTGAGACAACCCTCAGGTGTCATCTATTCGAAGCTAATGGGTGGTATAAAGATTGCTTACAGTATACTTTACAGTAGTAAGACCTGGTTATTATGAAATAATCATAAAGGCTGACATGTATTCCTCACAAAAAAAATTTAACGGAACCATCATGTCAGAAAGAATTCTGAGATAAAAGGATCATTTCTGGTCGTACATTTCTGTTTATCTGTTTCATTTCTCAGGGGAGATCAGTCAGACCTTTGTGTATGTACATGAAGATCCTCCAGGTTGGAGCCTGAGTCGATTTGGTACCTACTTTGCTGTGCGCAGCGGTATTGCTTGCGTACCCCTGCTCTTTGTTGGCATGCTCCAGCCAAGGGAGGATGAACCACCCTGTCTAAGGCTGCCGCTTCCTGAGGACCAAAACATTTGTGCCATGGGATTGCTGTCCAAGATTGCTGGCCTCATTCTGCTTGGGGTTGCATCTAGCACGGTCTCATTGTTTTTTGGTAAGTTGCCAGATGTAAAATCCCTGTTATTTCACTTGTTCCCATCCAAGCTCAGCGTAAACAATGATTGCCACAACTATGTATGTGCTGAATCCCAGCTTACGAATACTGAAAAATCTATACTTCTGCTAGTATGTTGATTTTAGCTATACAGTTGAGCACACTTAATCCGGAAACATCCATAATCCGGCAAGTTTGCCATGACCACCTACCCGGTACTTCATAGAAAATGCTGAAACATTTTTTACCGAAACATTGCTTCATAACCTGCCGAGATATTATCCCATTCCATTCTTAATGTTTATTTTCCCATTCCTAGAATCTGAATAATTTAAGCATATTAATTTCTGGTACTTCATGTACACTGGAATTATTCTGCAACTTGAACTAAACATACAAAATTGAAGACTCCGATACGGAGTACAACTAGTTTTCAGATCGGCCACTTACAATGGCGTGCACATGTTTCATTGAGCACTAGATGTAATTTGATAAAATTATTTGTTATCTGCTTTTGTCTCTCCCTAATCATGTCTAATCTATACAGTTTTGGCAACAGAAGAGGAATTAGGCATCAGCACTAAACGTTTATGATCGCAGAAAAAGTGCAATTCGTGAAAAAGCTTGACGCCGTTGTATTGGTAAAGCGCTTGTCTGAAACACACTGCATGGGAACTTCGGCAATAAAACACATTAAGAAGCTGAAAGAGAAAATCCTCAAAATTTTACTCTTAAAGTGACAAGAAGAAATGAATGACAGAGAAAAACTATGAAATAAGATTTAAGTGCTGATTTAGAACGTGTGGTTACAACTGCGTCGGAGTGAAGAGCTTAGTTTATATATTATTTCTGGCCAAATGCTAATGGAGCAGGCTTAACTATTTCGGAAGTGAATATAATCTAAAATACAATGTGGGAAATTTCGCGTGCATGGAATAGTAATTCACAGTCAGATCTAACACACGCATGGTTTAAATTGTGGTCTGCTTTAAGGTTTGATGTAGACAAAATATGTGAAGTTTTCAAAGGCTTTCATGTTTTTGAGGATAAACATATGATGATGGAGTTGGTTGACAGTGCAAGCAGCATCAATAACCCTGAATTAAAGGAAATGGAATTGGTACAGAGTGAATTAGAGCAATGATTAGCTAGCGACCACGATTCTCTTATCACACACAATCATTACACTGATGATGAAATCCTTGAAATGGTAATTAATAACAATAAATCCGAGTGGGGATGAAGATGATGGGCGTGAAATTGTTGAAGGAGGACTACTATTGATGATGGTTTTTAAAGAATCATCTAGTCCGGTCGCCTGCGACGTAGTGATGGGAGGCCGTGCAGACGACATAATGCATTGACAACGTGCTGAATCAGCTGATAACAAATCAAGCGCGGTAGGAAATATGTTGCGTGAAGTACAGCATAAGAAATATTAAATTTGATATACCCTTTTCCGATAGCAATATTACACTTTTAAATGTGCATAAATATGATGAACATGATACTAAGCTTATGTTATTTTCACCCACTGCGAAACTTCGATACTTTTAAGTAATAACGTTGTGAATCAAGAAACCATTTCTTTCTGATTATTCTCTGCAACTCTCTTAAAAATCGTGTTCAGTAAATGGCAAACGAATATATTTTGTTATAAATAATTGAATCCTTTCAATAAAAACATCCTGGATGTCAATAAAAAAACCAGTTGCCATGCATGACCCATAGTCTGGCAAAATCCCTAATCTGGCATCACTTCGGTCCCGACCGTGCCGGATTAAAGATGCTCAACTGTATCTTGAAGTGAATTCTATAGAATCAGCCTCAACCTTGTGAAATCTCATTGTAATAATGATAAAAACTTTTTAAAAATTTCACTGGGTGTATTAAAAAAAAAATGACCTGTGTCATCCAACAGTCGACATCATCAGGGACAATATACCCTGAGAGCACAGTTTGCAGTAGACCTAATGTATACCTAATTTAAGCATCTACATCTGGTATTCAGCCAAATCCAATCCAAAGCCAATCCAGCTAACCATAAGGTTTGCTGAATTGCAGATTTAGATGTCTTATTTTGGTTTACATTACCTCTACATGTGGTCGAAATAAGGTGCAATTGTCCGATTCTTGGTCTACTGTAACCATGCAAAGTTTGCAGCAAACCTAATGTAGATCTAATTTTAATGTCTACATCTGGTACACAGTAGACCATAAGGTTTGCTTTATACGTTATGTAAACGTCTTATTTTGGTTTACATTACGTCTACATGTGGTTGAAATAAGGTGCAAATGTCCGCCATTCGTGGTCTACTGGTAACCATTAATGTAGGTTTTCAGCATACTAGATTTAAACGTAAAATAATTTTCATAGTACATAGTACGATAATCCACACAAAAACGTACCAAGGTAGTAAACTTTGGATTTCCATACAGAATACTTAATGTACCTACTAACTTCATAGTTTAATATTTAATATACAGGGTGTCCACTGACCAGAAATACCTGGAAAGTCGGGAATTATTCGTGAATTTTCAATGCAGGGAAATGTTCGTGGATTATTGGTGATTTTCTGGTCTGAGTAGGGAATTTAAAAAATTCTTAATTCAAGACAAAAACTGCTTATTTTATAAATAGGATCAACAATGTTGGCTTTAAAAAATACATATATTATTTGATACCTGTACAAGATGTAATGGATTTGCTATTGGTATGAATGAATGAATAAATGACGAAAAAGTAATTAGGCTCAATGTATCGAAAGCACTGTGTGGATCAGAGAGGCTAACTGATCGAATGTCGTCGAACGGATGCCTTCAGCGTCATGTCAAGTGCCCTTTTTTCTCATTCTTTGCACATAGGTCTAAGCCAAGGACATGATACGCAAAAAAATGCCTAACGTGATATTTAAACCAATACATCTATCCATTATTTTTGGGCCCGTGTAATTGTTACTTCTCCCAGTGTCTTGTAACAGTTTTAAAATATTGGTTACGAATACAGTAGAGTGCTGATTATTTGTGCTAATGAAGGGGGGAAGCCCAAACAGATAATCCGATCACTTTCAACTGTGTGGTAGTTATGGCCTTGGTTTCAGCGCCATACTTTCTTAAAGCTTTTTGTGGGGAGTTCTTTCATTCCATTCAGTTCTCATAAACATTTTGCTGCCTAAAATTTATTACTATTGCTTTATGCTATAAATAATTTCTATCAATTTGTGGAACAGTTGAAGATGAACCATATTTTGAGATGTGCAATGAGTTCCGTTCTACATTCTCGTAACTACCGTATTTACTCGTGTAAGCCGCGCACCTTTTTTCCCGAAACACCGGTGAAAAAATAGGGCTTACACGAATCCTCCAGATTTTGGTGTAAACCGCGCACTATATTTTTCCTCAAATTCCTGTTTTTTTTCTCCTAAGTTTCACATTCTGTAAACATATCGACGTTAATTGGTAAGTATGGTCTAGTAGTAAATCGTACAATGTAAAGTATTCTGAAATTTCGAAGTAATTTGTAATAAAAATTAAAAAGTCGGAGCGTACGACAGTACTTGAAAACGCTAGATGCGAAGAACCGCTAGATCCGAAACACCACTTGACAAATTAATAGATTTATCGTGTATAGATCGTACTTAGGACAACACTTTGTAGCACTGATATGTATTTAAATCTACATTGTATCCTGTAAGCTGCCACAAGGGGTCGTCGTCTTTATGTCTTTTCAAAGTCGTAAGCGGAGTTTGTTTCAGGGTCACGTATCTGTAGCAACATTTTTAAGCAATAGATAGCTCCTTTTGTGTACACATTAAAGCTACATTGCAAAGATACGACAAAGAATTTGTTACATAGTGGTAAGAGTCGTATGGTGAGAGATTATACCTTCTTACTATCCGTGCGTGAGTGTAGTAAACGAGTTCGAATCGATCATTGAGCATTTTAAAATAATTTGCAATTATCACCCTAAAAATGAATTCTGATGTGAAATTGCGATCGTTTCCCGTGAGTACAAAACAACATATTATAAGCGATGCCGAAAAAGTAGAAAATCGAGCTGCAGGAAGGAAATATGGTGTATCTGAATCTAGCAGTGACGAAAACTAAAAATAGGAACTATTATGATATGAATATTCATTAGTGATTTACGATTCTATTTCCGCGAATATGTTTTTCTTTAGTTTTATAGGAATAACAATTGTTATTAAATTGAGCTTATTTGTTTCCGTGTGTTCCCAAGACTTTCCGGTGTTGTTAAATCGTCCAAGTCCACAGCTACTACAGAGAGAGCAGACGAGACCACCGCTATGGTACGGATGGCGTTCTGCTTTTATTTGTTGATATGCCAACGGATTTCCGTAACAATAAAGTAATCACGGGTTGAAATTGTACATATTTCTGCAATTATTCCAGTTAGATGTTATTTTGAAAAGATGCCATTTTTATAGTTGGATGATGTGTCGTATGTAACTGTGATTACTGTGAGATGCTACGAGAAAAATATGCATAGTAAAAGAGGCCGTGCATCGATGCACGACGCGATGACGATCGTGACGATATTAACACGTAATTAAATAAATTAATGAGAAAGATGTACATGTAATATAGGCACAGCATTTCTCTTAAAGAACGTGCATTCATGTTATGACAAAATGATGCAGATTCAAGAGCAAAAAAAATAATTTTCTGACAAATATTTTTTTCCTCACGAGCCTTCCCGAAAATAGGGGTGCGCGGGATACACGAGGGCGCGGCTTACACGAGTAAATACGGTATTATCATACTTACCTACTTGTGGTAATTGCCCTTGATTTCTGTTCAGTTGCCATCAATAAGCATATAAATTCAAGATCGCAGTGTATTAAACCGTGTTTACACGATGCATATCCTGCGTGAGTAGGTGCGTGAACACATTCACCATCAAAATTAGCATCATGTAAATAAGCAAAATTTTGCAAATGCTTGAATGCGTGTCCATAAAATAAGATTTGGAACATTTGTTCACACATCTGTCCAGCCATTTAATTGCGCGATTACATGCATCATGTAAACATGCCTTACACTCATCGTGAGGAATACGACCATGCAGATTGGCAAAATGTGATTCACTTTTTTTCAACTTCTGAGACAGGTCAAGACAGTCGATTCACAATTGCACAGCAACAGCTCCTCAGAGTCAGATTCCTTCACCCGAAACTATAGTAACCCAGGCTCACGTCTCTTCTGCAGCAATTAGTGATCGTTTCCCCTAGAACTCCGAGCTCCCTTATCTTTGTTCTTACTCATCCCGCTGTCAAAGTAAACAAGGTCACCAACCACCTTAATTCTCTGGAATGCTCACTACATGCAGTGATTCAGTAGACTCAAAGTAATGCAACACTGTCATCTGCATAGTTGGATAGCCTATTGCACGAAACCTGTGAGTGTGAGCAAAACCTTTGTCAACTTGAATGTGGCCGCTGGCGGTGTGTTCGAACAAAAGTGGTGGTAGGAAGGGGAGGGGGTTGTTGCGGGATGATAGACACATAGTTGGCCGATACCGGCCATATGGCATTCTGCGTTCTTGCCAAATTTAAATACCCGGCTTCCCCAGCTATTCTTTTAGGTAGGCCGGCCTACATAGGAAAGATACTATGACTTAGTTATAAAAGTATTTTTAAAATCTTAATATTGGAAATCAATTCCTCAAATTCATCATCTTAGGCAAATAGCTCCTCAAGTACATCCTCACTTTCGTTTTGGAGAAGCTGGTCATATGGGTCCCATTCTGTACCTTGCAAGTCGATTTCCACACACGAACGCCACAAAGCAGCCGAAGCTTGATATGTCCAGCAGTCCGTGAACATCTTGTTCCTTTAGAGCTCTAAAATATCCACAGGGAAAGAGGATGTCTTGGTAGCTCAACTGGTAGAGCACCTGGCCAGAAATCAGGGGGTCCGGGTTCGAGTCCCGGTCAAGGCGAATGATATTTTCTCTGTGGAATATTTGCTATTTTTCATTTTTGTCTGAAATTTTATAAAAAGCATTAAAATTACTCTAACATTTTTCATTAATTATTTACAAGAGGTTATACCTAGAGATGGGCAACTTGGTAAATTACCACGGTAATTTTCGTAAATTACCGTGGTATTTTTCGTAAATTACCAACACCCCTGAAAATTACCGTAATAAACGGTAATATTCAGAAAAGTTCTTTTTCAGAAAATTTTTCCTCAGGAAGAAACCATTGGAATGGGTAATATTATAAATTAAGAAGCTAAAACGATTTTGTTTACATTGTGTCCATGATTAATTCCAGTTAAATCAGAGTAAAATAACAAATGCACATTGCGCCGAGGTATGTATTTGGAACTAAAATTTCTCATAGTGGGACAAAAGAGAGGCAAATTGCGTGTTGCTGCCAACTTCGTTTCAATTTTTTAATGAGTTATAATAGATAAACGTCGTGATATGTTTGATATAAGCGTTGGAATTTATATCTCAATGCTATTTGGTTTCGTTTGGAGTCCTCTGATAAGGATTTGCAGCTCAAAACTTAAAATTACTGGAAAATTACCGTAATTTACCACGGTAATTTACCTCAATTGAAAATTATGGTAATTTACCGATCTCTAGTTATACCTAGAAGGACGGTTGAGGGTCATTTGACCCCTAACTTATTTTCGCAGTAAATCTTCATGTTCCTCTTACTCTAGTCTCACAATCTTTTATGAAGGTCCCTTTTCTCAGCGTTGAGGTGGCCCAAGTGGGTTATGGACCAAAGGCTACCCGGTTCGATTCCAGGTGTTGCCTCTGAACACCCACAGAAAAATCCAAACTGAATGATTTTCTCTGTACCTCATCTTTTTGGGAAAACATAAGCGGCACAGGCAAAACTTCATTAGATACCATTTTCACGTCCCTATAAGAGCACGAAGGGGAAAAAGGTGCCAAAAATCTCCAATTTGTCAAAATCGTAGCTTCCCATGTTGTTTTCAATGCAAAAAATATTTTGTGAAATGTCTGCCAAAAAGGAAACCATGTGCCTAAAATTTGATGATAAGTAATATTTTTTGTATTTTTATATCAGTGAATCCTAAACCATCACAATATTCTCATAAATTTTTCAAGTGAAACTTAAATAACTATTAGTAATTGCAAATTCGTGATTATATTGACTATAAACTTGAAACCATTGAAACCTGATGACCATTGACTATGAATTGATTATGATTTACGTAAGTGATAATTTTGTATTTGTAATCATCAGAATACCTTAATAAATGCTTCTTGGTATAAGTATTACATAAACATCAACACCGCTACAAGAAAACAATCCATGGGAACGCATAAAATCTTATAATTCGGTGAAACGAAGTTTGGGTCAAATCCTTGCCATCCTTTTAGATAGAGCGAAACTCCTGTTCTCCTAATGTTAAAAGGATAATGCATATTATTATTATTCAGCTGATTGATTTTTAATAGGTACTAATGCTGGTTTTTTAAATTTTCAGTGCCTGTTGTTTCACTCTTGGGATATCTCTGCATTCCTTCCATACGGTCCCTTCTCTCCAAACAAGTTGAGGCTGATGAGCTGGGTAAGTAAATCCTTAGCGTGCTCCATTTTCATGCCAATTAAGTTAGAGCAAATTTATTGATTTCAACGACAACATTTGCAAATTAAGTTGATCTCTAAGTAAACGAAAGTTGGATTGCTTTGAAGGAAAACCTGTGCTGAGCGGCAGCCCTCATTAAAAACTTTTACAGTGTTAACAAATAATTTAATAAAATGCATAGTACTTTACAAAGCCATCTGATGTACGAATATGCATATCTTGAGACATGATGGTTGTTCCAGCATCTCGCGGGTAGAGAAAAATGATTAGTGGACTGTATAATGAGTAAGTTCATTTCAACAGGATCTGTATTTCTTTCTATTAACAATGTACTACAAAATAATAAATCAAACGTTAACACTCCTGACGAAGTCCAGACTCAGAGTTCATGACTTCAGACTTCAGAGACTCGTGTCATGCCGAACCGCTCCGATACTACCTCTTCACATGAAATCACTCGACCGACTGCCTGGTTCATCACTTTCACACATTCCCACATGTGGTGAGGCCGCCACCAACCATGATAATTCACTAGTGCCATCTGCCGGTCACCTGGCATACTACTTGTCCCAACAATGGTCTCATTAAGACAACCATCAAGGGAAAAGTGCATGAAAAGAATAGCAAAGTCCATGAAATTTATAGAGCAAGTTTTTGAGCGTGTGAAATAGAAGGTGTGTTCAACCCGAAGGTTGGTTTTTGTTAGGTGAGGTTAGAGCTCACCCTGTACTAAGCCATTGGTGAGTGAAATTTACGAATTCAGGTTAGGGAGGCCAGTTTCTTTCCATGGGCCACCTGCGATTTCCTATGAAGTTCTGACACGCAGAAAATTCCTTCCAAAGATTTTTGGTGGGGGTGTCCAGAAAGGTTCTTGCCCAGGATTTGAACCCAAGACCCTCCAGTCAGTAGCTCAGACTGCAAAAACTACTGGGCTTATTTCCATAAAAGTTGTAATATTATTAATTTTACATTACTTTAAGTACTTTATTAAAATTATCCATTTCCGGGTTTTCTTCTGCATCTTCAGTTGTGAGTGACAACAATTTTGCGAGTACTCCTGTCCGTATCTTTAGGTTGAAGATCTGGGCTGTCTGTGTCCCAGACGTTGTCGCCTTTGGCTTCACTGCAGAAGGTTACGTGTTGTCTTGTTTGGAACTAGTACATATATGGAGAGTTTCTTGCATCCTTATAAGTGGACCAACTCCTCCAGCTGAGAAAGCACTAGCAGTTCTTCTTTAGAGTAAGCGATCTTTCTTGGTATTTTGACAGTGTGTCATATTTTGGCTTTTACACCGTCCTTGCCGTCGGCTGTCTCCTGGCCCAATGTTGGGCCAGTGCTGACAGTCTGGTTTGTCTTGCACTCCATCCACTTGCTAAGATGTCCGGGTGGGGTGTCCAAGCGTTGTTTTTTATTCAAATTTGAATAATAGAAAGATGATATCACCCAAGATTGATTACAGAAGCCATAGAGATTAGCAAAGATTATTAGTTTCAATTGAGGCGAAGTTTACCTCTTGGATAGCATGTGGAAGAGAGAGATCCCGAAACCAACCAATAGGGGAGCAGCATCTGAAAGGGAGGTGTCATATAAGGAGGGGCTAAATTGTGAACCAGCATCTTCGACTAGAAGACAAGGGCATCAATGCTTATGAAACTTTTATCACCAACAACTGTAATGCAGAAGAAAACCTGGAAATGGAGAATTTCAATCATGATTTGTGCAGAAACCCTAGCTATCTGGCATGAGTGCCCTACCAGGAGTAACTTTCACTACTCCAGCCAGTCCATCTCTAAGGGACTCACTAGCCTATCCTGCCAATTCTAACACATCTAGGTCATAGTCCGTGGGGAAGGGATTTGATATAGAAATTAATGAATTCACCTAGTCAATTCCACAAAATTTATTTTACAAACGACCAGTTAATGCAATTACGCCATCATCAGGTACAAATAATGTGAACATAGCCAGTATATATAGTCATGGTGATGGGAGGGGGGAGGTTGGGGAGAGGGGGTTGCGGGAGGTAAGGTTACGAGCATCAAAGGAGATTGGTTTGAGAAGGTGACATTGTTGAGGAGGCAATTTGAATTCCTCGCAAGCCCGCTGCTCACAGGCATCCAATTTTCGTCCTTTTCCCAGAGTATTGTATGACCTCCAGGTAGAAGTCATTTGGTGGCCCAATTCAAGAAGGTGCCAGGCCAATATCGACAAATCGTCTTTGTTTTTTAATCATGTTCCCTGTTCTTTGGTCCAGATTTTAAAATTACATCCAGTTTGGCCAATATAAAATCCCTTACAGTTTATATACTCCACCTCTTAAAATGGGTTCAATAAAATCCTTAGAATTATTTAACAGAGGGCCCAAAGTGTGAGTATTATAAAGCATGGGTTGAAAGTGTCCCTAGAGATAGCTTTTAATGCCACATGTGATAAGGGACCTATAAAATGTATTTTAAACCATTTAGTTTTATTTTTAGTTTCTGTGGGTGACAGGGAGCAGGGAGGGATTTGATATTAAGGCCGTTTTACACGGTGAATGATCATGCGAATGAAATCATGCGCATGAAGTTCATGCGTCGTGTAATACGGAAATCTCCTCGCATGAAATTCATTCGCATGATCATGCGATCAAAATTAGAACATGTTCTAATTTTGCTCGCATGATTCCTTGAATGATCACGTGATACGAGCGCACGACGTCCGTCTTTGTTTTATGAGCGGGTAGAAGAGGATTCGAATTAAACAAGTACAAGACGAAATGCAATTATAATTGGTTTTCGGAGCTTTTCGAACTTATACAATTAATTGGCTTGCCCATAGAGTATATATAATCTGATGTAATTCTGATTGGTGAAGTTCTTCAATTAATCACGTTTTGGGCGAAGGTTGAGTTGAAAATAATATATTATGTATGTAGCTATTCGATTCTTTTGATAATTCTTGTGACAAATAGGTATTAAGCAATAAAGTATTAGAACAGAACATGATAATTATACCTGAAAACATTACATTGAAATAGGTATCTCCAAGGGCGTTTTTCCATTGTCTCTCATGCGGATGTCACCTGTTGTAATTGTTATCACAGCTACCATGAACTGGGATAAATAGCACGTATATAACCTTTAAATAGTGCACTATCTATTCTGATTGATACTCCTACACACTTCATGCATAATCAAACTTATTTTACCTTCATGAATTCTTGCCGAGTTATCAGGGAACGTTATAACTGTATACGGTCAGGATACGATTCACCCATCCCTTAAAATCTTATTGTTAGCGTGACCGCCAGCCGGAAACGAATTGCAAAATGCCAATATTATAAACACGTATATCAAAGGTTGAATAAGGATCACTTGTCACAGTAATTGCTTCTCTCGACGTTGTGTCCGACTTTTCATAACCATGTCTGGTTGGATTTAATATAGTATGAAATTGCTCCAGCGTCTCTCTTATTAATTACGATAGTCCTCACAGTCTTATAATAACAGTTCATTTTTAATAAAGCCGAGCA
Source organism: Platycnemis pennipes (assembly GCA_933228895.1). Lineage (NCBI taxonomy): Eukaryota > Metazoa > Arthropoda > Insecta > Odonata > Platycnemididae > Platycnemis > Platycnemis pennipes. The sequence continues at coordinate 49,286,073 of OW121857.1, forward strand.
TATCTTAACCTCAATTTCTCCTCTCTCCTTCTAGTTTTCTCAGGCTAAATGGTGACAGCCACCATTGTAATGGGCACTTGTAGCAGTAGATGCGAAAATTAAATCATACCGAACCATCATTTAGAGCTCTACTTTACTTCAGATCAACTTAAACCTCAGTATCTAGAAATCTTTGAGTAATGAATATTATAATTACTAAATATACACCATACTTTATTTAATCTATCACGTATATCCGACGATGCAGACGACGTAAACAAACCATTCCGACCAATTTCGAACATCGATACAGCTGCGTTGGTCGGAAATCTCCCGTGAATCGATATGTAATATCGATAGGCCTACCACTGCACATTCTTTCTGCGCATAACATTCAAGGAATTAATTCGAATGATCATTCACCGTGTAAAACAGCCTCTTCGATTACACGACGCATGAATTTCATGCGCATGATTTCATTCGCATGATCATTCGCCGTGTAAAACGGCCTTTAGAGAGGTTTAAAGTGGGAATTGAAATTTGTTTGAAAGGGTACATTGGTGTACAATAGCAGACAGGGGCTCTACATAAGAATATCAACGTTTGTACATTACAGTAGAAGCCCTATATAATGAGTATGGCATATAATGAGAAGCTTTGAATGGCCTAGGGATCATTTATTACCCTATGATTTGAATGTAAAATAAATCACCGATAATGAGAGCAACAACTTGCTTTCACAGGGGTGATTTGATATTACTAGTAATATGTAGCACATTGCGTGTGCACAAGCTTGTTCTCATGATGTCGATCATTTGCATGGAAATGGAAACAAAATTTTATGCAGAAAGTGTACATTTATAACATTCCTGGCATACATGCATATTCACTTAGGAATTTCGTGATTGTTATTGCACTTTTTTTGCATTTTTGTTTCTCCTGCTTCTGTTACCACTTTCACTACTCTGTCAGCAGACTTCATTGCTGGGCAACATAAGCTATTAAGTCTGAAAGTAAAACTTGGTTTAATTAATGGATATGAAAGTGGCATGGTGGGAGGGCATATCCCACTGGAATACATCTTGGGTATGCTATTACCTAGCATTCTTGCAAATCATAATAAATAGAAATTTCTGTTACCCATTTATAATTCTTTTTACACCTTTTTGAGAGGTAATGGTGTGAGACACGACAATTTTTCTGGTTTCTGAAGATTTTGCCAGTAATGGTGCATCACATGGCTATATCACTTGCTGTCTTGTTATATATGTGACATATACCATGCATTTGGAACTCAAGAAAGCATGGTAATGCACAGTCAAAAATCAATGTTTTATATTCCAAATCATTGCATATATTCCAAATATTCCTCCCACATCTTCACTTTATTTTTATTTTCAGTTCAAAGTTCTCCATTCTTCTCTCATTGGCTCTGTATCATTACGTGTTTCATGCAGTGGTTACTCAACAATCCTTGTGGCAAACGCAGGTTTTTTTGTAATCTTTGCCCAGATCTTTCATCAACATTTTTCTAGCTTCCCTCTTTTTATGATTTCTTTCATTTTTAATTCTTTTGTAGCCAAGTTGCATTTCTTCAGTTTTTGCATTCTTGTATTTTCCTCTCACTTTAATAGGGTTAGGTCTATAATTTCTTCATGGTTTATAAATAAATTAGGAATTACTGTACAGATAGCCTTAGAAAAAAAGGAAAAAAATGATGATTATTGATTTGATAAACAAAGCTTTTTATGATATTGAACAAGTGACCTTCCCAAGTGAATGGCTTGTGAAGAAATCATTTTGAAATATTTTTGGTGAAAGAAATTTTATGCATGAATATGTTGTTTTTGTTTTCAGGTAAAATTTTTGCCTTCCTCGCCATGCTACAGAATCTGTCTACCTTGCTGGGCTCCATAATTTTCAGTGGACTCTATCCTTTGACCAGTCACATTTTCCGTGGAATGGTGTTTGAAATAGGTGCTGTGATCCTTCTGATTCCTCTAATTGTCATGTAAGTGAAATATTTTGTATATTCCTGGCTAATTTCTCTCTGTCCTTCAATGTAATGCTAACGTAAGACCAGTCCTATGATGAAAGTGATAGGTTGTATCATTATCATTACTATTATTAATTTACTAGTTACGGTAAGTTTTGATGGATGTATACAGTAGAAGCATAGAAGTCTATACATAATATGAGCTTGGATAATATGAAATTTTACTATTGCAAAGTGAAGATGTTTGTCCCGGCCAGGAGACTACAGTAGAACCTCTTTTTTACGAACCTCTAATTTACGAAATGACACCAATTTACGAACCATTCCGCCGGTCCCGATCTTTGTATGTAGGAAAACCATGTAAAATGACCTCTATTTTACAAAACCTCTTTTTTTTTGATTTACGAAGTGAAAGGCCGGTCCCTAGGAGTGATTAACCTCTGTTTTACGAAGTTTTTGAAATGATTTTGTAGCACTGAAATCAGTACAATGGAATAATGATCGCTGTATACCGTGCCAGGAGCAGCTGAAGCCAGATAGGTCATGTTGAGAGGGCCCTCGGTCCAAGTATTTCGTATGGGAAAATGTGGAAAAATCAAATGTGAGCATAGTGCTTTTTGAAGTGACTATAGCAAAAATCCCAGAGGCTGATCATCCAAGTCACAATTCAATCCTAATTATATGATCCAAGGAAAAAATGTTCAAAAACGCATGGCACGACGCCTACTTCTCGAAAACAATGCCCCAGTTCATAAAATAATCGCATTAGTTCTAGGTAATTTCTATTCCTTTTCTATCATTTTGTGTATTGCGAATACCTAACTCGTCGTCACATAGTATCCATATTTTCTCTGGAATTATTTAAAATTAGCTTTAAGGTAGCCGCCGCAACCCCAATTCAGAACTTTGTTCAGCCTTTGACTTGAAACTAGCATTCCCGTAAGAAGTTGACTGCTGCAGCTGTCGTGGAGCTTAGTTTCATTAAAAAAATACTAATTTTGCAATAATAAATTACTTATATTCTAATCTTAATGCAATTTGATTATTTAATTTTTCATTAGAAGTGTTTTACGTCGTTAGGTAAGAATTTGCGATCACGACTATGAGATCGCGACGCTTTCTGTAGCCGCGAGTAAATAGTTCTCGTAAATCACCGCTAGATGTCAGCACTGTAGTATGCATCTTAAAAAAGAGGGAATTTCAAATTAACTGAGTGAATTTCTAAGATTGACTTTCATCAGCGGCGAAATATTATTAAATGTATTTGAATGATACGCTTTCTTCAAAAAAGGCATTTTATGGACTTTTCACTGGAATATACTGGGTCAGTTGGAACTTAGTTTTGAAATTTCCTAGTTAAAATGCATCCCTGGCTTTCCCATGTTAAAATGGCTTCTTTGAACACAAATCGACTAGCACTTAATGTACCCCTTTCGTTAATTAATGCATAACTGCATACGCTTAAAATACTCTGCGGGCTGAGTTAATTCTCTTAAGAATTATTCCCCTTATTTTGAGATCTACCAACTGAACAGCTACAAGAACTTAATTCAGTTGCAGCAGCGAAGTTCATACCATTATAAATTTGTAGAAAAATATTCACCTGTTTTTTTTAATTCATGGCTGTTTAATTCTCTTTTACTAAAGTGAGTCTCCTAGCCTTAGGAATAATGCCTATGCTATACAGGGAATCAATACAATTGAGGTGTAATTTTTATATCCTTTCAATTTCTGGCAAATACATTGCACACAAAGAATTTCACGTAATATCTGTTTTTTTTCCTGAATGAGCAGATGACTATTATTTGTTATAGTAATTAGTTTGATTTCAACCCTAAGATAATTATTTGACAAGTTAAGTACAGCATAGTCTTTAATTGCATTGAAAGTACACTCGCATTCCTGCCAGCAGAGTTTTAGTAGACGTACATTTGTCTCATATCAAGCCTCTTATGTGCATGATGTGCCACCATGGACATTGGTCCAAGCTGTGCAAGGTGTTGCAGAGCATGGGAGTGTCACCGCAAAAACTATTTCCTACTGTTGGAGATCAGCTGGTTTTGGTGACACATCAGTTCCGGAGACAGAGGAGTTAGTGGAAGATAACCTCCAATTTACAAACCCTCTGATTTACAAAGCTCAAATTTTTGGGTCCCTTCAACTTCGTAAAATAGAGGTTCTACTGTATGCCAAATTCTAGGAGCAATAAACAGTAAACTCTTGATAACACTAAGCATGATAATACGAAGTTTCGATTATACGAAGCAAAACGGCCGCTCCCGACAAAAATCCTATAGTACTGTATAATCCCGGTATAACGAGTGCTCATAATCCCGAGTGCTAAATCGAGCGCTCGTTATATCCGAAGGTGTTGAAAAAACCCACCTAATTCTAATAGTCGTTCGTATTTACAGTTTTTCTTTTGTTTCCGTGGTATTTGACGAAGGTAAACAGCAAAAAAGTCATTTCAGGCTCAATCTGGTTGAATATCAACATATTTCATGAAAGTATACACGATAAACATCACGATAAAATACCATGATATCGCACCCCGATAAAATATGACGATAAATATCACGATAAAAGAACGTGATATTGTGCTCATTCAAATATCGCGGAATCGTGCTCGATGAATTATCGTGATATTGCGCCGGTTAATTGTGTTGGAAAGAGTCAGCCGTTGGGTTGACCTTTGCTTAAGCAAGTATGTCCCCTATCTGTCCACGCAAGTATGTCAAGTATCAGACCACTGAAATTGAAAGAGAGAGTGTGAGAGAACTGCTGAGAATTTGAATTAGCAGATAGTAGAATAGCAAGTTTTCAAACGTACTTGCTCCAGCTTAAGCGAAGGCCAACTCAATGGCTGTCTTCTTTTTCCGACATGACTAACCGGCGCAATATCACGATAATTCATTGGGTGCGATTACGCTACATTTGAACGAGTGCAATATCACGATCTTTTATCGCGATATTTATCATGATATTTTATCGGGGTGCAATATCGTGATATTTTATCGGGTTGCGATATCATGATATTTTATAATGATATATATCGTGATATTTATCGCGATATTTATTGTACCCCGATATCTTATCGTGCCCCGATAAAATAGCAGGGCACGATAAGACGATATTTATCGTCACGATATGAGATATCGTTATCGCCACCTTACAATATCGCCCATGCCTAGACCTAACTCCCTTTCCCACTCTCATCTTGCTCATCGTCCGCCCACTCCCCTCCCACTGATGACTGGGCCGAACAAAAGAAGAACGTAAAATGGGAGCGCACCGAGCGTACTGAAGGCCGTAAATCGCTAACGTTTGGACATAACTGGCTTTAGGTGTTGTAAATATGGCACACATCTTGTATTTTTATTTTAATTAGCAGATGATACAAAACAAAATAGTTTATTTTTGTTAGGCGGTGCATCGCCCTCGAGAGATATCTGTCGTAATACTGAGCATATACCATGGAATAAACTTTTTGGCCTCGCTATATCCGCTTTATTTTACATGTAAAACATAGGCCTTTTGGCGGTACAAAGACAATCACTCGCTATAACACGATTCTCGCAATAAGCCGTACTCACTATACCGGGCATCTACTGTAATAACATGGCAATATTTGAAAAATTGAAGTTTCGAAAATACTGATGTTTCAAAATTACAAACCACAGGTCCCCAGGAACAAATGGAATTCATTTTTACGAACTTCGGCGAAAAACTGCCAAAACTATTTTTGACTAGAGATCTAACAAATCAAGTGTTGGCAATTGTGGTGTGTCAAAAATGAAATGCGTGAATAGTATTGCATTCACCTCCCACACATGCCAGTATCTCTCCATCATTTTCCGCATGTAACTCCGCGTATCATTTAGACCTTTAATAATGTGGAAATCGTAGTTAATGCCATTATTTATCCTGGCTGTTTTTTGTTTGACCTATTACCAGCATTTTCATAATGTCCACGGTTCTCTTTTAATTAAAGCTTACGTGTGACGGTACATACCATACTCGCTGTCGTGCGCCTGGAATTATGGCAGCTCAAATTCTCCGTGAACCCTACCTCGTCCTTTAATGTGAGCAATCTCAGCTCTCTGTGAAGGGGATGTCCACACCAAAATCTTGTAGCATGGACAGGTTGAGTGAGGGTGGGTGATCCCGTCAGGAAATTTGGGCGGGTTGTGTTGGTGGGGGTAAGGATTATGACGGCCGGGGAGTTAGGGTTTTCGGTGTGTGGAGGGGAAAAGGGTCTGGCTGTGGAGACGGAAGGTCCCAGTTGTGGGCATATCTTCTAAGAGGCCTGCAAACGGGCACCAAATTCTGGAGACCCTCGCCTGCCGGTGTGACATAGATGCTAGACCGTGTCATCTACATCTACACGATACCCTGCAAGCCATCGCGAGGGTGTGTGGCAGGGGGTGAAGATCACCAAGCATGCACTACTAACATGCAAACTAGCAACTATATTGACTCATGCAACTTGATTGTTAGTATCTATAGTATTTAAGGGGTTAATATATGCATCATGCACTACAGAATACTCTTAAATATTTCCCCTACCTACCCCATTGCCATGCTGCCTATTCTGTTCTCTTATAGTACGGGGGAAAAATGCCATTTTGAATCTATCGGTACGACAATCTATCTCTCTAATCTTATTTATCTGTTCGAATCTAGCATAATACGCTGGTTTTTTTAATATGTGCGTAACATCTTCAGTAAAGCTATCTGATTGAAATTTCTCTAATAGATTCAATCTGTACTTTAACCTACGCTCTGATAATGATTCCCACCCTAATTCTTTTATTAATTCTGAAACGCTACTCAACCTATCATAACACCTTTTAACGAACCTAGCAGCTCTACGCTGCACACTGTCTAGTTCTCTGATCAACCCTAATTCATTAGGATCCCATACACTGGCTGCATACTCAAGGTGGGGCCTAACTAGTGAAAAATAGCATCGCTCTTTTGTCTTCTCATCACATTTCCCAAGTACTCTTTTTATAAATCCTAGCTTTCTCTTCGCTCGGCTGCATATTTCCCTTTTGTGTCTTCCATTTGCTCTGGGTGCTCGTATCCTAGGCAGGTGCCGGGGTCCTAGGCAGGTGCCTGGGTTGCTCACCCAAACTGAGGGAATGGGCGGTAAAAGAGTGAGCGAAAAATTTTGCAAACGACAAAGACCACTGAGAAAGATTATCGGTGGTGACGATCTTTGGGTGGTCGCCTGCCCAGCCGATGGGTGACCACCTATACTCGGCAAGTTCTCCGTTAGGTCACATTCGTGATACTTCGGAAAAGTCGAATGTCTTCGGGTTGAGCCTCTCTCCTATATCTTTCACATACAGGCGGGCTTGAAGGAGGGGAGGGGGTGGGTGGATGGCATCATGGAACATCTGTGAGGTACCGTCTTTTTCTTCTTGGCAACCCTGGGGGGGTGCATGGCGGCGGCTGATTGGAACCGCTCTGGGTGTTGAGTGGAATAGGGAGGGTCAGGGATGTGGCATCCTTTGTTACCAGGAGGGGCTTCGACCTCTCCTTTGGCACTCTGACACCTCTAGACCATCCCCTTTGCTTCCCTCCCTTCCCCCCGATATCCCTCGAAGATCCACCCGTGACCACCTGCACGCGCCCGCCAGGGTTGTCCATAAGAAAAGGAAGGAATGTCACAGACGTTCCGCCACGCTATTCCTCCATCCCCTTCCCACTTCCCACTTCAAGCTCAGCAAGACAGATAAAGATACACCCGCAACTGGGATCTTTCCTCTCCACAACCCCCCACGCACCGTAAACCCAAACTGCCTGGTCGTCATATAATCAGGGTGTCCACTGACCGGGAAAACCTGGAAAATCGGGAATTATGCGTGAATTTTCAGTGCAGGGAATTGTTCGTGGATTATTCGTGATTTTCTGGTCTTAGTCGGGAATTTTAAAAATTTTCTTAATTCAAGACAAAAAATCATTATTTTTATAAACAGGATAAATAACGATGACTTTAAGATATGGATTTGCCGTTGGTATGAATGAATAAATAAACGACGGAAAAGTAGTTAGGCTCAATGTATCGTCAGCGCTGTGTGGATCGGAGACGTTCAACTGTTCGACTGTCGAACAGATGCCTTCAGCGTCACGTCAAGTGCCCTTTGTTCTCATTCAATGCACATCGGACTAAGCCCATGATACGCAAACATATGCCTAACGTGTAGCGATGGCCGGATTGGATCCGTTGGACCCGTTGGATTCGTTTTACTCGGTTCCGGATTCGGATCCAAAGACACGGTATAAAATTGGATCCGGGTCGTAGATTTTTAATTTTCGCGTCTTAGCGATCGAAGTGCCCCGTGAATGGAATGTAGGTGCGGTAGATATTGACAAGAGGATGTGTAACTCATGTCACGAAAGTAGATGAAAATGTCCCCGTGCAACTAGAAGCAAAATAAAGAAATATGACTTTTCCCCATTACCCCGGTATCGCGGGAAAAATTACGTAGGATGTCACGCGGTTAGCCTACATTCGCCGGGATCAGGCGGACAACGAGAGCGTATAGAAATATCTAGATAAATAATAAGCGATATTGTCCTTATTAGTGATATTTAATGTAAATGTAAAAAAGTACCAGCATTGCATTCATCGTACAGCATACAACAGTACCAATCAATTTTCAATTGACCCATTGGTTTTGAAGTTAGCAGGGGTTTGCGTTGTTTACAACAAATCCATCAATTTTAGTGGTATAAACACTTTGTCTTCTGCAAAATGTTACTAATAGATCTGGCTTCTTTATATCAAAATCGCAAGTTCTTGGAACAAAAACTACGGGAATACCAAGCGCTCAAAGTTGGGAAACTTGATTTTACGCGCAAAAAACGGGTACTTTTTTGAGAAAAAATTAAGTACAGGAAATACTATGGAGCCGAAGATTTTTTGAAGTAAATGATCCAACGTAGAAATAAACTCTCACTCGTATGCTTTTGGTTGCATTGAAATTGATTGCTTCGTTTAGACGATAGAGCTCCTCAAACTCGGGTGTCTTGCTTTTTTTTACAGACAGTAGTGTACTGTGCGAAGTTCGATCCGTATCGCAGTTTAATTTTTCTTTCAGTCATTGCATCGAAAATGTTATTATCTTCAATTTCAAACCAGTACATCTGAATACTCACTTTATAATACCTTTGTTGTTGAAATTAGATTTACAAATGTACCATTAATAAATTAAGGATGGTCGGGTTGGATCCACGGGTCTTTCATTTCATTCGCTACTGAAATCATATCCGAAGACAGTAAAAATTCATCTCCGGATCGGAGATTTTAAATTTCTCGGCTTAGTGATCGATGCGCCCCGCGAATAGAATGTACGTACGTATGGTAGATACTGACAAGGAGAGAATGTGTAACTTGGTCACGAAATGAGAAGATTTGTTCCGTGCCACAAAAACAAAATAAAAAAATACTCGTCGTGACTTTTTTATCCATATCCGGATGTGCGAGCAAAAAAAACAAAGGCGAGTGTTACGCGGGTCGCCTACATTCGCCAGATTCCCGTGAACCTATGATAGCGTAGTTGCTAAAAATGAGGACTAGTGTACTGCAGGTCGCGAGTTCGATCCTTAACACTGCCTAGGAATACAGGCTATGCTGTATTCCTAGGGTTATGCTAGTAGGCAGTTAAAAAAAGTAGATTATTAGAAATTTCATGTGAATTTATAATTAAAAAAATAATAAAATTTGGCGTTAGTGAAAGGACTGGAAAATTTTTTATTGCAGAATTAAATCGTCTAATAATTATGTTAACTTTACAATGTATTTTTGAGTGTCGCATTTGTAAATGTAGGTAGTTTAAACGATAGAAGTACAAAAAAGTCAGTATCCACACAAAAAGGTTGGAAATGAAGGATGATAAACTTTTTGATTCAATGGCTGAAAGAAACATTTTAAACAGCGATAAGAATCAAACTTCATTACCTGCAGTCTACCACCCCACTCAGCTATTGTCGGCGTACCTGATTTAGGAGAATACATTCTCCCCACTTGTCATTCTACTTTTTTCTTGCAAACCCAGGCCAATGGAGAGAAAATCCGAGACTTTTTTTAAATTTTGTTTATAGTAGCATGAAGAAAGTCTAATTTCATTTCAAGATCAGAGTTACACAACCTCTTCTTATGAGTAGAAAATTCTCAAATTTCATTTCAAAGGTTATTGTTAATAAGACATTGCAAAATTACTAGTTTAGCAGCTTGAAATATTCTATAATAATTTTTTTGTCTTAAAAATGGAATCCCGGGATATTCCATAAATGGGATCTCTTGGCCGCATTAAATTTTTTTTGTTTCTAAAAAAGAATTTGAAAGCATTCAAGGATTTGATTAATAATTGGAAAATAATTCCTTTATTAATGAAAATGAACTTATAATGTTTCTTTTAACTGCACATTTGATGTGATCGGATACTTAACTGTAGGTACAATGTAGTTGGCTTTCTGGTAGGCTTTGCAATATATTTTTTACAAAATTTTCTATAATTTTTTGAGAAATCTAATTGCTGATGTTTGTTAGATATATTCAGGATGCGCTTACTTGAATTAGGATTTTTATTACATTAATTTTTGTTAGAAAAAGATGGTGTAGGATACTAAAGATTGTTATGATTTCACTTTTTTCTATATAGTCTACCGGTACAAAAATGTTACATTCTGATTCTGAGTAAACAGAAAATTGAGGCTTTGAGACTTAAAATAGAAAAGCATGGCAAAAAATATTAACTTAGAAAATCATCATTCCAAGAACAGTGGTTGAATGCTGAAGACTTTAGCCAGTGGGTTCTTTAAGTTCCTCTTGTAGAAGAATTTGTAATTTCTCATTGAAATGCTAATTTAGAAAGAGGGTGTTCAATCAAAAAGTAGTTTATCTTTCCCAACCAATAAAGAGAGTCTCTTACTGCCAATAAAACTACATATTTAATTACTTTAATTTATCAATTATTTCTTATTTAATTACTTTATCTATATTATGCTATGGGTTAAACTACAAAAAATCCATATTCTACATTGAACTTGAAAAACATCACTTTTGACTCGTACAAGAACCGCGATATATTAACCGCCTGGAAATTTTTATAAATTTAGCCTTGAAAACCTTGAATTATGCTTGAATTTTATATTTTGACTTTAGTGGACACCCTGATAATCCTTGAGGAGAATATGTGGAAAATATGCCGAATCATGCCCCATTTTTATCAAAGACTTAGTAGCAGAAAAGAAACAATAGGGTAGTTTCCTATTATTTTTTTATTGTCTTGATCGAAAGTTTATTTCCTCTGGAGTACGTATTTTAAGCCGTTCGATTTTTAAATGAGGTTAAGTATTTTTCCTCATTAATTAAAAAGTGAAAAAAATCAATGGCGCAAAAACGAGATGGCAAACTATTGCATTCCGCTTAATCCTACGTGTGATGTCAAACTATTTCCTCTATGTGCCACCAGGTGGTGCTGCGGACGCTTCCAAGTAGACGCTGCACTCCGTTAAAGCTTATGAACAAGTAATTGAGGCATATTTATTCCGTTAATTTATTATAATTAACTTTTATTTATTTATTTAACATTACTTATGCAGTTGATTCATTTAAAATCACTTAGTATTCCTTTCACAAGCATACCATGTAGTTACCATCATACTAGTCATCATCATAATTTCACAAGCATATCATCGCCGCATGACCTTCACGCCATGCTTTGTCGTAGCAGAAGACACAACGAGCAGGATGTCCTTGAGCCTATAAAATTACTAATAATACCATGTTTAACTGAGAATACTTTTCCAACTTTGATAGTTTTTACAGGCTAATACTAATAAATATTCACTAGAGCTGAGGGGCCCTGAAATACAATGGTAAGTTCAGGAGACGAATTTTCCTATGCCTCGCAACATAAACTACCTACCTGTTACATCAGCATGAAGGCAGCGCACCTCGCCATTTCAGATCCATTTCAAATGGCCTTAAAATTAACATTTAATTCTCTAGTAAACTGGGATTTCTCAATACAAACTTTTTGCGTAAAATAAATACATTTATGGCAGGGCACAAATTGCAATCAATGAAGTCTGTTTTCTTTGATGAAGGAAACTACGCTATATTACCTCCCAAGATCATTTATTCCGCTAAGGATAGATGGAAGACGCTACAAGTAATAACCTGTGAATGATTTTTTTCTGGAAACGGGCTTAGTTCAGTGCTTTTTTACAGCTATGACTGGGCGATAGAAGACAACTAAAGTGCAGTTGGGCCAGCTGCCATCATAACGGCATAGATGTTTGAAGCAAATGTCTATTTTTAGCATCCATACTAGATTCCTGTCTCTACTGACTATTCCGGAAATAAAATTCTTATTACAAAATGTTTAACTTCTGTTTTCTATACGTTTTCAATACTGGGACAAAATTTTGCCAACAATACGATCGCCAACTAAGCATTACATAGTAGGTAACTTATTTTATGATCTTTTAAGACATGTGTCTTTTAAGAATGCTTTCACAAACGACCACAAAAGATATACAAAATTGCTGAAGAGGACAAAAGTTAGAGAAAACAAAGATAAAATATTTTTCATGACTTTTTTAAAATGTTCAAAATTACAAAATTTGAAATTACGAAGAACTGATTTTCCGGTCCCACTAACTTCATATTATGGAGAGTTTACAGTACATGCAATGCAGTGAAATTTTCAAAATAACAAAATGCATCATCGGTTCCAAATTGCTATAAATGTTAACTTTTGCTAACAATGATGGAAAGACCAGTAGCATGAAATGATCCTTTCTGAATTGAATTTATGCATATTAAAATTTAACTTTACAAAATGTGTGATATGGCAGAAAGTGACAAATGGGTGATGAAAAAGCTTGATTCTCTTCTAAATGTTCCAAAGATGTAACCAATTTGAAACCCTTGTGATGCATACTTAACAAGGGCCCTCCCAATTGTAAAAGAAACATTACTATAAATGTTAACAAAGTGAAGTCAAATTTATTCATTAAGCTGGTAATCCATGCATGAATTTTTTCTCTGCAGAAATATTCTTTCATACAAAATAGTGAAAATATCCAATAATGATTCTCATGGGATCAAATGTAGCCATGGATTTACATGGAGTGTCCCTACTCCATCTATTCTCCCACAACCTTGGTATCTCTTCATTCTAAGTTTGAAAGCAATCTTCATCATTCCATTGCTCCTAAGTATCTGTACGATCCACCTTCTTATAATTTTTGCCAACCATCTTCTGACCCACTTTTAAAAGCCTATCATCATTCTCATTCTTCCCTTGTGTCCAGTTCTTAGATCCATATGCTTCATACCAAGTTCTTTACTAACCTTCTCATGATATCCCTACTCAATTCTCATGTCATAAGTTGTCTTCTCTTGGTAAACTTGTGCTTAGCTGATGCAATTCTTCCCCTAGCATTGTGGTTAATCTTCTTCCCAAATCTAGGGTCAAACAGGGAAATTTGACACGACAAGATGGAGGAATGGTATCCAAATGATTTTTGGTAAAACTTTTTGGACCTAAAAGATAGAACTTGCTTTAAATTTCCATCCACATGTATGAAGCCAACCAATAAATTATGTACTTGCAAAAAAGTGATCATTGCTCTCTGCTCTTTTGAGAGTGATTTCATCGGTGCTCTTTGGATTGGGGTGTTATGATCATGAAACAGATGGAAGTGGTGTAATTATGAAGCCCTAAGGCAGGTATTGCACATGTTGAGTGCATAGGAAAGGTGAATTCACATACCATACGTAACACCGATTTGTTTGTGTAAACTTAATTCAATTTATTCCAGATTTCCATAGCTACAATCACATTTCTGTAGCTACTTCGCATTCAGTTATGACAACCATTTTAATTGTGTATTATTTCCTCGAATTTCATTGTTTTGTCTATTTTGAACCAAAACACTGCACCTCAGGGACACACCATTTCTATTTTATTTAAAACAAGCTGACCCGGCCACGCGTTGCTGTGGCTCAATCTGGTTAAATGGAAAGCGCACGTTTATAGTATGTTTAATTTCACAATTCTTATGGGTATACAATATATCTCAGCTGATCGATTGTTTTGCAGCTGGACACGCATATTTGTATATAATTTTAACGTCTTTACATGTCGTCACAAAGTAGAATATTTCAGGCAAGCATTTATTTCATCCGCTAGTGTCAATCGAGGAATCACAGGTAATGTTTGCCTGAAATGTCGTGCAAGCAATATTAATGCGTTCTCAAATGGTCTCAGGATTCAACGGAAATCTTGCAATGATCGATCCAGAGCCTCGAGCGATGCTTTGTGCACCATTGTGCATTCATCCCAAGCAAGATTGGCATTTCTGAAATATTTGTCCCATGCCGGATGATTTGAATATGTTGCACGTGAGTGTTTCAATGAATTGCAAGTTCAATGGGATGCTCATCCCGTCTCCAGTGTCGATATTGTATTCTCGATATTGTACAAACCTTCATAGAGTGAACAAAACAACTAACCAAAGCTTCATGGAAATTGGATGAATGTTGTGGTAATGCATGAAGTTATCAATATTGTATCGATACAGTATCGATATTGTAATGATACTTTATAAAACTTTGATAAAAAACACCTAAATAATATCACCTCAATTTTGTATCAACAATGTATCGATGTATCCATATTTTATCGATATTATATCGATACAGTATCGACATTGAATTATCGATTTCGTAGAAACCTTCGCGGAGCGTACTCAATAACTTTCCAAAGTTTCATGGCGATCCGATGAATGGTGTAGTAATGCATAAAGGGCAAACACATTATATACATTCGATACAGTATCGACATTCCTTTTAAAAACTAAATAATTTCACCTCAATTTTGTGTCAATAATGTATCAATTTATCGATACTTTAGCGATATTATATCGATAAAGTATCGATATTGAAATGTCGATTTCGTAGTCCTCTTTTCGGGAATGTACTCAACAACTTCCCAAAGTTTCATGGCGATCCGATGAATGGTGTAGTAATGCATAAAGGACATACACACACACACACACACACACATACATTCATTTTTATATATATCGATTAGTCATCATCATCATGGGTCAACAAACTTAGGATTGGTTTTACACAGCTCTCCACTCGATTCTTCTATCAGCTAACCTCTTCATATTAGCGTAGTTCCTCTCTTTCACATCCTTTACAACCTGTTAACTCATAACTCATACGAGGCCTCCCTTTTCCATTCTTCCCATTCACTTTTCCCTCGATGATAGTCTTCATCAGGCCATCGTGTCTCAAGATATGGCTGATTAAGTTGTCCCTTCTTCTTTTTAGAGTTGTCAGCAGACTTCTCTTTTCTCCCATCCCTCTTAGGACTTCTTCATTTGTCACTCGGTTGATCCATTTTATCTTCATCATTCTTCGGTAACACCATATTTCGAATGCTTCCACCCTTTTCTTCTCCACTGCTGTCATCGTCCATGCCCCACTGCTGTAAAGAAACATGCTCCAGATATACGTTCTAATACGTTTTAATGAATTGCTTCCTTACTTCCAAGCTTGTATTTCCAGCTGTAAGTGGATTCTTCTTGTGATAGAATGCTCTCTTTGCCTGGGCTATTCAATTGACCATTTCTTTCTTGCTCTGTCCATCGTTGGTTCCTCTGCCTCCCAGGTATGAGAACTCTTTTACCTCTTCCAGTTTCTGGTTTCCTACTATAACATTGGTTCTGGCCCCTTCTCTTTTGCTGCACACGAATATCTTAGTCTTCTTCTTATTGATCTTCAGCTGATGTATGGCCATTGTCCTTTCCATGGTTGTCAGCATCTTATTCAGATCTCTCTCTGTCTATGAGAGCTATGTCATCAGTGAATCATTACATGCTGATTGTTTCTCTGTGGATGTTCACTCCTGAACACTTCTCCTTGATTTCATTGATGGCTCCCTCAATGTAAAAATTATGGGAGACAGTGCACAGCCTTGTCTCAATCCTTTCCTTATTCTTGCTTCTTCAGAGCTGGATCCAGATTTTATCACAGCTACTTGGTATTTATACAAACTGTGGATAATTCTTCTGTCATTGTACGACACTCCAATCCCTTTCAGGATTCCAAGCATTAACCCTTAACCGGTGACGTGCGGTCTGAGAGACCGCTGCGTTTTTAAAATTATGAATATTTTCAAAATAACTATTTTAAAATGTCTATAATTCTCGTTAGCTTCATATTTTTGTATAATAAGGATATAACACTCGTAAAATTTAACGTTTTTATTATTTATTTCTGTAAATTTGCAACTGAATTCGATTAACGGTCTGAGAGACCTCACGTCACTAAATTGGAAAAATCAATAAATGTAATGCTGGTGGACATGATTCAAAAAGTTGTTAAAAACAATTCGTAGTGATTTTTCAAGTATAAGAATAATTAATAATTTGTTAGGAAGCATTTTTAGTTACACAACGTGGATAATAAAGTACTTAATTTTTCTAAAATATATCGAGTAAGAATAAATGACTATTCAAGTCGTTGCTGAAGGCGAATGCAAAGCAAATGAAATCCGGTTTTTATTGGAAATATCAAGCATTTTTTTCTTTAAATGTTAAGCTTCTTATAGATTTTATAAATAATTACAATAAAACAGTGGTTCATTGCCGGCAGTACGCCGGGGGGACCCCTTGCAGGCAGTACGCATGTAATGTACCTATTTTGTAAAAATGACGGAACCCATGGAACCCCGAGATTTCACACGCTCACACCTGGAGTGCAACATTCATTTGTGCCTTTCTTTTGGCAGTCGGTCTCCCTTTAAATATTTGGGGACAGAACATCTAAGCATCGAGTTTTACCGCCAGAAGAAATAAAAGGGTCGATGCCGTTTCAAAATGTATATTGCTAGCAAGACTGCCAAGTATGGTTTGAAAATGATGTGTTTGACTCACGCCGAAAACTGTTATCTGTTTAATGCATATTTGTTTCGCAGGGAAAGGCACAGATGGAATAGGTTTGTCAGAGAAAGACTAAAAGCTATCAAAACCAACCCAGTCAGTTCTTTGTCTCTCTGAGCCAATAATGGGGTCCCACAGGAATATCACAGCGGGTAATTGGTTCACAACTATTGAACTGGTGGAAAAATTAAAAAAAAGGGCTGGTGTACGTGGTACAATCAGAAAAAATAAAATGGAAAAAACTAATGATTTTGCGCCATCCAAAGGGCGCATAGTGGGCTCTTCACTTTACGGATTCTCGGCCAACATGACTCTAATATCCCATGTTCCCAAAAGAAATAATGCTGTTTGCTTAGTTTCATCAATGCACTACAGGGAGAGTGACAATATAGAGTCAGGAAAACCATAGGTCATTGCACATTACAACGCGACTAACGGTGGCGTAGATGCTTTAGACAAAATTTGTTGTAGCTACACATACGGCCGAAGGACAAGGAGGTGGCCAATGGCAGTATTTTTCAGAATATTAGATATTTCCTTTGTCAAATCCTTCGTGCTTCATCAGTCTGCGAAAGATAAGAAAGATCTGACATGATTTAATTTCATTAAATCGATAGCTGCAGATCTTGTTAGACCCCATATGGGAAGGAGAATGTCAAATCTTAGACTCACGAGACAGGTATGATTAAGTAATGGCAAATTCTCCATCTACCATTGGAAGAGGCTGAAGAAGTTGAAAGGCTCGAGAAGCGGACACCATGTAGACTGTACTCGCCATACAAAAAACGGGAAACCTCTTTCTTATGTTTCCGATGCAAAAAGCCTGTGTGCTTGGAATGCACGAAAAAAATTTGTAAAGACTGTGTGGAAACGAAGATATGAGAGATATTGTGAAAAAATGTTATTTTAATCGCCTGCAGAATGCATCACGAAACGGAATAAACGAGAGAAATTCAATTGTTTCTTAATAATTAGCCTTCCTACTTTAACTTTTAAGGCCTTTTTTTTAAATCTGGCGAAATACTCATACTTAAAAACGATAATAATAACTCAAGTGTTTTTGACTCCAGTTTATTGATCATGTTTCAAATAACTATTTTTACCGAAAAATTGGTTCGTATTGGTAATGCATAAAATTAAATATAAGTTTTAGAATACTTAAGCAGATAAAGGAACATTAAACTAAGCAATAAAAATGGCGTTGCAACATTTTATGAATATTTGATTTATTGCGGTCTCACAGACCGCACGTCACTGGTTGTGTAACAAAAATTGCACGTCACTGGTTAAGAGTTAAATTCCAATCTACGTCATCAAAAGCCTTCTCTAAATCCACAAATGCAATGAAGGTCGGTTTACCAAAATTAGTATAAAATGTATTTGGACATAAAAATTGGATGAAAATTGACCAGTGGGACATTATCCTTAGATTTTTCAATACTTTTGTTAACTTCTCAAGATCTACTCTATCTAGTGCTTAATGCCAAAGAGTATGAAAGCAAGCAAATATAATTTGATTGTTCTATTGCAGTACAGTGGACTCCCACTTTATGATGTATTTACTTTACAATCTGCATGCTAGGAATTTTAAGACACTTGAACATTTTGTCACTTGATTCCAGCATATATTATATCTATATTCTATTGTGTATCACTTAATGCATTGTCGTTGATATAGTAATACCGATTCCTCGACCGGTAATGTACTGGTTCACTTTACGATAATATTCACATTACCATGGTCCTGTGGAATGGATTAAAATCTAAGTGTTGGTCAGCTATAATGATAGGTGAAATAATGTGAGCTTCTAATTTGGCTTAATTGAAAGTGTCCGAAGACTCGAGTATCCAAATGCTAAATTAATTATGGAAAACGATATCTCAGAAACTGGTTTTTCGATTGTCTAGGCAATCATCAATGGAAAGAGAGTCAGGCAAAACAGGTCAGAACCTGGCTCTCGACAGGTTCTGACCTGTTTTGCCTGACTCTGTCCCCGTTGATGATTGCCTAGACAATCGAAAAACTGGTTTCGAAGATACTGTTATCCATAATTAATTGGCATTTGGATATTCTAGTCTTCGGACATTTTCAGCCGTAATAATATATTGGTGCACATGTATATTTTTCAATGTATATTTTGATCAATGCTCGATGTTATACATTAATATCACATCCCAAGTATCGTTTATTTTCTGCATTGGTATTTGCAATGAATTTTCGGCAATTGCAGGCTGAGTCCACGCTGGAGGGATACACCAGTTGGCTACCTCAATGTGCAAAGTGTGGAGCAGGGGGAGGATAGATGATTCCTCTGCGAAGTGAGTTATGGTGATGAATTATAGGTTGAAAGCAATGAGCTTTAGGAAATGAACTGTGATTGAAATTTCATCATGATAGACAAATGAACTTCTAAAGTATGTAGTTCTCCTCACTTATTTTAATTGTTCCACAAAGTTAGTTCTTCAGTGATTGATTTCATTCATCATGGTTGGTTGCATTTTAGCCTTATGGATAAAAATACTCGTAAGTAATGTGCTGAGCTGTGGTAACTAATTCACTTTAATCTTTTTGATGATTGCGATTGCCTGAGACATTAGCAAAATATTAATTGGCATGTTAATGAATAAAGTTATTTGATTTAGTTAATAACCAAACTGTTAATAAGAGTCTTGGACAGAGAACTCTGCTTGTTGAGTTTTGCAAGTCCAAGTCAACTTCTTGAAGTAGATAGGATGCCCATTTTTATTTTATTCCCTAAAAGTATGTTTAATTAGTATGAATTGACTGTTAATATTGGTACTAGGTAATTGATAATTGACCTGTTACCTTTAATTCATACTACTTAATATTGAATTCCACTCTTAAAGTATGTGTCCAGGAATAAATGAATGGTAAAAGAAACTTGGGTGTTGGAAAGACATATTGATGCTACGTAAAGTGGGTAAGAAAAACTTTAAAGTGATGGAAAAATGATTTATTTCTAAATGTGATAATACTTTAAAAAAAAGTATCTCCAAATGGTCATTGATTTAAAGATAAAAACTGTAAGATTTGCATAATCTATTATTTTTTGTTAAAGGATTTACATTAACATCAGCAATTTGGAGTTCATCTAAAACTTCAGGTGCCAGGACCTTAATACCTTGCATTAGTTATTGCTGTCTCAGGCATGCTTAGTATATTACTTATGGCTGTATTTTATCCCACCCTGAATATGTAATTATGAGTATTTACATGACAATCTGAAATGATTTGCTAATGATATGTTCCTATTTTATATGGTAAATTTGAGATAAAATCAACATGGAAAAGAGGATGACATGATTGAATATTAATAAGACTTAAGAAAATACTTAATATTCAATGCTGTCTTATTTAGCTGAGATAATTTTTAGTGAATGAGACAAAACTTTATATTTTACGTTATTGCATTGACGTAATTCTTTATAAATAAGTAATAATTGACTATTTTTTTGTTAAATTGATAAATTCATGAAAAATGAAGTTGTTGATCAGAAATATTTGTGGGGACATAACCACAATCATATGATAAACATTGCAAGCATTTTTCTGCTTGTGAGATCATGAGACTGAGTTAAAATGACCGTGTTAGCATAAATAATATAGTGAACAAGATTGCTATTGCATATTTAATTTTCTGAGTAAGTTGTGGCTTTTGGAGCTCTACGGGATGCAAGCTCAGAGAGACATTTACAGACCCAAATTATTCAAATGATGTGTTAAATCACTTATTTCGTTAATCAATTTCCAGTTTATGAATGAATTTATAGTTTTTTTAAATATTTTTTATTATGAATGAAAGTTTATAGAGTGTGTTGAAGTCTGCACTTGGTCTTAACTGAAATTCAAACATGGTTTTTAGGTTGGAAGAATGTTTTTTTTTCCTTGCTTCATCATTCATGTCCCATAGTTCCATAATGTCTATTGCTCAATGTTGTTTGCTACTCTTTCTTCACAAAATTTCACAATGTTCATGCAAATGGCGAGCTGTCTAATCATGAAGTCCAATACAAACTTTGATCTGATTGGTGGGGGTTGAGCTTGTCTTGTGCTAATCCAAATGGAATATGAAATTTAGAGAACAGCATTTTATCCCCCTGTTAAATGTGTGCTTTTCTATAAAGATGTGATTACCAGAAAATCACCACCTGGGTTTGAACTAGGATCTCATGCTAGTAGCTCTGTGCTCTACCCCCTGAGATATCAGACTATCTACCAGTTTATGTTAATACAGTCAAGCCCGTTTATAATGAAGTTGATGGGGCTGAATATTTACTTCGTAATAACCAAACTTCGTTATGTGTGGACCAGTTTTTCCCAACCTCACTTTGATGGGGAATAGCCTTTACTTTGTTATAACCAGGACTTTGTTATAAACGGATTTGTTATAAGTGGGCTTGACTGCATATAAATTATCATAGTCATTAAATTGTTTTCTTTAATGATAACAATGGATGCAACTGGTTTTACTGCACATTGACTAATACTGGGGGTAGAAAGGGCCTGATTAAAGCTGTTTCTTGCTAGTAAACTATAGAACTGATGCAGGTCTTTGTTTATTGAGATTCTGCTTGAACCGTCATTTGAATATAATTCTCCCTTTTACTTACTCTAAAGTTGAGCAACATGATTGACCGATAATGGCTGTCTCACTCCATGTTGCCAATAGGGCATATTTTCCAATTTTATATATATTATATTTTGTATGATTATATATTGTTATATTTTGTGATAAAATATTGTAATATTCAACAAATTGATATATTTAATTTTTTATGCTGAAACTATATTGGGTAGCTATAGTAAAGATAGAGAAAAGTCTGTGCCTTTATGTACTGACCTTATCATTTAAAATTTTTAGGTTTAAAGTGAACCATTTTTAGGATAAACTTTAAGCCAAGGTAGGAATGAAAAAAGTGTATGAGGAGTCACCTTCAATCGGGAATATGTGTTGTTATGGTTGAAGTTGGAACTTTATAAACACGAGTAGGTTCTGTCTCCAGTCTATGGACAATACCTACGTTTAAAATGTTTCATGTGAACCCTATTTTGTAATGCTTGTGAACTAGGGCACTGTTGAATCCATTTATCTTGTAAGAGGTGTTGGGTGCCTCTGTAAAAGATATCAAGGATTTATTCATGGTGTTCAAATAAGAAAAAATTGTTTTTCCCCTATGCTTGTAAAAGATTTTACTGCAATGAAATATGCAGTAGCTGATGAAGTCTGACTGAAATTAAGTAGATACAAACTATCGATATTCAATTCCCGGTGTATTTATTTACTATGGGAAAAATTACTTAATGGTCCAGGCTCCTTTTTAGTAGAATGGGTTGAATATTAAAGAAGGGTATTGCATGTGTGATGACATGATTTATCCATTGTACTGTTGAGAATTCAATAAAAAAATACATGTATTTTATGGCTTTTGATCATCAGGCCAAGCCATCATTGGCCATTATATATGGTTGCATGTGAAGCTACGGATCAAAATGATTTATATCATCCTTTGGTTCATGAGTTAAGTTAAATATGCGCTAATCATATAGTCATGGGTTAATGGAAGTGGGTTGGGGAATGGGAAAGTGGGAAGTGGAGCTGGGGATTAGTCAATTATGAGTTAAAATGGTGTTGAGTTCTGTTGAGAAGAATAGGAACTGCTATGAAGGTTAATATAGTACATAGTAGATTTTAGGATGACCCATGAATGAGGTTACATTACAAATGACCTTATTCACCCAAGTCTAAGGCAGCCCTGAATCTGAGAAAAGAGTTTTGAGTACTGTTGAAAAGAAAATGGAGAAATCAGCATTGGTGTTGTAATAATTGGGTTTTGTCAATATTTATTCCTTCCACTACTATTGAAACGGGCATGCCAATCTGCCATTGAGTGTGCACTAATTTCACTATTTCGTGTTCTACATCATAGAATGAATTTGGAACACTAAATGACTTTCTGGTAGATGTAGCTTACCTTGTTTTAACATTTGCAGATTTATTTTTGCACACATTCAAATACTCCCAACTTTCTTCTAGTGTTTCTCTGATAGTTCGGCATAATGTGTGACAGGCTGAAAATTTGCAGTGAAAATAAGTCTACTTTTTTTTTTTTACAACTTTCACTTTTCACCCTTCCCATGTACATACATTTCACACTTGTATTTTAACATGATCTGTCATTTTTCAAAGAGTTTAGTACATAATTCATTATCAACCTTGAATTCACCACTTATTGATAAATGTATAAGTGCAGAAAGGGAAACCACCAATTGATTTCAGCATTAGTTTGTTTAAGTAAGGTATATTATGCCCTAGATTGAATATTATGGCCATATATGGCAGTTATTAGTTTAAACAATTATTATACATGCAATAATGATATTCTATTGCTATTATTGTTTATTTTTGCTTTGATATTTTGCGAAATGCATTCTTATGAATTACTAAATCATATGATGTATATTCATTGTACAGCATCGTTCAAACACATGTTTATACATTATATTCAAATCCAGGATGATTTGTGATATTTTTAGTTGAAAGTTCATCAAAAAGTTGTCTTAGGTCCACTGACCACTGATGAGTATGGTAATTAACAAAGCAGATAGGCCTAAAAAATCAAGAACTTTAGTAGAGACTAGAGAAAGAATGAATAAAGTATGATTAATGAGAGGATACAAAACCAGAAGAAATGGGAGAATACAAAACAATCTGCACCCATCATCGCTTCACCCACTTGATAGAAGTTTTATTCAGTTATGGAAAAATACAATATAGGTACACTTATATGTGGATGTCCCTGGGAAAGGAGAGGTAACATTGGTTTCTCAACATAAAACAAAAGTTTGGAGAAAGCTGAAGTCTTCCCACTTAGTGGGCAAAATTTTAGCTATGCCTGTAAGACATGTCAAGGATTTTTGATTAAAAATGGAATTAACTTTATATTTAAAGGAATTGAATACCCATTAGCTGTAAAACTATATTGACTAAATTTTTGTCAAAAACGTTTTCTGATTAGTTACAACAATTTAATTGAAAGTGTATGTGAGAGAACCTGTGACACTTGTGTCCCAAGACGCAAAAGCTGATGTATCAAGCTGTGGAAATAAAAGGGTATAGTCATCTTTCATAAATAATTTTGTGCCTCCAGTCTTCACAATTAAGGCTTCACCTGACCCATTATCAACTCTTTCCGATCATCAGCTGCATGTTGTCATCAGTTTGGTATATTCAAACCTTTTCATGTTTGATGTTAAGTTTTAATAGGAGGGATTGATCAAATTTATAAATCCTATCAGAACCCTTTAAAACAATATGGAATGTATAAAACACACACAGTTAAAAATTCAGAGTTTGTGTCGATTTTTACAGGAGATTTACAGCCTTATAATTTGGCACAGAGCTGTAACCACTCAGCGAAATATATTTCTATTGGCTGGCCTTGTCATGACATGGGCAGTGCATGATGATTGTGGGAGGAGGCAGAACGAACTGTCTTGAGAAGTCTGCTGTACGGTATTAAATGAATTATGGCTGGGAAAAGTGTTGATTTTGGTGTTTCATGTTGATTTTAGGCCCGATTAAAAAAATGTACTGTCTTTAAAAAATATTTATTGAATGCTTTATGCAACGTAGGTTTACAACTCAGAGCACAACAGTGCACAAACGTTTTTCTCACACATTTTAATGCACAGGGACACGCTGTCAACTTTAACTACTTCCACGTCTTGTAATCAGCACCACAAATGCATTCCGGAGGCAAGCAACAGCAACATCATATACTTTCCACATCATCAACAATTTGTCGGCTGAGAAATGCATTTTTGGTGTGAAATTCAAATCAAAATTTCAAATGGCTGTAGAACCAAAATTATTTGCTTCTAGATGGTCAAACTCAGCAAGTGACCTATTAACCTATCGAAGATTATAAATAAAACAATCCAAAGTAGTGTGATCCTTATCTACTTTTTAGAGTAGATATCATGATATTTCCAACTTATATCACGAAGCTGATATATGCTTCTGCGATATGAAGTTGATATCATAGTGCAATATTCGAAAAAGCATATCGCACTGGCCTACATTTTGCCCATGAGGCTAAATATTCTTTCATAAGTGATTGGGTGGTACTAGATTCTTGTAGAAAGTCCTGGCAGCTATGATTCATTTATTTCTATCACAGATTATCTCTACAGTGCTTCTTACGGTTTAATAATATTAGGGAATTTCCATTGCATTCATCATTTTTTGACTCTGTTTCGCCACTCTGCCAGGAGGCATCTTCAGGTCGAAAAGAGTTTTTTTTAAAGTTCAGGTTGAAAAACAATTTTTATGATTTTTGCACTACAGAAAAAGTCTTTTTCATCTTAAGATTCCCCCAGGATGAGGGGTGAAACTGCTTCCAAAAAGAAACTGAACGAGACAGAAATTCCCAGCAATTATATTAAGCTGTTGATTATATGTTACGAAATCCCTATAAGTGGTTATTATGTTTCCTGAATTCCGAGGCTTCCCTT
Source organism: Platycnemis pennipes (assembly GCA_933228895.1). NCBI lineage: Eukaryota > Metazoa > Arthropoda > Insecta > Odonata > Platycnemididae > Platycnemis > Platycnemis pennipes. The sequence continues at coordinate 49,311,563 of OW121857.1, forward strand.
ATATATATCAAGTTAGGGTTCTTTTTTCATTGTTGCGGTGTTCTTGATGACTGTATTGCAGCTGTGAACAGCATATTTGGTGAGTGTTGATATGTACAATATTTCTTGGTTGCCTGTTCTTGGTTGGAATGGTGGTTTTTGCTTTGTGATTCTCATCTTCATTGTCCATCCAGTTGCACCTATGAATGCTTAATATATGTATTGGGAGTGAACCTGTGTGTGCCTGCTGTTTCCGTTTGGTTATTTCTTTACTTTTATATTTAGTGTAATATAATGAGTCTTCTCTTCTTCTTTTTACTTCAGTTTAGGCTTGTAGCCTGTTCTTTTGCCATTCACTTACTTTCTTTCCACCTTTTCCTTGGTCTTTCAATTTTTCTTTTGCCATTTGGGATATTATTTCTACTCATCTTTGCTAATCTTTTATTGTCCATCCCATCTCTATGCCTATTCTATTCTCTTCTATTTATCTACCATTCTCCAGTCACATATGTTTTATGATGTTATTCCTCTCCTATCACTTTACTCCTTTAACTATCTCCTTGTGTTTTTCTATTGATTTTTCTTAATGCTTTCATTTCTGCAGTTCCCTTCTGTTTTTTGTTCTTAGCACTTCATTCTCCGTTTCTGCTGATCATGTAATTATAAATCTTATTAGTGATTTGTTAATTCTTATCTTTGTGTCCCATGTTAAATGTTTATGCTCTAATTGCTATGCGCTAAATAGCCAAAAATTCTATGTGCTCTATCTATTCAATTGTGTCCAATTGGGACATTCCCATTTCTTTTCTCTGTTTTATCTGAATGCTTATTATTCGTCACCTGGTCTGTTAATTTTTTATCGATTGTTAACGTACAGCTTAATGGGAAAGAAGATGTCATAGGTAATTTTTGTTTTCCCAATGGAAATTGTGAACGCTAGCTTTTTGCAGGATTTATGAAATTGAAACAGGAGTTTTTGGAATTGGAAAATGAATTTTCTCTGGGTTCGAATATTAAAAAAAAATATTATTTATAAAATATCCATTGTGCCGTAAACATACATGGCTGGAATGTTTTTTCATATCCTCTGCTTGTTGGTTTACTGGTGGATGTGGTTATCCACATAAAAGAGGTTCCGTTCCAGCTCTTTCCTTTCAAATGACCTAGCCATTGACACACCCCTAATACTTACTTAGCTCTTTCTTGTGGTTGTCATAACTGTGAGTGATTGACTGATGTGTGATGGTTTTCATGATAATTTTTTTGGTGATGAATGGATTTGGGATTGTTGTTGGTGTCAACTTATTGTGTTGGTTCTTGGTTTCTTGTGACTAGCTGTCATCAATTCAAGTTCAAATAATAAGGACAAAGGCCTACGGACACTTGGACAAATACTAGAAAAAATTCTCAAACTGTCATGCACTTATATTTTATTCAAACTTCAAACTGATGAAAAGCAGAATGAAACTAGCTGTCAGTGTGTAAAAAGAACTAAAAGGGAGTTAACAGAAAGAGATAAAGATGCTTTTATGAGCTGTTGAAATAAAGAAAATATAATAGGTTTAAGCCTCGAATAATTTAGCATGCAATTTAGATTGACTTTAGGAAATATCAAAGAAATGTATCCCGTATTTTTAGTTATTGCGTTGACTCATAATGCAGGTATCTGTTTGCATGTACTCTTAATATGCTTGGTTATTCTTCCATTTAGAGTTGGGGCATGTAAAGACAGTTTAGTTTCCCTCTTATCTTTATCTTTAATGTATTTTCAGCTCCTTTCTAGTTCAATGGACATTTATGATGCATGTATTTTGAGTAATTGCTGTGACTCATAATTCACGTAGCCATTAGTAATCTGGATATGCATGCATATTCATCCACATAAATTTGGGGCATGTTTAGGCATTTTATTCAACCTCTGTTTTGTATCATAAAATTAATTTACAAAAATATCTTCTTTCATATTAATAAAAAAAGAAAAATCATGTTCAGTCATGAAAATTGAAAGTCAACGAGAGGAATTGCATGTTCTCCTTTTGTCTCAATGCATCTTTCATGAGTTTTTTCAGTTTGATCTTGTGATGATTTTTTTGGATGAACTATAGAAAAGAATAGTTTCTTTGGCTTTAAAGTTGAACTCAATTTCCCTATGATTGCGGCTGAGACATACGAAAAAAAAAGTGTTCAGTTGTTCTAATTTTTTTCAGTTAATATAATTGCAATAATGAATGCCTTAATTATGATTTAATTTATTAATCCTTACCCAGTTATTTCATGCTCGTATTAGAAGCTGTAGGAAACAAATCAGTGTGCAAAATAATCAAACATTTTTTTTATTTAGAGACTTAAGAATATAGTTGTAGTGAATCCAAAATTCTTAAGGAAATCTTTTGAATAGCCTAATTTCAATACTATGAACATTTTCATGCATGACTTGTGACATGAATACCTTTTGTTTCATTTTCAGATTAATTGATTTGCTGCTAATTTCAATACTATGAACATTTTTATGCATGAGTTTTGACGTGAATACCTTTTGTTTCATTTTCAGATTAGCTGATTTGCTGCCATATTGGGAAATGGGTAAGTGCTAAAAGAAGTTTTCCACCTCTGCAAACCAGGTTAAATTACTTTCTTGTATTCTATCACATATTCTCACTATGTATTCATGAGTCCCCCTAGTCATCAGTGGGTTAGAAGGAGGCTGACAAAGGTAGGGTGTACGCTAAAGGAAAGTAAACTAGGGAATGCTAGAAATAGTGGAGTAAAGAAAGTTAATTGATTAGTTGATAGTGTTATGTAAGAGCTGTAAGGGAGAAGAAGAATTAGTATTGAGATAGAATTATTAGAGATAAAAATTATGTATAGCTTATGAAGAACAATATGCCTTCAGTATGTGGGTTGTGCCACACGAGATAGTCCCGATGCATAGATAAAATTCTTTCTCCGTCTAAGGAACCTCTTTACCTGTGAATATCTGCAATGGATAATATTGTAACTTGACCAACGTTATGTTTAAAGATGAATACGGTGTCAGAGTCCCATCTACTGGGTATCATGTTGTATTGGTTGGCTTTTGAAGACAACAGTTTACCAGCTTGACAGGATACCTGAATGATGGACTCTGATACCAGAAGTCACGGAAACTGCAGTTAAATGGTTACGATGCTCCGTTAATTAAATATGGTTAACCATTAACCTTTCTTACCTACCCTATGCCCAATCCTACCAGTTCCATCAGTTTATTAGTGGGATTGGCATTTTACTATCTTAAGTACCTATTAAGGTCCAAGTGATGAAGTCTAGTGGGAGTTCAGAACTTACTGATTGGTACTCGAGGTGACTGAATACCATCTGTAACATCGTCTGCGAGGGTGTAGTAAATTGACACATCCCTTTATGTAAATGTGTGCCAAAAGTCGAAAAAACAATATCACCGTGTCGATAGGTGGGACTAGGTTTTTCTGAGTATAAAAAAGTGGGACGCCACATTAAAAGGTTAAGAAATACTTTGCCATAAAGTATTTCGATGGCTTTTCCCTTCAGGATTGAAGGAGAGACAGTGGCGTACCGACGGGGTTAGGTTTTAATCTCCCTCGAAAGTAAGTTTACTATTCGTAAATTATCACTTCTATCGCTTGGTATATGTTTAGCGTTCCTCCTACACTTTACCCCTGATCGAATGTAAAATATGATCACGTTCTTCACTTGGCAAAATGTCCTACGTTCTACCCGCAACGAGACTCTTTCTCCTGTACGGTTAGATTATTAAACCCTCCGCACACAGCTCGACTATAAAATGACGCGAGTTGGTCGACTGTTTTTAAACTCAACGGGTTTGCAATTGGTTGGCACCATTTTCCGCACACGGAGCGACTGAAATTAAGACTGCTGCAACTTACATTTCATATCATTTTATGATGATGCACACATAAATATTAATTAAACCCCTCAGAAGGAAATCCTGCGTACGCCTCCAATAAGAGAGGAGTAGGTATGGTTTTTCAAAACTTTTCACATCCGGCCATCGAAAATATGTCTTTCATCACACTGCATCGGATATTTATAATTTTATCGGCAGACTATAATGACGCATGTATGAGACTCCCGAACATTCGGCAGCGTACACATGGTATGAAAGGGGGAGAAATCGTTTACATATTTATTGGACCGAAACTTGAGAGAATGTGAGGCTGACCTGTGATGCTGTCCAAACTTATCGTGCATAACATTTATGCAAAGCTGTAAAATTATTGTACAGGGAAGCACAATTATAGTTTTTCTTTTGCATTTATTTGTGGTCATAATTAAAATGGAATTAATGGAGGAATGTATGGTGTAAAGAAAGTATAAGCGGTTCAAATGTTTTAGGGATATAGCAAAATTTTGACCACGAGGAAAAGCCATCAATATGTACACGGACGAAATAGGCACAAACCTCCTCCTCCAAAATGCCTCCAAAACCAAAACCAAAATGCCTCCAAAATTGCCTTATCTTCTCGTTTCATTTCTGGCCACCAGATAGCGCGCAGGCAATTTCTTTGCGTAGATCAAGGAGAGTAGAGAACTACTCTATTCTCTTCTAACCTTGGCGTAGATTAGTTATTCGTAGCTCATGTTTTCACTAGAATGGTTCTACGCGCGAAGTGATTTAGACTGGTCTTTAGCAAATAAATAAAATACGGGCATTGATCATTAACACATTTATTCCAAACACTAATCCTTCCATGAAGATGCTTGTCTTTCGGGATTCCCTCCGCGTTGGTCCATGGTTGCTCGGACGACAGTTTCGCCGGCGTTGCAGTCGGCTTCCTCAGGTCAGTGAAGTGATGTGCAGAAACTCTGCACATCACTTCACTGACCGGCGAAACTGTCGTCCGAGCAACCATGGACCAACGCGGAGGGAATCCCGAAAGACAAGCATCTTCAAGTAAGACAACCCGCGGAAGCCTACACAAGGAACTAATCCTTCCAGTTTCATCGCTAATTAGTCACCTTTTTTTTTCTTTCTTCAGTACCTGAAGGTCAATTTTTCTTTTGAATTAAAATATGAACGTTGTTAAAACAGGGAAGTAATAAGATGCATGCCTCTTTTCAGCTTCCTCCCGCATGGTCTCTTTTCCACCCGTAGAGCCTCGCACTATATCAGACTTTTCAATATTCTTGTCGTTGCTTCCCTGTTCAACGACCCTGTCATTAATTCCCTCCTATGAGTACACACCTATTTCGCTACTGCAATTCTACTTCGGACTTTGAAGCTTTCATACCCCATTACATCCAAAATACTACACAGGTAGCTGAATTTCTCAACCTGCTCATAAGTATTTTAAAAGCTTATTTTATGTTACCCCTAGTTTAAACCTTATGTTAACCCCAGTTTAAAAGTTATTCTCGTCCTTTTTTCTGAAAATCTCATTACGTTAGCCTTCTTATAGTTTATCCTCATTCTATATTTCTCATGCTAATTTTTAATTGCATCTATGCTTTCTTAAGTGCTTTAATAGCTGACTGACAAGCGCTTGAGCATTCGCAAACCATATAAACTTAATCAACTTACCCCTACACTTTGAACTGTGGGTATCATTAAAACTATAGTAATAAGAGAGGGAAGGATCTAGGTATCGATAGAAAATTTGGCGGTGAAATAGTTTACGTGGTAGACAAATAGCGAGAAAAATCCATGAATGTATTCGGGTACGAACATGCCAGAAGCCATTTGTAAATTCCTCCATAATTGTCCTATCTTCTCGTTTCTTTAGTTCAGTCGGTAAATGCTGAACGAATGGCTTGAATATTTACCGGCTTTACAGGCGTAAGTCCAGAGGAGTAGCATATAAATTCGATAGCTAGATATTTAATGCTGTGTCGTTAGCTGAAGTCTCTGTAGGTTTTTGTTGGTGCTTTCTTCTATCCTTCTGTTTTATTTAGTTTAAATTGAGTTTTATTGTCTGTTTTACTTAAACTGGGGTTCAGCAGTATCACATGACGATTAAATGAAACCGTTGTCAACAGGAACTTACCTTGGTAAGAGATTTTCGTGGCAAATATTCGGTCGATTGAAACGCGCATTAAAGTGCTGCTTTTAGTTCCGTTGTAATGTAATTTAAATTTCCATTTTATTTCGTTATTTTGTATCAATCCAAATTTACAGAATTGTTTTGAAATGCATTGTCATCTGAATGAAGCAGCAGGAAATATAGTTCTCCAAAGAATTTTTTTATGAAGCCATCGAAAATATGTCTCATTCAATCGAGAATTTTTAAAGTTTTATTCTTCGGACTATGCCTGCGGCGTCGGAAGTGGGGGGCAGGAGGAGCCAAAGGCCCCACCCAGAATTTGCCCCGGGCCCTTTCAGTCGAAGCATTTACTTTCTGACGCACATTCTTACAACTTAACATGCTCTATTATCCAAATTCTAGTCTCTAACCCTTCATATCCGGAAAAAATTCAGGCCCTTTTCTTAGGAGCCGGACCCTTTTCAAGGCTGGCTCCCCCAGTGAAAATAGTTCCGACGCCTCTGGACTATGAAGTGTAAATTCATAGATTCATAAATAATTCACTCTGCGTGCAATAAAGCCTGCATTTAAATTTGTGGAGGGAAGCCTTGAATGAGTAAGGGGGAAATTTTTAGATCCTTCCGGATCTGTGCATACTATGTATCTGGAAAAAACGGAGCCTTATTATTTTTCAATTTCTGACTTTTCCTGAGGGTTGTAGTTTGTTGAGGTGAGTATTTGCTGCGTGAAGCCTGACATGTGTTGCATAGGTTAGGATAGACCGAATCATCGAAGTATAAAGATGAATTTTAGATTTCAAAGATATTGGACAGCAATCGACGGTTTAGGATTGGAGAGGGGATTATGGAAAATGCTTATGTATCACCATATATCACCAATATATGGAGCAAGTTGTGAAGGATGTAAAAGAGAGGAGCTACGTCAATATGAAGAGGTTGGCCGATAGAAGAATCGAGTGGAGGGCTGCGTCAAACCAATCCTAGGATTGTTGACCCCTTGATGATGATGATCACCAATTCGTAGGATTGTACATAGATGGTGTCCTGCTAGGAGAGGATTATGGAAAATGCTTATGTATCACCAATTCGTAGTATTGTACACAGGTAGTGTCCTGCTAGGAGATGATTATAGAAAATACTTATGTATCACTAATTCTTAGGATTGTGCATAGGTGGTGCTAGGAGAGGATTATGGAAAATACTTATGTATCACCAATTCGTAGGATTGTACATAGGTGGTGTTATGCTAGTCATTTTTCGATGTTTACTTTTAAGTCTCATACAGTCAATGGCTTCGGACCTTATCCTATCCCCATCCCTTCCATTCCTATCCTTATACCTTTCCTCCCGGTCCGAAGCGCCTATTAGCGTGGAAACAGACTTGAAAACACCCATGAACCAAGTCTCATACTTTCATGAAAACGGTGCCAGTAAAGTCTACTCGGGTATCCGCTTTGAATCGACCCTTATGCTCAGAAAAACGTTCCTTAATCAATAACATTTCTAATAATCCAATGTTGAATCCTTCAGGTGCAATTATTCGTCAGTGGCGTTGATCCTTTTTACCATGAGTACCTCATGACACATTACGTACTGAAGGTTTCGTAGATGTTCCACCCTTAGGCTGACAATCTTGGCAGATAATTTAAAAAAATAATTTAGATACGTATTATATTTAATGGAAAAAATAAATCTTCTCCGCGATTTTTATGGAAACATTTCTCTTTTCCTCTTCAGCGAAAAATTTAATTTCTCAAGTATAGGTACAGCAAAAATTTGGACGCATTCATGCACGTTTCAGAGGCAAAGAATGCTTCAAGTTCAAGTATCCGTCATTGGCCTTGGCGTATTTTATCTTTAGACATACGAAAGACAGTTTTCATGCAGGCATCAGATGTGAAGGTAACTATTCCCCTTCGCCACGGGACCATACGCCTAAGCCAATCTCGTGAAATTGTAGTACCCAGCGAATGTACGTAGACGCGCGATACCTGGTGGCCAGACATGGAAACTTGTAGTCAGGATCATTTTAGAGGTATTTTTGAAGGGGTGGTGAGTCGTGCATACCTTAACACGTAAATTGCCATCCCTCGTCGTATTGTCTGCCTTAAAGGTTTTGAGCCGCTTTTATATCCATTTCAGCGTACATCTTGCTATTACTATTTTTAATTATGGTTAGAAATAAATTAAAATTAAAATGTTATCTTTGTAATTCCCGGTACAGCCATTTTACAGCTTTAGTATAAATGCACTTACTACTCTTATTGATCACGTACCAGGGTAAATCATAGCCAATTTGGACGACATTCAAAATATATTCTTCTAATTGATTTATCATTCATAGCGAGTTAAGCGGAAAAAAGGCTTCTCTCTACATATTTCCTTATATTCTATAAAAAAAGACGAAAAATCGGATGCATTTAAATAATTGCAATACTTTTGCTGAATATATGTGAATATCATCGAAGAAATATATATCTTACTCTTTAAATCAGAAGGTTGATTTTACTATTAACCCTATATGTATCATCTATATAAGGAGAACAGAATTATATCATTCATGAAATGTGATAGGAAATCATCGTGAACTAATGCCGTATTTGTTTGTATTTTATTTATCATCAATTTTTACTTTTTTGGTCTTAATTTGATTTTATTCTCTGCGGTTTTCTGCAAATGTACAGTACAAACAAATTTCATTTGAAATAATAACCTATAGGGACTTTAATTGATGTACAATTTCTGATGGCAAAAATGTAACCAAATAAATGGCACATTACATTCAATTTTTTTTACTTTTTATACGCAATATCATTAGCCATTTTACTGTGTTTTATCCGATATTTATACATTTCTTTTGAATCGATTAACGTTCTGAATGGAGTGAGTAACATAGTTCCTCAAATATTTTCACATATAGCCATCGGGAATATGTCTTTTATTCAATTTCATTTTATTTTTTATTATTTTATCGGCAAACCGATATTGGCGTACGTGATCACTGAACTATTGGTCACAAAAGGAGGGGCCCTCCCCCCTTTAGCGTCTCGTAAATCATGGATGACCCCTTCTTAAAAGCGAATAGTGCTGTGTGCACGAATGTGAGACGAGATATTGTTTTATTTTTGAGGCTTGTGTTTTTTGCCATATTTTCCCGCTTAGTGCGAGATGCGCTGGGAACGGAAGTATGCAAGCCCGCTAGTCGAAGAAGTGTAAGCTCGCTGGATTTGCTGAACACGAAACGGAGGATTAAATAAATGATCGTATTATTTTCCTGGTACGCCTAGGGCGAGTTTATACATACCTTTCGAAGATGTCTTGTGGAAAAACGGATCAAATACTCCGGAAAATCCAATCAACTTGAAAGCTACGGAAAGTACTTCGATATCTTCGCTGCATGCGCGCGGAAAAAGGAGCTACCACCAGATCTTTTGAGATCAATGTGGGACAAAGATGATGATGGTGTTGAACCAAAGTAGGACGAAGTTTCAAAAAAGGGGAATGCTTTGTCTCATCTGCATCTTTACATTGAACGCGCAGAGTTAATAAAAACACATTTTATTTTATATCTAGAATATCACGCATTATTAACTTCATACAGTATAGAGTTTACACTCAAGGATTTCACAATATCGATCCCACTGGCCAGTACTTTCTGGAATCGATTTGCACTGTCGTAAGAAGTGTTTTTGGTGAGGAGATAATCTATGTGGGGTCTCTTAGATTAGCCAAAGCTTTGATATAGAGCCCACCATTGTATTACATCAACCTTGCGGAAGAAGGAGATGAGAGTGAGGTGATACTCTTGAGATGTAAGTTGTGGGTAGGTAAAGGATGGCTTTATGAAGAGAAGGAAAAATGAAGTCTTAAGGGTCATCCATGTATTAATAAAAGTTTGTGTCCAACCCGAACGCTGATTTTTGATTGGTGAGGGTAGAAATCACCCCGTACTAAGCCATTAGCGTGTGAAATACACGCATATAGGGTCATAATCATCGGTGAACAATCCTAGGATTGGTTTGACGTAGCCCTAAACTCGATTTTTCTATCGGCCAACCTCTTCATATTGACGTAATGCCTCTCTTTTACATCGTTCACTACCTGTTTCATGTATCTCATACGAGACCTAACTTTGCCAATCTTCTCGTTCACTTTCCCCTCGACGATTGTCTTCATCAGGCCATCGTGTCTTAAGTTATGGCCGATTAGGTTGCCCCATCTTCTGTTTAGAGTTTTCAGCAAACTTCTCTTCTCTCCTAAGACTTCTTCGTTTGTCACTCGGTCGATCCATTTAATCTTCATCATTCTTTGGTAGCACCACATTTCGAATGCTTTCACCCTTTTCTTCTCCGCTGCTGTCATCGCCCATGCCTCACTGTAGTAGAGAAACATTCTTCAGATGCATGTTCTGATATTTTTTCATTTCTACGCTTGTATTTCCAGCTGTAAGTAGATTCTTCTTTTGTTAGAATGCCCTCTTTGCCTGGGCTATTCTACTCACCATTTCTTTCTTGCTTCGTTCATCGTTGGTTACTCTGCTTCCCAGGTAACAGAACTCTTTCACCTCTTCCAGTTTTTGTTTTCCTAGTTTAACGTTGGTTGTCTCCTCTTCTCTCTTGCTGCAAACCAGTATCTATGAAGATTAAATGGATCGACCGAGTGACAAACGAAGAAGTCCTAAGAGGAGTGAGAGAAAATTGAAGTCTGTTGAAAACATTTAAAAGAAGATGGGACTACTTAATCGGCCATATCTTAAGACACGATGGCCTGATGAAGACAATCGTCCAGGTAAAAGTGAACGGGCAGATTGAAAAAGGCAGGCCTAGTAGGAGATATATAGGACAGGTTGTGATGGGTGTAAAAGAGAGGAGTTACGTCAATATGAAGAGGTTGGCCGATAGAAGAAACGAGTGGAGGGCTGCGTCAAACCAATCCTAGGATTTTAGTAAGTTTCTTTTGTTTTTCTGCGATTAAACTAAACTTTTTAGCAACAGTTTCGCCGTGCTATTCTGCCGGCTTCGTCAGGCATTCTAAATCAAACCAAAAGAAACTTACTAAAATTAAAATGAACTGCGAAAATCTACGAAAAAAGTTCAATTCTAGGATTGTTGACCCATAATGATGACCAGTTTCAACCTTTACAGGTCATCATCAGGTGTAAGAAAAGAGAGAGGCAGAGAGAGATAGTAACGTGAATATATACCCAAAGCAAGCAGGATTGGTTTTTTTCCAAAAACGTTTGCTTTAATGACCTAATTCCGTCAACCTTCTCCTCCTTGTTCTCCGTTACAGTTCCCCCACCTCCACCTCCCTAGTCTAAAGCGGTTTGCCCTTGTAGTTTTTGGTTCCTTCTGGATTGCTCTTCATTCCCTTCCCCTCCACTTTCCCCCCTCCGTCCAACTGTTTCTTTGGAAAAAACCCTCACACCCCTTCCCACTTGCTTCGGGTATTTATTCACGTCACTCCCTCTCTGTCCATACTCCTGATGATGACCTGTTAAGGTCGAATCCGGTTGAATCAAAATAAATTGTGGAATCAACCAAGTATTTTTTCATTTCCTTGTCTAAATTCCACTAAGTAAACTTTCTGACAATCGATTTTATTGTATCTATGTGTATCTGAAAATACATTAAGGTGCGTTTACACGTAGCAGTTGACTGCCATGACAATTAACTGCTAACAACTATTAAGCCCCACTCGCATGTGTAAATAGCAACTGCGATGCGAGTTCAGGTCGATACTGGGCATGTGTCGAACACTATCGATCCTAGTTCGAGCTATCAGCAAAGTTGAAGCCTGTCTACTTTCCAGCGGGGATGTAATCACAACACAATCGATTGTAACACAATCGCAACAATCGCCAACGGAAAGCAATACACGACGTCTGATTCCTTGTCTAAATTCCACTCCTTGACGACTCCTTGTCTAAATTCCACTAAGTAAACTTTCTGACAATCGATTTTATTGTATCTATGTGTATCTGAAAATACATAAAGGTGCGTTTACACGTAGCAGTTGACTGCTATGGCAATTAACTGCTAACAACTATTAAGCCCCACTCGCATGTGTAAATAGCAACTGCGATGCGAGTTCAGGTCGATACTGGGCATGTGTCGAACACTATCGATCCTAGTTCGACCTATTAGCAAAGTTGAAGCCCGTCTACTTTCCAGCGGAGATGTATCCAACACAATCGCAACAATCGCCAACGGAAAGCAATACACGACGTCTGATGTCAGGAATTTGGATATATTGAACAAGAAATTCCCCCCTCAAAGGTGCGATTCTTCTCTTTAAAGAATGGGAACAAAAGATAATCGTCAATGGAATTTATTATGTGAAGAATTTCATGAAAATTTAAGCATCAATTACTGTTGAAACAAAACTCTTTTTATTTGTTATGACAACGCCTAAATAGCGGTTTTAAGCTGCATAGAAGTTGGTGCAGACGCATCATAGCAGTAGCGATATAGATATATCGCGCATCTCGCCACTGTCATAGCAGTCAACTGCTACGTGTAAACGCTGCTTAAGAATGAAATCGAGACAAAATACATTCGCAGCGGAGTCTTATGGCTATTTAAGGGAGGTATTAATGAATTTTATTCCTAGGAGTTCATTTTATTACTAAACCTGGTTCGAACTTCTATTGAAACTAAATTTTCAGGTGGACGTTGCGCGTTTGCAGTACTCTGTTGTGCTTCTTCGACAAATTTTAAAAGTCCATTACATTATTTATCTTTTTACTCTTTAAGTTTTATCTCGTCCATAAACGACTTCATCCGTTGGAGTATTGCGAGTAGCAAGACCGTATGTCCGTACTTACCTCGATGGCCGATGGCTTTTCAAATTAGTGGCGATGCCTCCTTAAGTACGTTTTAACCTATTTGAGAAACATCAATAGACTGGTGAAGGACCCCGTAGGCCTAATCACCCCTGGTGTCTACCAGATCTCTTGCGAATGTGGCCAAGTCTACGTGGGGGAGACTGGTAGAACGATAGCCACAAGGCTTAAGGAGCATCGAGGTATTTTAGGCTTGGACAACCTGATAAGTCTGCTGTGGCTGAACATAGTATCACTCGGGACCACAGGATAAAATGGGATAGCGAAAAATTAATCTGCCGTTCCAACAACTTCTGGGACAGTCTTGCTAAGGAGGCCATTGAGATCCGGCTAGACAAAAATAATTTTAATCGAGACACGGGTTATAAACTTAGCAATTGGTGGAATTCCATGTTAAATGATATAAAAAACGATAGAACTCCTCCTTTCTATCCAAATTTCGAAGATCCTTCCGGCCAATCAGGAGTAACCTGATTGTTGCAACCGTTAATAGATACGTCTCAACGGCTTTAATTTACTCACCCTGAAGACGATGGACGAGTCGTCCGTTGAAACGTTGGTGTTATATAAATATTTAACCCGGTGGAAAGCCTGAGAAGACTTTACGAAAATCAATAGACTTACCTATGGTGATAGAATGCGTATGATAATGGTGATTGGCGCAGCACTAATATTGGACGGCTGACCGTGAGTGTAGAAAGACTAATATTCCACAATGGGGGCGTTTACTCGGAACCGAAATCGCAATTTTGTAAACGAAATTGTTAGATGGAAACGAAAAAAGAATTTTAGCGAAAAAATTAATCTTCTAACCATAACCATTCACTCATAAATCAAAAATTAAAATAAGCAAAAGGTGACGCCCACCGAAAATGCTGCTGTGATAACTTTGACGTCACTTTCCTCCCGTCCTTGACTGCTCGTATGGGAAGGGGAGGGAGTGGAGGTGGATTCTCGGAAGGTCTGCTCGCACAGGTGCTGTCGTAAATGCTCCGATTGGCAGAGTCAGCTGTGTCCCCCCCTTTGCGATAAGGAGAAGTAGCTTCGCGGGCTCAGTTGTGATGGGACGAAGTCGTTATGCGTCAGAGGTTGCACCACACCCACTTTTCCGAAAGGGTTAAAAACATTAGTTTTTCGACGCCTATAACTCGAGAAATAATTGACGGATCAAAAAACGGAAAAATACGGGTCTTTTTATTTTACAAACTCTATCATATTCGGCAATAAAAAAATATGGTAAACGACCCCATTGTTTTGATACCCAACGTGATTCAACGCTACCACTTCATTATCAAGGGTAACATTGAAACAGGGCTGGTAGCAATAAAAATATTGCTGTTTTTTTACTCTTACGATGATATCATTCCACAAAGTACAGCCAGAAGCACTTCCCGAGATGGCTGCTTTTTAAAGTCGCGTTTAAACATAGAGGTTAAATTCGTACTACCCCACCCCTTGGGCTCAATATGTTTTTCCTAGGAATTTTAGAATATTATTTCAAAAGAGAAAGCTGTTTCTAATGCTAGTTTTTATTACACGTGGACTTCAATTTCGTTAATATCTGGACTCTTTTTGTGACTGTTATTTTTCAAAAAGATTATTGTGCGGCTACAATTAATATCAATCTGTGACATCGCTCACTGAAAATGTTAAGTGCCACGTGTAATGTGCATGGACTTCGTGAAAGTGGACTCGAAAAAGGAGAGCAATAATTGTTATTTTTTTAAATTGGCGTTTTCGATTACACCTGTCAAATTTCAGCAAGTTCATACTTTATTGCTACGATTCCTTCTCATTTGATGAAAATTCTTTCGGATTTCTAGTTTCCCAAAAGGGTTTTTCTTTTCGATTTGGAGGAAACCTTATCGCGGATTTTTTTTCGCGGCGGCTCTAGACATTTTAAAATACCTAATGATACTATCGTCATTCCGTTTTTCCATTTCTTTAGAGCATCATTATTGGCGTACAACAAACGATGTTTCCTGTTGACGGCGAGAGGTACATATTTGTAGTTGAGGTTTTTGTAATTCGGAACGTCCAAACTGAGAAAGATACGGTTATATTATTTCCTTTTAGTATTTTCGAAAAATAAACGTTTTATCTCTCAGTGTTTCACTCATATTCCTCGGACATTGAAGTATAAAAAGTATTTTGATGGAATTATTGAGCAAAAGCTTTTTCGTTAAAAATATTCCTGTAGAAATCTCTTTAATTCCGCCACGGGGTGATCTTACTCTATGATACCGCACATCTTATTCATTTTTCTGCAGGTTTTACGAACATTCATGGGTAGCCTACCTGAAGGTTGCGTCACTTTCATCACGAATCTGCACAATTAAACAAATTCAAAATCTATATATTGTTGTTGCTAATGATTAAATTGAAAGCCGTTAGAAACGTTTGGAGGGAAATGTGATCAGGCAATACATACTTTGAAAGTAACAAACATGAATAAGTAAAGTTGCATTTCAACAGTCTGATCTTTTTTTTTGAACACACCTTGTATAGGTGTGAATGGAGTTAATCTGTTTTTAATTATCCCATTAAACTTGCAGAACACCACATAGGATCGCGATTTTAGGCAACATAATTCAGCACCCTTATTATGCCGGATAGCGTTTGCATTCCCAAAACCACTTTTGCATTAATGATCATGCGTTAACCCAAAAAGGATCCCGGCCGTTTTCTCGTGCTGATGTGATTAGACGACTGGGCGTCCATTACCAGTACCTGGGTTTGAGCCCTGTCAGAAATTATCCGGTGGTATACCAGTCCTCACATGTGTTCTTCTTGGAGAGTACCTAAAGTGCAACGCCCCGTCCGTCAAGTGGGATGTAATACTGTACACTCCATGGTGTCGTTTGGAGCTACTATTGCCTATGCCAGGTTTCTCTCGGTCCTTCCCCCAAGGTGTTCCAACCATCCCTTGTCAGTGGTGGATTAAATGCGTAAGGATTCGCCGCGGAATAAAAAGTTGTAGTATCTTGGCAGAGAGTTTCTCTCGTAGCTTTTCCTGTCTCTGGAAAGGGAAAATCTGTTCGCCGGAGGGAGGAGATGGTTAACGGAAGGACAAGGAAGTGAAATAAAGACGAATTCTTCAATAGAATTATAGGAGAACAGTTAGGTGGCCTGCCTTTTTTTCTGTGCCTGACCAGTACTATTCCTATATTACTTGCGATCTCTTATTATTATTATTAGTTTTCTATTGGTGAAAGTAGGCTAAATGGACATTCAATTCTTCCCACGACCTCTGTATTTCAGATGATGTGCCTCTTTGAATACATACCCTCATACCTCCCACCTCCCATCATTCAATCTAAACTACCAGTTCTCCTCCCTCTACTCCTGTTACCCAAAATCTTTCCCCAAATCAAGTCTATCAAAACAGCCTCACTCTTCATTACATTCTCCGGCCATACCTTCTGCCTTCTCCCAATATCCCTTCTCCACCCGCTGGCTAGCTTAAGGAGGTTGGCTCGCGACTGCTTGAGTCAAGTTGTCCAAGGAATCTTATTAATTTAAGTACGAGTATATGCCTGCTAAGTGATCCTTACTTCACAAAGAAAATTACCTAAGCTATTGAAAGTCATAAGTATCACAAGAAATACGATGTAAAGTCGAAGGATTTCTTTTTCATGATAATTTTAATGAGCTCGACTATGGAGTCGATTCAGCATTTACTTTAAAGTTATAAATTCATGTACTCAATAAATTTACTAATTTATAACACCAGAATATTGCTATCAAACGTTATGTTATAATATTTTTCTGAAATATTCTCTAATATCTCATTAGGAATGATATTATTCATACGCCATACATTTTGGCTAGAGCGACCGCAGCGCCAATTGAAGTCAGCTAACGCATTTCGTCTGCTATAAGCGCAGTAATTGGTGGAATTAGCGAAAAATACGGTGGGTTGATGCCTTTTTTTTCGTGTCATTTTATTCCTTGTGACATTACGCATAAAATATCAGTTTTTTGCAAAAATGACATGTCACTATGGTATTTTTAAACGTTTTATTCCCATGTGATGGCCATTCTCGGCGTTAATCGTACGTAATTTCAAATGCAATTTGTGTAAAATGGAGTATGGGTTGGTGTAATCATCTTTACTCTATTAGATAGAGGAACTTTAGTTCTATAAGTGCTTAAAATATAAAAAAATGACATGACTTTCACTTTTCGGATCTACCTCCTTAACTGGTAGAGTACCTGGCCGGAAATCAGGGGGTCCAGGTTCGAATCCCGGTCGAGGTTGATTTTTTCCTCGTGGAAATTCAACTAGAATCCCCAATAAAATATATTTCCTCCCTACCAGCTCTGTCACTTCATCGTTCCATAAGAATAACACAAATGAGCGTTGGACCCGTGGAAAGATATAGTAGATATTTCGTTTATGGCTCTCAGATATACTCAACTTGTCTGATTTGGGGCGCTAATCTCAAGCACGTTTGTACCAGCCTTTCCACGAGGCTGGTAATCATCCAGTAATTTTTTTTACAAAATCCTGGTTGGAATTAGTGGCGACGAAAAGAAAGGCAAAACGAATACACGTATCTGGAGATTTTTAAAAGAGGGAAAAACACTGAAGTCCCGCGAGTGACAATACCATTTCGTGGACCCGAGCTAGGAGCTAGAAACTTGGAACGATAAACAGCGTGCTTTTAATTGCCACTCGAGACCCTTCGTCCCAGCCTCCGCGAGCGAAATACTCTTTTAAGCGACTGCACGCATTCAGTCCCTATTCTTTTCGGCATTTTTCAGCTTTTAACTCCTCAAATTATTCTCCGCACATAAAGGCCTCTGTTGATTGCACGCCGTGGGTGTTTGTGGAACGGGAGAATAATCCCAGGCTCATTCGGTCTTTAAAGCAATTCTCTGTGGCGAATTAAGTATTTTCCATCGTCGGAGGGCGGGGGAGAATTTTTACCCGTCCCCTTCATGAATTTAGTTCCCTACCCTTCCCCGAACATTTATTTTCTCTGGCCGAACTGGCGTGGGTTTTTGCCGACGATTAAAAATAAAAAGTGTGCTCCGTTTCTGCTGGAATTGAGAGGGACGGAGAGAGATCTCATTTCCATGAATTCGCGAATCTTTATTTGCAAAAAAAATGGATGAAGGAGAGGGTTGGTTAAGAAAGAAAAAAAAAACATTGCGCTTTAGAGCTAAGAGTGGAGCGATTGACAAAAGAGCTTCGTTAGCCGCCGCGTGAAAAATACGGAAGAGAAAATGTCTCCCTCTATTCTTTGCGGGGATGGTCGGTCGAATTGGGACGCGGGAAGGATGGGAGTTTGGTGGGGTTGAGTTACGAAAGAACTAATCAGTCCCGCGAGAGAACGAAATCTACGCGATTACCCCGGAAGTACCCATGTCGTTTTCTAATGGGATGAACTTATCTTTTGAGCCTACTAATTCCATCATCAGTCATCAATCCCAAGGATGATTTGTCGCAATTCTTTACTTGATGATTCAATTCGCTTACGTCTAATTTTACACAAGTTATATCCCTTATATATCCTCCGCTACTTGCTCCATATATATCCTTTGCCATTCTTCCCATTCAGTTGCCCCTCGACTCTGTTCATCAGACTACAATGTCTCAAGAAATGACCGATAAGATCCTCTCTTCTCCTTGGTTAAGTTTTTATCAGTTTTCTAATGGGATGTCTAATATCTAATGTCGTTTTCTAATGGGATGAACTTCTCTTTTGAGCCTATTAATTCCATCATCAATCATCAATCCCAAGGATGATTTGTCGCAATTATCTACTTGATGATTCAATTCGCTTACCTCTAATTTTACACAAGTTATATAACTTATATCCTCCGCTACTTGCTTCATATATAGCTATCCTTTGACATTCTTCTCATTCGTTTGCCCCTCAACTCTCGTCATCAGACTACCATGTCTCAAGAAATGGCCGATAAGAACCTCTCTACTCCTTTCTTCAAGTTTTCATCAGACTTCTCTTTTCCTCCACTCTTCACTTTTCTTTTTTGTCACTAGGCTCATGCATTTTATCTTCGTCATTCTTCTGTAACTCCACTTTACAAATGTTTTCATTCTAGACTTCTCTGCTGCTGACTCACATAACTGACACACGTAAACATGACATTCACCTAAAGTAGCATGTTCCTGATATTCTAACAGTTTCCGTACGCACAAGAATGTATATCCAGGTGGAGTACATCATTCTTATGATAGAATGATCTCTTTGCCTATGGTATTTTATTGATTTTTCTCTCTTTCTTCACCCATCGCTGGATATTCGACTTCCCAAACAGGAGTACCCTTTTCTCTCATCATTCTTAGTACTTCTTCGTTTATTCTAGTGGTCAATTCACTACATCTTCATTATTATTTTAATGCACCATATTTAGAATGATTCTATTTTTAATATTTATTTTTATTGGAGATTATTATTAATCACCATATTTAAAATTGGCTTTCCTGCTTCATTCCAATTTTTCTCTTTTCTTTTGTGTCATTTATCGTCCATGTGTTACTTCCGTAAAGGAGAATGCTTCGGATATAATTTTTGAAGTGTTTTAGCCTGTATTTCAAATGCATGGAGTATTCTTGAGGAACAATGGCTTTGTCGCCATGGCAGTTGTACAATTTCTTTCTTGCTTGTCCCATAGCTCGTCAGTCTGGTATTCAGATAGCATCAGTCTTACTCCTCTGTTAATTTTCGTAAACGAATTGAAAGAACTTCAAAGATTGCGAACTTGCTTTGGAAAACCTTAACGGAGATACACGCTGATACTTCTATTGCCAAGTTAAAAATCGTTGTTAGCCATGCTCTTATACTATATAGCGTTGCCTTTTTTCTTTCTATTATTCTTCAGGCATTGTCTAATCAATGTCTTTTATCAATTATAATTTTCTTCATCTTGAACTGCTCTTTTCACCTGTTAACGTTTTCTATGCCAAACTTGAGCTGCAAAATGATATTTTGGCTTATTCCTCGAAATCTTGGAAAAATCGTCAATTTCCACCTCACACCGTTTCAACACAAATAGTCAAATAATATTAACTATAATCCAGTCAAATGGAATGGTAGAACTTGTCGTTGACTTCAATTTACGTACTAACTCACCACGATCCGTTAATGATAACTGAAGTTACAGCTGTTAAACAGCGTAGTGTATGCTAGACATGTGAAACTCATTTTATCCCCAGCACTATACAGTGAGGAAAGTGGAACATGGTGAGAGGGCAACGTGTTCGACGCCTAGATCAGGTATATGGTTCGACGCGTCTCACCTTTCTCTACACAATGGTAGGGTACCCTAAGGAGGTTTCAATGTACTGGTGGAGGCATCACGACTAAATTAAGAAGGCAGGTCGGCCATCTCGGTAGGCACGGGCATACGGGCTTACTACTCGCGATACTCACGGATTACGTTGTTTTCACTCGTGAAAAAACTTAGTACTCAGCCGTAGAAAGATGAATAATTGAATTTATTTTTAAAACACATCAAATAAACTTACGAAAGTGTGCAAACATGCGAAAAATTCCTAAATATTCATGTAGTTTCAATAGGTTACATTTGAATCAGTTTCGGCTATAAAATTAACTGCCAGAGAAATGATGTGCATTATTAGCTCCCTTACATAGCCTTAGGATACATTGCTGACGCCGCTGAGTTGAAATTTAGGTACGATATCATTGTTAATTATGTTTTGATACATAGGCATTTTCCATGAGAGGCAATATGAAATGCATTGTTTTGTGCCGAGGAGCTGGGGATTTATCCTTCCCAAGCATCACCATTCTGGCTTCATTGTCATACATAGTGTAGCATGCGTATGCCGCATCCAGTTCATTCTGATCTTGAAATATTCCTATAGGCCCTTAGGAAATATTCCTTTAGTTTCCCCATCAAATTTTGATTTACCCTTTTCATAGACCCATATCCCCGTTTCAATATCTGACCGGCGCATGCGCAGAAGCTATCTTTAATTACATTGCTTGGACGTGTTCCTTTCGAAGTCTGAATATCACGCTACTTCTCTAATCATTCTGGAGTGATCAGAGAAAAATCCTTCCTCAGATGAGACGAAGAAACGTTGAAGTATTGGTATGCAGTGAATGGGGTCGTTTTCCATATTTTTTATTGCCGAATCTGAGTTTGTAAAATAAATAGACCTCTATTTTTCCGTTCTTCCATAAATCAATTAGTTCTCGAGTTATAAGCGGAAAAAAACTGATGTTTTCAACCCTTTCGGAAAAGTGGGCGTGCCAATGACTCGTACGTCATCCACTTTGTCCAATCACAACCGACATCGCGAAGCTCCTTCGCCGTATAACAATGGGGAACACAGCTGGGGGGTTATTTTGTAATCTCACTTTAGTGAGAATACGTCATAAAATGTCACTTTTTCGTAGTTAAACTCCGCTACCGAGGCGGTGTGACCATCTTCGGATCTCAAGCTGTGAACTGTCGGTCATGTGCTGGTCTTTTAGACGATTCATCCGCTCTGATCCGTATCTTTCGACTCTTGATCCGTTTCATTATCTCCGCCTGCCATTAGTTCCCATCTCATCTTCATAAAGACGTGAAATGGAGCCACCATCGTTTTCACTTAGAAGCTTGAGTTGGAAAAAAAGCAAGAGCGAGAAAAATACAAACGATTTTAAATTGTATTTTTGGAATTTGCACAACGTAAAGAACTTCAGCACACCGAGGTCGGCAACAGTAGAGCTACCGACAGAAACTTCGACAATTCACGAACCGTTCGTGAGCCGATCATTAAGAGAGCGAAACGGATCTCCCGCCTTCCCCCAAAGAGTCATTAAAAAGGTGAGATTACAAAATAACCCCCCTGACTCGGCCAATGGGAGTAGTTGCCAGAGGTTCTCTTCAGGCAGACCTCCCGCCCCACCTCCACTCCTCTCCTCCCATTCCCAAAAAAACAGTCTAAGCACGGGTGGTGATGACGTAGATATCCGTAACGCAGCTTGTCCGGTGGGCGTCACCTTTTGCTTATTTTTAATCTTTAATTTATGAGTGAATGGCTCTGGATAAAAGATTAATTTTTTCACGAAAATTCATTTTTCGTTTCCATCTAACGATTTCAGGTGCAAAAAAGCGATTTCGGTTCCGAGTAAACAAACGTCCCCATTGTACAATAACGCAATGATTCATAGATTGCAGCTCTGCCACTGGTATCTCCTTGAAACATTCTGCTCAGTTCTGATGTTTCTGATTGGCAGTTGGACGCGAGACTGGGATGAAAAATAGGTTTCAAAAATGTTTCTTTTTTTAGTGTGGAAGATCGAATTCGACGTAATTATCAAATATATTTTTGTATACTATGCGATTTTAGTTTGCTTAACTTTATACTAATAGCCTTTTATACTATGCGATTTTTTGTGCTGAATTTGACCGATTTTCAGTACTGAAGGACAAGTGTCGTGTAAATTTATCTTTAGACGAACGGATTGATTAAAAAAAGGGAATTCTCGTCAAAATCATCGAGGGTAGAAAGTGTGCAAGTCATTTCACTCGTTAATGACGGTGTTAACTTGCCAAAGCCATGCACCATTTTCGCAAGGTCGACGCAATCTGAACGCTGCACGGGGTTGGTACCCGTGTATTTCTTGAAACGACACCGAGGTAGGGGACCTTCAGCTTCTCCCACCGTTATCTTAATCCTTAGGAACTCCGAGGTTGACTCGAGGCAAGGGAAGGGGTAAACATTCATTAACGGCTCGAAAATTTTCCTCGCACCGAACCTTCAAGGTGCAATCAAATGCTAATTAAATCTTCCTTGAAGTTTATGTTCATAGTTCTGTAATCACTGCGGGGATTAGCATAATGAGCTGAGAGGCCCCAAGGAGTTCTCGCTGGCGGCATTACTCAAACGTGTACCGCAAAACGCACCGAAGTTTGTGTGGTTCCTCCAGCACCTTTGGGGTTTACCCTAATTAAAATGGGCCTATTTTATGGGAGTAGTATTTCTTTAGACATATCCCCTTCGGTCCTGAAAAATACCTGGCCTGTGAAAAACATTTTGTCGCCTGTTTTGAGTATATATGGGACTACTGAAATTACATCTAGGAAAAAATATTATTATTATTTTTGTTGAAATATTTATAGTCCAAATATGTGTAGAGTGTTTATTTGTGAGAGAGCAAAAATCTGACGATCGCATGAATAATAATGAAGTACCACTTTAAGGTGGCTCCACCGAATTATGAAGTATGTCATTCTTGTGAAAATTTCAGGAAATATAATTTTTTTGGCCCTTCTATCGATTGGCAATAAAATAATGAGGCCTTTCCATAATACATTTGAAGAAAAAAGACTTGAAAATCAGCTATTTTATACGTGGTCATACGGCAGAGTATGGCTCTTGCAGTAAAATTTGCAGATTAATGTTGTGAAGAGAAATGTCGTTTTGAAGAAAAATAATATAAGATGTACAATTTTATGTAGAATTTAGCATTGTAAAAAAGTGCTCGCCTTTCCACACTTGTTTAATTGATATTAATAAATGTTTGCTCGATAAAAAGCAGAAGAGCCTTAGTTACATGAAAGTGGCGCTACAGTATGTTGTTATCATCGGCAACGGTACTTCTGACGGAACGTGCTTACAAGCTTATTTAGCGACTTAATTTAGGAATATACCTTACCAAGGTCATGTTTTTTATGTAATTTAAATATTTCATTGGTTATTGATACGATGTAATTAATACCAATGATTCCAAATGGTAGCAGCGTCATTTTTGCAAAACAACTTTCAAAAATACGAATATTGATAAAATTCCAAACAAAGAGTTGTATTTGCAAGGGAATAGTTTAAAACTAATAAGTAAGAAAATATTTAACCTTTTTAATAATTAATTATTTTTTAATGCTATACTTTCACATAATTCGCTAATGACTGACTGTCTGCTGCGGAATCCTGACTTCCCATCATTTCCCTCGTCTGATTCGACGTTGCCAAATGCACCTCAAAACCTCGCGCGCGATATTTGAAAATTTCAGGAATAATTTATTTATTTCGCAGAGGAAATAAGTCGATAACACAGGTTGATTTTCTCAGAATAAAAATTGCTGGCTGATATCCACATAATTTCAGTTTTTGGTGAAAATCTGTATGGTAGAAACGTAAATAACAAATAATTGACCCTTACGGAGCGGGGTGCGCCATAAGGCCCCATGTTAAAAAAAACCTTAAATATCTCAAAAACTGCATCGAAAATCCCAATTTTTTTCCTGTCAAATTTTAGACCATAATGAAATGAACAAATGCTGCAATGTTCACCATGATTTTTTTACTGCCGAATCTGATAGAGTTTGTAAAATAAAAAGACCCGTATTTTTCCGTGTTTTGATCCGTCAATTATTTCGCGAGTTAAGTTTTTTCGTTATTTTTGGCGAACGTCGAGCTTTTCGAATTTGGGCGACAGGCTTGCCCAACAGACTATTGGGAAAATAAAACTCTACATATTTAAGAATGAAATGTAGCTCCGGTCTGTGGCGCCTATTATAGTGAAGAAGCAGACTAGAAAACACCCACGAAAAAATGTTGAGTTGTGACTGTGACTGTTGCGCTTGAAAAAAGCCCTTAACTGCTTCCTCCTAAGATGAGCGGATAAATTTCGTAGTCCTTTAGTAATTGTCATTTAGTTAATCAAATATTACATCAGTTTTTACTTTTAAAATGACTTTATTGTGGCTCGATATTTCAAATATCAAAAAAAACTCGATACTGATGGAAAAAACTGCAATGTCAGTTTTCAGTGTTTGATTTGTTTGCGAAAGCAAAATAAAACATCAAGGCCTCCATTACTACAGCATTCAAATTGCCAAAGTAACTGAAAAAGTAACATTTAACGTAAAAGTTACTTTTTTAAGTTTAACTTTAATTAGCTATTTTTTCAGAAAAGTAACTTTTAATTTTAACTCGTTACTTTGTGCAGAGATTAACTTTAACTTTAATCAGTTAATTTTTTTTGGCAACATTCCCAACAATGAAAGCGACGAATTGAGAAGAGAAACATTGCGCAAGAAAATGCATGCGTGCTCGACTGCGTCACGAATAGCTCCTGCATTAATTTCGTGCATGAATTCCAGAATTTTATTACGTTTTTGTTCCCTAGATTGTGCAGAGGTCGCGGAGACTTGTACCTACTCATGACTGCCGCCGGAGTTTCCAACGATTAACGATAGGTGGTCGACAAGTGAGAGGGGTGTTTTTGTTTGTACTTAAGTATTTCGGAGACACTCTAAGGATAATGGTTGTGAGCTGGGTGACAAATGATATGGAAGTTTTAATCACCCCAATCCAGTGGCCCCAATCCAGTTTACTTAGTCCTCATCCTCGCCTTCGCTGTAGGTTAGGGTTGTGGGTTGGCTGAACGGAACCAGAGACTGTCGATTACTTCAGGTTTAAGGATTTACAGTATTGGGATGGTGTAGTGGTTCAAGTACTGGCCTCTCATCCTGAGGGCCCGGATTCCAATCCCGGCGGTGGAAGATATTTTTCATTGGCAAGCCGGCCACTACTTGGATCTTTGTGGAGAGCATTCGAGTTCAGTACTCCGTCCGTTGGATGGGCTGTTAAACCTAAGGTTTCTTGGCGCCTTTCGTTACGAGCCGATCAATGTTGACGCCGAGTTTCTCTCCACCCTTCCATTCCCATCCTTACACCTTTCCTAACAGTCTGAAGCGCCTGTTAGTGCGGGTACGGACTTGTAAACCTCAGGTAGATAGGTTCAATTCATATCCTTAACATTCGCAGAATTTTAAGGAAAAGGGATATTTTACGTAGTTTATTTTACGTGTGGTTTTTCTTAGCGACCTTTTTTTCTGGTATCCTTTTTCATGACACTTAAAGGAATCTTTCAGTATCACGTCTAAAGTCAGTCACAGCCGTAAAGTCAATAAGTAATAGCTGCAAGGAAATGATTCGTAAACATTGGTTGGTTATTCCGGGGAGGTGACCGACAGCTGAGGTCATTAAGGATAGGTGGGTATTTGGGTAATGGTAGGAGTTTTCAGGGAAGGGTGGAAGGAAACCCGGCGTCGGCATTAGCCTACTCTTAACGAAACGCACCAAGGGGACTACGGCTTCACGTTCCATCCGACGGACGGAGTACTGAACTTTATTTGCCCTCCACTAGGCACTCAAGTGGGGACCGATTTTCCACTGAAAAATCCACCACTGCCGGGAATCGAACCAGGGCTTTTGGGATGGGAGGCCAGTACTCTAGCCACCACACCAACCCGATCCCCTTTCGTAAACATTAGAGACAACAACAGCCTAGAATAAAGCCTCTTATAGTTAGTATCAAGGAGGTTAGATTGTACATTGGCATTGAAATGCCAACGGTAACGGCGAGGCTACAATAAGGGTGTTTGGGAAGGATAAGCCCCCACCTACTCCGTGAAAAAAATTACGTTTCATGCGGCCTCTTCTGAAGACTGCATATGTGTATTAAAACATGAAAGACAATGAAATCGTATCCAAATTCCATCGCAGTGGTGTCAGCACATTTTTCTTACGCTATCTAATAATTATATTACTAAAATTGGTTCGAATTTATTAACATTTTTAAACCACATATTTGTTTTTTTTTCGAGCTTTCATATTTTCCTCTTTTCCTTCGAAGAATTTTTAATACGCGTTGTGGTAAACGTAATTATTAGTGAAGCAGTAATATTGGGGAATTAATAAGGTCAGTAGAATATGAAACAGAAAGACCTACTTAAGTGTATTCTGGTGTGGAATCATGGATCTATTTTTCGCGTTATCGCAATCTTTATCGTTGACGCTTACCCCTAGAGTAGCGCAGGGTTAACAATAACCGTCTATAAAATTCACTCCACTGACTGTAATAAGCGATTTGAATTGCTGTGCGAAAAATGAAGAACGGAGATCACGTTCTCTCTGACATAAGTTAAATCAAAAAATAACGATAACGCTAGCGCGTTATGAAGATCCATGATCGAGGCCCTGAACTTGCTTAGCGCACTTGCGGTAAACACATCATTTACGGTGATTATTGCAATCGCGTCCCGGCTCTGTCCCACAACTCTCAGGGATGTTGTGTTTGAAACCGTCGGGTTTATCTCGAATAGGTAACCAAGGAGTTACGTGGTATAAACACGAATGGTTTTCAAATGTAGTAGGTGCTTTACATTTAGGTGCGGCGGTAACCGATTATCGAACGCAGGTGCCGTCGATCGCCAGGATGCAAATAAAATAAAACAGGTGCCAACGGCTTTTCGCGCTTGCGCAGTCAGTTTATTGAATTGGAGGGTAAATAAGAAAGTAGCAACGAAGGGAATCGTCCAATAAAGTTCGAATCAGGCATACAGTTCACCGATTTTGCTCGGTAAAAGTTACTGTGATTGATTTTAGTAAATGTATACAATGTTAGTGGAATGGTATAGCAGTATTTTTGGAGTTCTGATTGATAAATGTCGTAGAAAACCTTTCATGTGTCTGCGAGTTTACAAAAAAATGGATCTGGGATCTGAACAGAGACTCCAAATACATCTTCATTTGTTAATACATTGTTTGACGTGACGTCGTATTATGCCAATAGGTTTTCATCTATACGGCTCTCCTCAGAGCAGAGAGCCGCCTGCAGCCGGCGATAGACAGCGATCCAGCTAAATCGAAAGCACCGCGGAGTGGCGATCGCCGGCTTTAGCCGTAAATCGAAAGCACACAGTGTGTCTGAATCGCTAATTACAATATCATTAATTGTTTTCGCTTGAGCTTTCTCATCTATCTAGACTCCAGGGCCCTCAGATCAGATTAAACACAAGTGTAAACAATAAATGAGTTGTAATCAGTGGTTTTAACACACCAGAGTAGCGAACCATTCGTGTTTGTACCACGTGACTCCTTGGTTTTCGAGAACACAGCCCCCTTGGTTTGCTGATATCACGTGATCTGGTGACGTTTTACGTCTACTCGTTCTGTTGCGCACAGTTATACAGTAGATGTGTAAAGCTTCGGAGCATTCGTTCTCGCAATGCACAATTCCGCGGACGATAGCTCAAACTCATGCCGTATCAACCTGCGCAGTTACAATCCCCGTGAAAAACGGCCTTTATACTCGAGTTAATATGGAGCCACAAAACCGCAACTAATTTGCGTTGCACTAATGAATACTCGGGACATATTTGAAGGGACAATATGCAACGTACGACCTTGTGAAAAAAGAAAAAACAGGCATTTTGCCTTTTTATATATAAGCCTCGGTTATTGCCACAAAAGTTATTTCATCGCAAATATTTAAAATGTTGGCCTGGACTTTTATATAAAGCGAATAAAGCGTTGTCAGCTGGCATGACTTTCATTTAATTGTGAACAAGGGCAATTAGTCTAGAGTATGAACATATATATTGCTCCCAATGAAAGTGCCACCGTCCGTAATTACTGAATTCTGTGAACGCCATTTTTCTTGAATGAATGGATGGATAAAAAAAAACAACTGAAAGGGAACGATCCGCAAGCCTGCATTCCAGCTCGTGCCTTTAAATACTTCGAATCGATCCGTCGGAAAATATTTTCAAAATTCCCCACTTTCTCCCGGAATAAAAACGTACAACATGCTGCTAAAAAAATCTAATTAATTTGCAAATTAGAGATTCAGCGAAATTTATTTTCCATGTTTTTAAGATTATACTTTTCTTTTTTTAATGAATATCACCTTCGGCATAAAAACTCGTCTGTGGTAATGAAAGGGAAATAAAGTATTATAAATCCTGTTTTTTTTCCTTCCCTATGTGGCTTAAATTCCTGTAGATCACATATTTTTTCCGCCTGCCGTATATTTCATAAAGCCACCATACATATTTCAGACTGAGTTCTCTAGCATAGTATTTGCCATCCCCATTCTCTTCTGAGCCATTTAACTGT
Source organism: Platycnemis pennipes (assembly GCA_933228895.1). Lineage (NCBI taxonomy): Eukaryota > Metazoa > Arthropoda > Insecta > Odonata > Platycnemididae > Platycnemis > Platycnemis pennipes. The sequence goes on from OW121857.1 coordinate 49,340,297, forward strand.
GCGGTGTGGTTTTTCATTAAGTTTCAAGGCTATGTATCCTTCTTCCTTGTTTTCTCCTGTTGCTCTCTCAATCTCTCGCACACAATTCAGAGGAACACCTTTACATCGTCTATAAAAGTTTACCACTGCTCATTAATGTTCAGATGCAGTGCAGACACGAAGCAAATTTATATCATTAATAAGGGACTTTGCTCTGAGAAACTTGCTCGTAATGGTGAACGTCGTTGTAAGCAGTGCAAAATACGTGTACGATTGACGGGTTTTTAAAATATGCAAGCGTTTCGTGCATGCAAAAACCAGATTTTTTTCAAGTGCACTGGATATTTGAAACAGATCCTCCTGTATCTTTTCCTAGGAAAAAAAATTAAAATGTTTTTTGAAATAATAATATTTCTTGAACGGCTAGGACGCTTCTCGTATCTTTTCCTTCATGCTCCATTAGGTATATGCACGTGTTCAAATATATTTTGGATAATAACGAACCCTTGATATTTTCCTCCCACCTCGTCGAATAGTTCCATAAACAATCTTTATCTTTCCAGGCCGTTAGACAAAATGGCCGACTCCAAAGTGCCTTCTCTCTTTCCGTCGAGTGGGGAGATACTTCACATTTTTTCGCGGCGAATGCGTCTTTTGTTTCCTTGATTGCGGCAGTTTCCGCGTCGAAATGCGTAAGGGGATATGAGAGAGAAGAGGAAAATAACCAAATCTTTGAGTCGACCTTTCTTCAATTTAGCCGGTGAAAGAAAAGCGAAGCGTCCTTCTTAAGATTCCCCGCATTATTTTGCTCTAATTTCTCGTTATTGTTTTTTTTTGCCTTCCAAACCATTATTCTCCTTTCATCCTTTCGAATTTTTTCCTTATTTCCTTCTAGTGTTTTTCTTTTTTTTTTCCTACTCTCCCTTTACCTTTGTTCCCTGATTTTTCGAAAGGCGCAATTATTCGTCCGTTCGTCATTTTGAGCACCTTTTGTTTTACTGCTTGGCATTTGTTTAGGGTGTTTCTTAAACTGGCTTCATATTGCCGCTCTCCCCTCCGACCCCTTTAAACAAACTACTCCCGAAGTACTCAATTTTTCATCTCCTCAAAGGTATCACTTGAAGGAATATATTTCGATGTCATAAAAGCACAGCGCCACGTACGCAAAGGTTTCCATGGCTTCCAGTTTTGACGTTAATTCCCTGCTTATATTCCAACCGTGAGAGCGAAAAATGCACGGTTTTTCAGTTAATTTTAATTTCAAAATTTCTTAGTTTGCTCCTGTTTGAGTATATGTTTGAAGCAGTTGTAAAGGCAGTGAGAAATTTGATGAAGTGCGCAGGGTTCGGGGATTATCAAGCACTGGTCGGCCAGTCAGCTAAGGGCTTTCTCAAATTACTAGATGCTCTAGAAGAGCAGCATGAAACATATGGGACGAAGGTAAAGTATAAGAAAAATAAAGCAATGAGATTTTTCAGGACAAAAAAGGTGAGATTACATTTAACCACAGGAGTTCCGAAGATAGATTAGCTAGGAGAACTTTAGCAATAGCACAAACGCATTTAGTCTGCAGTAGGTATTTGAAAAACCTATATGTTTAAAAGTATTTGAATATGTTTCTTAAAATTAATGCCATTTTATTTATCGGGAAAATTAACTTCTAAATAAGCTATAAATATCGTATATATTCCGCATGAAAACATGGATTTTTCCTCGGTAACGCCCACATTGAGCGCATGATGGCGATTTATGGAAAAAGTAATGTATAATGAAGGGTTTATTTTGGCTAATGGATACGGATAGAGGGCACTATGCTCTGTGGAATCAATTTCATTTTAAGATTCTTATTTATTTACGATTTTGTGTTTTACGATTTTATATTTTTTAAATATTTTATCGTCCTGAGGCTGCTACTGGTTTTTATTACACTTCTCAATAGCTTTAGAAATAACTTATTATGAATTTTTTTTGGGTATTGGTTTCGAAAATTTAAATAGCTTTAAACAAGAATTAATAATGCCATTATCGGCTTGTGCGTAAAGTAGCACACTTGTAGGGAAAATATCCTTCATAAAATTTGCAATATAGCATCAACTGTTTAATAACCGCCTCACAATAATTTAAGTACATGTTTAATGGATATATAATTTATTATTAATTAATTTTGATATTAAAACTGCCCACGTTCTAACTGATATCACCAGTTGTCTGTTACTTGGAATACACCGTTAGCCACATTTTAATGATGGTCTACGCGGCTTTTACTCTTTTCTAGCCTCACTAATTATGACCTGTTTTTTAATTATAGTCGCACGGTACCGTTTCCGTTTAGAACAGCACGAACATAATTAAAATGATCCTCTGGTCGAGATGCGATGCATGCACCTGAAATCCATGGCACCCGTGGAAATGGGGAAATTTCAATCGGAATCAAATTTCACCTAAATTCGTTCCCATCTCTGACTTGCGTAGTATAGGTCAGGGAGTGTTGTTCAAAACGTTTTCTCGGGAAATATTTTGAAATTTGGATAGCATGAGGCAGACATTAAATGAAAAATATGACGTTCTGGACAAAAATTACATTCCTACATAACAAATCCACTCGTCTTTTGGGTGCAAAAAATCTTCGGCAAATTTTTTCCATAATTTTATCCCATCAATATCCATCATCATTTAATGCGTCTAAATCTACATATAATCTGAACAATTTTAGAAATTTCAAACGGATTCAATGTTAATTCAAGTCGGCACCACCACAAGGGTGTCGGCAATTGGTCAGGATTACTGGTCTTTCGTAAGCACTGCCGCCAACTCCTTACCAGCCTTCGGGCATAGTCCTTTACGCGATGATGTTCTTCCTTTCCCTTGAAAATGAAATATCATAATGAAGAATCTTTTTCATTTGCACCAAATTTATAATAATTTTAATCGGAATTTTCACTTATAAAATAGGATTATTTACCGCATTTAGTTCAAGCGCCTCAGGGACTATCTGTGAGGAACTACACCATGACCAAAATATAATCTAATATAGTAATATTGTGACCTTGTGATGTACGTACTGAATGTTTGGTCACCATTTCATCATTCTTCTCCTGCCATATTTCCCCGAAATGACTTGCTGAACAGGAGCTTAGCGAAGGGGGAGGGGGCTGGGGTGTTAACCCCTCCTTCCCCCCGGAGGAACTAAAAAATTGTGACGAAGTAGACTTTTTTTCTGTTTGAACAACATCTTTTTCTTCCTACCTACAACCAGACTATTTAAATGACACCTATTCTTTGGGCATAATAAATTATACACGCGCCATAAAAATATTCAAAGTGATAGAATTGTATTCCTTCAAGGTATGTTTAAAGGCCATTTGTCATGATTATTACGAGTCTTCTTCCTCTATGATCTTCTTCAAATTTAAAATTAAACTTTTTTTTCAAATATGTACTTCGAGTTTTAGAATAAAATACCTTTTTAAAATAATAGTTTATTTTGATATGTCAAGAGATCAATATATAAGACGTAAGAAGATTAGCTCATTAATTAATTCATGTCTGAGGCAGCGAGCGAGGTAGTCGTGCTCGGCAGCAGCTCAGAAAGTAAAGGGAAACTTGCATAGACATGGGTCTAGTTTAATTCTAGTGTCTATGAAAGTTTCCCTTCACTTTCAGAGCTGCTGCCACGAACGACTTCTGCCTAGGGTTAATATGTGCCTCGCTGATATATTTTTTATTTAGTGGACAGTTTATCGAAATAATATGGAAAATCCTACAAAGTAGTTTATGACTTAGTACGAAAATATATTCTTCAGTGCAGCTTCTACTTACAAATCGGTGTTATCATATTATTCCCTTTAATAAAGGCTAAGAAAAAGCACCAATATTAGAGTTCCGAGGCCCATTTTTGAAGCATTTAAACATTCATATCCCTATATTGCACCTACATTATTTTATAACTTGCCTAGAAAAATATCTTCTCTACAAAGTGAAGTCAGATTTCTTAGCCATCTAAGAAAATGGTTATTTAAGCAAAGAGATATAGACAATATTCTTTAATGTTAAAGTGCCTACAACCATTGATATCACTATGTAATAGGTAATTGATAACCATGTAATATATATAACTATTTCTAAAATTGTTACTTGTTTTGTATTGTTCTTTTGTTTAATGCATATAGTCTATGCATTTTAGTTTATTTTTTTATTGAGCGTACTTTAAGTTTCTATTGCAATGCCCATACAAATGTATAAATATTTCTATGCTGTAAAATAGACTGCTGCTGAACACAGCGTAATAAGTTGATGGCAACCCCAATACAGGTTTCCTTAGGGGTGCCTTATTTCACCAAATAAAAACTGTTAGTAATATTTATGTTTTTGTGAGTGAAATAAAATACCTAATAATAATATTATTTCGATGAATTGTCCCCTAAATAAAAAATATATCTGCGAGGCACATATTATCCCTCGGCTGAGGTAGACCGCTTGTGGATACCGTCCAATCCAGGTGAACCCCCCAGAAGATATTCCTGCCTGCGCCCCTGTTGCTGACTACTTACCTATCAGGTGTAGATGAATTTTTAAGGAATGGGAGCAGAAGTAGTGGGGAAGTTGGGGCAGCGGCAGGGGGTGGGGTGGGGAAGAGAATGTAAGAGGGTGAAGAAGGAGATGGTAATGATGTCACATGACAAGAGAAGAGTGATTTTGCGTCGTGGAATGTTTGAAGAGCGGTCCTGATGGAGGCTGGGTGGTGAAGTTGGTCCTTCCGGCGGAGAGCGAAACGATGAAACCGTTCGTCAATCTCCGACCGACGGAAAATGGGGCGGCGGCATAATGACGTCATTGGTGTGGGGAGACGGCCGAAATGTTATTCTGCTCCACGGAGTCCGCTTTTCAAGTTTTTTCTCCCCCTACGCGTCACTTTTTTTCCGCTCGCGACGAGGATGTGAGAAGGTATCAAGCTGCCCAAATACGTGAATCGGCTCCGGAATGTTTACTTTTGCGATTGAAATTTTGGATTCGAGTGGTTCCATCACTGCTGGGCGTTATTTCTTATTCTTCTTTGCGATCGCTAAATGCAAATGGTGACTCTATTGCGATTTAAGGAGGTTGGCTCGCGACTGCGTGAGTCAAGTTGTCTGAGGAATCTTATTAATTTAAGTACGAGTATATGCCTGCTAAGTGATCCTTACTTCACAAAGAAAATTACCTAAGCTATTGAAAGTCATAAGTATCACAAGAAATGCGATGTAAAGTCGAAGGATTTCTTTTTCATGATAATTTTAATGAGCTCGACTATGGAGTCAATTCAGCATTTACTTTAAAGAAATAAATTCATGTTCTCAATGAATTTACTAATTTATAACACCAGAATATTACTATCAAACATTATGTTATAATATTTTTCTGAAATATGCTTTAATATCTCATTAGTACTGATATTATTCATACGCCATACATATTGGCTAGAGGGCTAGAGCGACAGCAGCGCCACTTGAAGACAACTAACGCATTTCGTCTGCTATAAGCGCAGAAATTGATGGATTTAGCGAAAAATACGGTGGGTTGATGCCTTTATTTTCGTTTCATTTTGTTTCTTGTGAAATTTTGCATAAAATATCAGTTTTCTGCAAAAATGACATGACACTATGGTATTTTTAAACGTTATATTCCCATGTGACGGCCATTCTCGCCGTTAATCGTATGTAATTTCAAATGCAATTTGTGCAAAAACGAGTATGGGTTGGTATAATTATCTTTACTTTATTAGATAGAGGAACTTACGTTCTATAAGTGCTGAAAATATATAAAAAATGACATGACTTTCACTTTTCGGATCAACCTCCTTAAGCTGAGATATCCACTCTTGTTCCGTTTTGGTGAACTTCACGCTAGAATAGTGGTCACCAAAAGATTAGAATGTACTGGAGGAGCCATTGGCATGCTAGCCTATGGGTGACAATGATGCCAGAATGAGGATTTTTTGGGAAGAATTAGGCTCCACCTACTCCGTAAAAAATATTGTTTTATACGATGTCTTATGGAGACTGCATCTGTAAAACATAAATAACAATAAGGTCTTGTCCAAATTTAATCGCAGTGGCGTCAGTTTACCTTCCTAAGACTTTTTAAGGGAGGAATTAATGCATTAGATTCCCCTGGGTGTTGATTTTATTGATAAAACGTGATCGAATTTAAACTATTGAAACCACATGTTGAGGCTTGTTTTCGTGTTGACGCACCTTAACCCGTTTAACGAATTAATGTATTTAAGCTACATATCGCGTTTTTAAAAAATGTTTTCGCATTTTCCCCTAGTTCCTTACATAATGAGTGAAGAGTAAACTTAGTATTTCCACAGTTATTTATCTCACACTACGACCATGATTTCGATGATTGACCTCATCATCAGGTATAAATTACAGAAATGTTGTCAATTATGTTTCTGTAATTTGTACCTGATGATGACGTTAATCGTCGAAACCATGGTCGTAGTGTGAGATAAATAACTGTGGAAATACCAAGTTTATTATTCATTCATTATGTATGAAAGCAAATTCCATTAAGTAACACCTGAAACAATCAATTTTACCCAACTTCCTTGACGAGTTTCAAAAATGCATTCTCGTCTGCATGTTTATCTGACTGCCCAAAGTTTTGCAAATACAACTTAATTCGTATGTGTAACACGAGTAGCAACTCAGTATGCCCGTACCTACCAAAGGTAACCGCTGGATTCTCTTAGCAGCTGTGATGCCTTCTCCATTGCACACTTACCTTCTTGGTGGTTAATCAAAGGTTTGCGGCCTAACCCGGCGGAATTGATGGATGACGAATAGCAATAAAACGAAATTTTGTAATTCCACACATAAAAAGGCTTTAATGTGACCAAGGTTTCACTGCGGAACTGGACCAGGGCCTCGATCATGGAACTTCATAAGGCGTGCGCTAGCGTTATGGTTATTTTTTTATTTAACTTATGTCAGAGAGAACGTGATCTCCATTCTTCATTTTTCGCCCAGCACTTCAAATTGCTTATTACAATCAGTGGGGTGAATTTTATAGACTGTTATTGTTAACCCTGCGCTATTATAGAGGTTAACCATAAAGATTGTGATAACGCGAAAGATACATCCGTGATTCCACACCTGGACCTGATGATGCTGCACCGCAGTGAAACCTTTGTCGCATTAAATTCTTTGTATATGTGGAATTACAACGTTTTGCTTTATTGCTATTCATATCCTTGGTGGTCACCGAGGCCCATTAACAGTGAATAAACAGTAAATTCACATTATAAGTTTTGGTTAATACTGGCGTTGTGTCATGTGAAATACTGGGAAGGCAACGACGAGGAAGTAATAGGAAAATCACTGCGGTTGGCTTGAAGATGTGTGGTAATTGATTTGAAGTGAGAAATAGCGTGGTGAAAGAGCCATTATATGCGTCAGAAGTGGAGGAGAGAAACTACATCCAAACCTTCCATAACCAGTACAAGGCAATCCGTAAATCTATTAATTATAGCGAACCGGTAGCCCTCACCATCTGTATATCGCACCTACAATAGCATGTCAATCAGTATTACTTATTTCGGCGGTAAAATATTGAGAATTTTTTACGAACAAATAAACACGTACGATATGCAAATGTAAAATATAAAGCAAAAAGCTTATAAGAAAAATATGGATAAAATACTCAGTAATTGTGACATTTAAGGACATAACTCTTTGAGTTTGGTTTCTCAAACCATGTTTACGGAATAATTGTATGCCTGCTGTATTGCATATCATATTCTATGCAAATGAGTTCTTAAAATTATATCAGCCAAAAACTAATCCCTTCATTATTTACTAATTGTTTTGCACTAAAAATCTACGTAGTCCATTTATAGCGCGTTCTTTTTAAGATCTATACCTACCTTATATCTTGAAGTGTATACCTTACGGCTGCATGCATCTAGTTCACGTCTGGTGATTATTCAATTCGCACACATCATGGAAGTGGCCTGTTGTGTATCCTGGAAAAGTATACGTTTCGATGCATTTTTCACTTGAAAGTTTACATTTCTCAACCTCAAACTAGAGGTACGCTCGAGTCCGATTGAGAAGCTTTTTTTAGGGTTCGTTTCTACGAAGTCTTGTTTAACAATTTTTTCTGCGCTTCGTTCGGTTCATTTTTTTTCAATCGGAAGACCATTCGAAGTTACTTGAAGCAATATTCGCGGTACATCTTTGTGGACCAATCGCGAGCCCTGTTTGCTATATAGCCGCGCTAACTCGAGTGAAAGAGGTCACTTCCCCACGAGGTTGTTGTATTCCTATGCGAATGCTGAGGAGCATCGCTTGGGTGAGAATCGCAAATCTTCGTGGGAGGTGGATTGTATTTCAACACGGTAGCCATTAATCAAACAAAGCTTTTTTCCCCTATTGAGGAGCGTCGATTTGCTAGGAAAAAAACAGCGTGGATCTCACAGATATAGAGACGCAGAATGGAGCTGAATATGTAAATACACTCTTTGTCAACTTTATCCCGTAAAGAATATCGCTCAGTGGAGAAGAATAGCAACCTGAAAAAATTGCAAAAAATGTAGTTAATGTGATAAAATCATAGCTTTACTCACGAGTTAATTGTTTCATACGCCCGTGAAAGATCATAATTAAATGTTTTCAATATAAGAAGAAATAACCAAATCAGTATGGTTTGGCGTGGTGTCTAAAGTGCTGACTTCCCATCCGAAGGTCCCTGTTTTGATTCCCGGCAGTGGCAGAAAATGCACTCTAGTGTATTCCTCTATTCCTACTTTGGTGTAATGTGGAAGAACCTTTAGTTTAGTTCTCTGGCCGTAGAATGGGACGTGAAATCGTGGACCACTCGCCATCTTCCATAAAGAGTAGACTAAATTGACACAGGATTTTTCTTCACCCTTCCTCCGCTTTCTAAAATATTCTCTCCTTAGCGCAAACATATACCCACATCTCCTTAATACCTAAAATGATCTCAACTTTCGGTTGTCTACCCCAAATTTTAACTGCAATCCCCCACTAACTCTGTCTTACTCCCCTAAGAATCCTTCCTTGCATTTCCGTAATAAAAAAACCTTTTTCATCAATGACCTACACCCTCAATTTTAAAAATAGTTTTCCCTACTGGCCGCCGAAATAGCGTGTGGCAGGGAGTGTTAAGTCACCAGTGAAGTCAAGTTTTAGCTGAAAAAAAATTTAGATAATTAATAATGAAGTATGGTGTGCAATGTGTTTTAATTTATAATACCATGTTTACGGTTGAGTTGTGTATAGTGCGTATGAATATTTGCATTTCACGGTCCGACATTTTATTTCTCTAAAGTAGTGGCTTTTGTCTGCCCTTCCTGTGCATGGTGGGGCTAGAAGTATATCTACAATTATAGATTTAAATACTGGTGACTTGAATTTTTCTAGTAACTTTTATCTTGGGAACAACCTTCTTGTCTGTAGGCTTTCCTAACCGAGCTCTTCCAACAGCAGTGACACTTCTTGTGCGTTCATAGGAATATGCTACTAAACATGCTGCTTCCCATTATATCTTGTGCAGTTCCTGAATAAAATATTTATTCACTGGTCTCTGATGCTTTGCGCATACTTCAGGAATGGACTTACAAGTGCGAAATAATATCTCTCAGTTAATTTTTAACGTGAATATTTTCTCTTCATTCGTTTCATAAGTCCCAGTCACTTCAGTGCCGAAAATGTTTCGATTTTGATGCTGTACCATGTGTATTTCTATTTTTAGCTCAATATTCAAAACACTAGGTTGTTGAAAGAGAAGAAATACGTAAATATGAAGAGATTAGCCGATAGAAGAACTCAGTGGAGAGCTGCGTCAAACCAATCGGAGGATTGATGATTAATGATGATGAGGTGTATTGATTGTTAAGCTCGTAAAAGGTGTGTGGCACTTATAACCTGAGCTGTGTACCACGTCACCTGCGTCGCTTAAGACCGGTATATATTTTTCGGTTGACGGATGAACAGGAAAAATTTTCTTAAAAAAAAATCACATTTTTGCCCCAAATAAAATTCGTTTCATGGTGGGACTTCTCTGCGCACGGTCATTTCCCCGGAGTCCTAGCTAACAACTCCCGAAGCGAAGTGGTCGGCGAAAAAAAAGGATATGCATGGTCCCTCGAGAATATTCGACCAAACTACCCCCCTGATTGCAAGATAACAATCGACTCCCCTTCCCCCTAGACACGATTGCGGGGTGCGGTTGAGGGATGAGGGACCTTAATGGGACCGACAGCGAAGCGATTACTGCGCCGCCGGTCGGATGTCACGCAGACCGCAGCGTAGCGTCCGCTGCGGCATGCGTAGCACGCAGGGTGGCGAAGGCGGTGACGCATGATGCACATGCGTGGGGGGTGGGTTGGATTCCGCGGTTTTTGACGCGGTCGGGAGGTTGAGGGGTGGATGAGACAAAGGGGAAGGGGGCGTACCACGTAGGACATGAAGCAGGGGTATGGAAACGACCCCGAAAGAAATAGGATCTCCTCTTTGAAAATTAATTATATTTTTTCCTGGACCATTCGAAAAGGTATGCGGCACAATACTGGAATACATAATACATTCCCTATGCGGGGATGTAGGAGGTGTACAAGGAGGTTAGAATGTACTCATCGGTCAAAAATCCTAGGATTGGTTTGACGCAGCCCTCCACTCGATTCTGTCATTGGCCAACCTCTTCATATTGAGGTAATTCTTCTCTTTTACATAATTTACAACTTGTTCCATATGTCTCATACTAGGCCTTACTTTTCCATTCTTTTCGTGCACTTTTACCTCGACGAATGTCTTCATCAGGCCATCGTGTCTTAAGATATGACTGATTAACTTGTCCCGTCTCCTTTTTAGAGTTTTCAGCAGACTCCAATTGTCTCTCACTCTTATACGGACTTCCTCGTTACTTACTCGGTCGATCCATTTTATCTTCATCATTCTTCGGTATCACCACGTTTCAAATGCTTCCAGCCTTTTCTTCTCCGCTGCTGTCATTGTCCATGCCTCACTGCCGTAAAGAAACATGCTCCAGGTATACGTTATGATGAATTGCTTCCTTACTTCTAAGCTTGTATTTCCAGCTGTAAGTAGATTCTTCTTTTGATAGAATGCCCTCTTTACCTGAGATATTCTACTGACTATTTCTTTCTTGCTTCGTCCATCGTTGGTTTCTAGGCTTCCCATATAACATATCTCTTTCGCCTTTTCCAGTTTTTGTTTTCTTAGCTTAACGTTGGGTTTGGCCTCTTCTCTCTTGCTGCACACTATAATCTTAGTCTTTTTCTTATTGATCCTCACCTGGTATCCTGCCGTTTCTTTTCCATGATTAGTAGAATCTTCTTCTGAATAAGATTCTAATAGAATGTAGTGGAGGAGGCATTCGCATGCTAGTCCAAGGGTGACGACGAGCCTTGAATGGAGGTGCTTGGGAAGGATTAAGCCCCGCCTAGTCCGTACAAAACATCGCGTTTCATACGGCCTCTTCTTAAGACTGCATATGTGTATTAAAACGTAGATTACAATGAAATCGTATCCAAATTTCATCTTAGTGGTGTCTGTTAATTTTTCTTAAGCTATTTAAGGGAGGAATTAATGCATTTCATTTCACTCAGAGCTAATTTTAATTAATAAAATTGAATCGAGTTTTATTTAAACTGCATATTTGGGTATTTTTTCATGTTTTAATGTTTTTCTTTGTTTCTTTGAAGAATTTTGAATATATATGAGATAAATATAACTATTAATAAATCTTTAATATCAGAATTAGTAAGGCCAGTAAAACAGGAAACTCTAAGGTTTCCTTGAGTATATTGAAGCCTCCTTGATTAGCGCTCTCGCGGTGAACAAATCATTACAGCGTTTATAACAATAGTGTGCCAGCTCTATCCCACAACTTGCCTGGCTTGTTGGCATCACGTGATCACGTGACGTGTATCAAAACAATAATATCAATGAAATCGTATCCAAGATTTATTTCAGTGTCCTATGTTAATTTTTCTAAGGTTATTTAAGGGAATAAGTGAAAGGTTATAAGTGAATTTTATTCCCCTGTGAGTGAATTTTACTGTTTAAAAGCTGGTGCGACTTTAGCCCCTTTAAACTTCTTATTGGACGCATTTTTATTTGCCCATTTTCACCCAATCTTTGATGAATTTTAAAATTGCAATCCATTACTCATGTTACTACTTCGAGTTTTACCGCGTGCAAAAAAATGCTTCATTCGTGTACGAGTACCTATTCCGTGTAGCAAGCTGTACCCATCAAAATGGCCACTAGCTTCTCATATTAGATTCCTGCAATAGATCCTTTCCTCCTTGGAAGTGACCAGAACTTGATGGTCATGAGAGAATAGGAACTCTTTTTTCTCTCTATTGAAAGGTAGAAACATGCCATGGAAGGTTTCAATCGCTAGTCTAATTTTCCGAGCAAGTGGAAATTACATCAGTGATTCGGTAACAATGCTAAAATTATGCAAATAATAATAACCTTTGCTGTACTTAGGGCTGGAAAGGAGCCTAACTCTTGCTAAGTCGTGTCACCACACTTGTGTGGTGACACTACATTAAAAATTAACCTAGCTGTATAAAACTTCGATACTTGTACGAAACTCCCGCTTAACCTTTTCGGTCTTACATACACCATCGTTTTCATTGCATTGCAGTGTATTTTTGCTGTTGGATCTCTGTATGTTTTCTTTGAAATAAGTAAAAATAAGAATTGAATCTTTAAATTCGTTACTAACGGATTTCAGCTGGAATTAAGTGAAGATATAGTTTACTTTTTGTTTAAATAATAAAAATATAAATAATTATCCCTCAGTATAAAATAATTCGGGACTGAAATTGTTAATTTACCTTTTATACAAGTCAAATAGTTAATAAAACTATCATCATCATCGGTCAACAATCTTAGGTTTGGTTTGCCGCAGCCCTTCACTCAATTATTCTATTGGTCAAGCTCTTCATATTAACGTAACTTCTCTCTTTTACATCCTTCACAACTTGCTCCATATATCTCATACGAGGCCTGTCTTTTCCATCCCTCCCGATCACTTTTCCCTCGAATATTGTCCTCTTCAGGCAATCCTGTCTTAAGATGTGGCCTATTAAGTTGTCCCGTCTTCTTTTTAAAGTTTTCAATAGACATCTCTTTTCTCCCACTCTTCTTAGGACTTTCTCATTTGTCACTCGATCTAAAATAATGGGCTAAAATAGCTAAAATTAATGGGCACGATAATTTATCATGTAATTCCATTCAGCTATTGCCAAGCACCATTTCCAGTTAAACGATACTCTGTTGCACATTATTTTCATATAAACACGCTATAGTAAAATTTATTCTTATCAAATTGCTGTTGGGGACATCTGCTGTTGAATGATGCTGATTCGGAATAATTTTACTCAGTGTACTGCTGAATGTATTACGTTTTGCACTATATTTAAAACCAATGCTAACTGAAAATTTGTCAAAGATAAGTAATTTGTGAATAAAGTACAGAATTGAGAAATACAAAGTTAGATGCATTCACGAAAGGCAATTGTTTATTGGCTGCGTCACGTAATGCTGGAGATGTTTTAGAGAACGTTAAGGAGCGTTATAGAGACAAAGGATGGAATAGTGAAAAAATAAAAAAAATAGCGTTACATACTATATAAATGGCCCTGTAGTTCTAAAAGCGGTATACGTGTGGGTGGTTACTATGTACAAAGTTGCAATATCAACATTATTCTTCACACATTTCAAAAAGCAATGATAAAAATATAAAAAAACAATAAATAATCAAAATCTGATGTCTAATTTTTCCACAGTAGAAATTTTTCACTTGGCACACTTGTGCAACACATCAGACCCAATGTACAGTATAGTGTACAAAAAATTTAAAGTGGTAGAATAGAGTAAATAATCATGCATATATGTTATAAATGCTTCCATATTTAAAGTAATTCTTCTTGTTAAGAAAATCAATAAATTTCATGGTACTTTTAAAGTGTTTCTAATAAAATTTTAAAATAATTGTAGCGCTTACCAGCCAAAGATTTCCTCTTGTCAGCCATATTACTCATTTTGACGTTTATTTTCGAAACTATGACACAGATGGCGGTAATTAATATTCATGTACACTAAGTAAACAACAACTTATTAATACAGGAATTTTCAGACGATAGCAACCATTGCAAAGAGATATACCTATAAACAATTGAAATCATTGTACAGTCTTCTGTACAAGGGGACCGAAAGGGTTAATAACGATCGTTATTAATAAGGATAGCGTCACATGCGCTACGGTGGTACATTCCTTGTTAGAACTCATCTCCCGTCCTACACCTTTTTATTGATTTAACTATACAACAAAAGCAAACCACGCACATAATTTCGACCTAATAGTAAAAGCTCCATGGTGCAATGGCTTCCCTTTTTTTATTCGTGACCAAACCTCCCAAAGCTCTCTATAATTTTCCACCATCTAATCATGTGGCCACCCCTACCTTTATTCATGCAAATAATATTGCAATGCACATTATGGTATCAGTTGACGTTGATCGCCATGGGGCTGTCCTGTTATTTACGACGAGGAATCCATTTGGGGTCAAACTGGGCGGCTGAGGTTGACCCCTCGACCCTAGAGCTTGTATTCATCCGCATATGAAGAGAATGGACATGATACATCCAACTCTCATATGACTCTACCTCTAATGTTTCCCGATCACGGGTAATAGGCCCTTTCGATGCGCCTATTACAAGTCTGGACCTGTGACGAAGGGTGGTGATTTTACGAGCGAATTTGTTTCCCTTATACTGCGAACTTTATCGCAGCTGCCACGTGAATATATAGTTCCATCTCCTCTAAAATTGGGAATTCTTTTATTCGCAGTGCGACTCCAAATCGTCACTATGAGCGCTATTGTGCACTGTAGCCAATGGCGAGTGCATAATACCGCTATTTGGCGCCGCAGCCGGGTATTTTGAGAGGCATTTAACCTTGAGCGCTACCTATTTGGTCTCGAAATCATGAAGAGGAGATATCAGTTCATCATTCATTGAAAGGGAGCCCCCCCTCTTTACTTCCCTATACAATGATTACTCGACTAAAGCCTGGATCACACGGTGCGTTTTTCCCGGATGGATTTCTTGCGTGGAGTACTGATGGGTGCCGTGCGTGCTCGGTTGCTGGAAACGCTGACTGCTGCGGGCTACCCTGACGGCTAGCTTCCTTGATTTCTGTTAGCCGTGGTGCATGTGAAATATAAACTTGCTCCTTTTATATTTCACATTCACCACGGCTAATAGGTTATGGCAGAAAAATGCCGGAAATGTCCATTCAAGACTACTGCAACGCCATGATGAACATGAATAGAAATTTGGTGCGAAACGAATTAGGCCTCACTGATAGACAATTGGCCGCGGTTTGTTTAACGGGATTGCCTAAAGAATACGATATAACAGTGTAGACTTTAATTGCGCAGTGGAAGCGTGCTGGGCCCATAACCTGTTAGCCGTGGTGAATATGAAATAAAGTTGTTGTTCCTTCATCTTACGCAACCTATAAAAGAGTAAGTTTTATATTTCACTTTCACCACGGCTAACAATTTCGAGCCTAAGTCCGGTGCCATTTTCCTTGAGTGTTTTGCTGATGGCTATTGTTGCCGGACAATCATCGTTCAGCTTTGAATCACGTGATCAAAATAAAGGTTCTGTCTGGTTCTGCTTTTAATAGCATCTCGTGGCCGATATTTTGTTTAAAAATGAGCGCAAATCTATAGACTAGGGATCAAGTTGTGGTGCTTGTCCAAGCATATAGAGACGAAACTTGTTTATAGTTACAGTTCATAATCAAAACTATCACAATAAACATCTTCGTACGTCTAAGCCTAGAGTCTAAGAAGAGTAAGCAAGGAGGCTAGCTCGCTACGTGTGAAACGACAACCATCAGCGAAGCCAGCTTAGCGGCCACCTTCGTCGCCCGCTTGGTAGCACGCACGAAATCAAGCTAGCTAGCACTCAGGGAAAAACACACCGTGTGAACTGGGGGCATAACAATTGTCCCGGTTTGCGTAGATTTTTGCGCTGTTATTCGTTCTATATGGATCCAAACAAAAAATATTTTCAAACAATAGAGGATCATGTTGGTGTGGTGGATAAAATGCTGGAATCCAATCTCGAGGGCCCAGCTTGAATCTCAGTAGTGGCAAATTTTTCATTGGTGTACATGTCCTGGGTGCCTCGTGTAGAGTATTTCAAATCCAGTACTTCGTCTATCAGATCCTTATTAAGAAGTTGATCCTTATTAAGAACAGGCTATTGCCGACAAAAGGTTTCTCTCTGCTCTTTTCTGTTTCCTAAAATACTTCCTAGACACCTCCATTTACCCACGTAAACTAAACGGCGCAAATGATATAAACTATGGGTAGCCTTCCCGGAATCACCAATGTTACTACTACGTTGAATTTATTTTTACTTCTTATGTAATTTAGATTTTTGTCAATCAAGTAATCAATCTATTTCCTCATTTATTTATTTTAAATATTTGTTTTTTATTTATTTATGGACTCATTCATATGTTGATTTGTAATCTGGGTACCTATATACATACAATCTTAGCTTGTTTGTTAATTACTTACTATATTGCTTTAACCTTTTTCTTTCGGGTCTATTAAATTACGAATAAAAATTAAATCACGTATCCATGCCATTGGTAATGAAAAACCAACCCACCCGCGTATTTTTCATTTCTATACCAGTCCCTATTTGAGTGACTTGCGGAGAGCACTTCGTGTACAATACTTCATCCGTCGGATGGGACGTTAAGCCTTGGTCAACTTGCCGCCTTTTGTTAAGAGTAGTAGTAGTAGTACTAGTGCGTACGCCAGGTTTCTTTCCACGCGTCCTCCCTTCCTTCTCATGCGTGTTTTCAAGTCTATGCCCACATTGGAAAAGAAACGTCGCTATGTACATTCCAAATACACACATTTACTAACTTTGACCGTGGTTTCTGCATGTTAATGTAATTATCGAGGTAAATATCATTATCTTGACAATGACATTTCCATGTCGAAACCATTGTCGAAGTTAATAAAGTGTTTGTGCGGTTGTACTTAGCGACGTTTCTTTTCCAATCTCGTGGTTCTACTAAGGTAGGCCTCAAACGTTAATCTATGCCCGCAATGGGGGCGTTTACTCGGAACCGAAATCGCAATTTTGTACACGAAATCGTTCGATGGAAACGAAAAACGAATTTTAGTGAAAAAATTAATCTTCTAACCACAATCATTCACTCATAAATCAAAAATTAAAATAAGAAAAAGGTGACGCCCACCTAAAATGCTGCTGTGATAACATTGACGTCATTTTCCTCCCGTCCTTGACTGCTTTCAGGGGAGGGGGAAGGGAGTGGAGGGGGGTTCTCGGAAGGTCTGCTCGCACAGATGCTGTCGAAATCGCTCCCATTGGCCGAGTCAGCTGCGTCCCCCCCTTTGCGATAAGACGATGTAGTTTCGCGGGCTCAGTTGTGATTGGACGAAGTCGATATACGTCAGAGGTTGCACCACACCCACTTTAGACCCACATAGACGTTTCAGATCGGTAGGATAGCTAAGTAAAAGGATTGAAATGGGGTGGCCTGGAAGGGTGGAAACTCTGCGTTCACTGTCAAGATTCAAACCCGGGTCATCTAGAATGGGAGGCTAGTAGAAGTAGAAAGTTTAAGTTCATACGGAACTACGTTGGAGGAGCTAGGATCAGGGGAAGTCACTCTAGGAGCATAAGAGAGGCGAAGGGAAGAGTCAATTTATCTTTTGTTAGCTCAGGCATGGAATACGTCTCTCCCACATCCGGGACCTCAGTCGAAAGAGTGACGTTCATCAGCTGAGCAGGGAAATCCAGAGTTAAAGCTTCCAAACTGTGAGTGAGAGAGAGAATGCTGAGTGCGGAGGCGAGGCGATTCGCAATCATTCGTAAATAACGGATGGGAACCTGTGGAAACGTGAATGCTTGATGCGACTTCAAATACGGTGCAGGGACATCAATCGTGCAATTTCCCTTTCGACTTGAGGGATACAGGCCTTGGCCTCAGATATATCGACAGGTCGGACAATGGAGCCTTCGAAGTGAGAGAAATGGACTGTCAAGCGGATAAGCTGAGGGAAGGATTCGATTTTCCCTCTCGCACCACCTCGGTCGCGACTCAAACACTGAAGCAGCAAGCACGCTCTTCTTTTCAAGGTTTCTTCCACCTTTCCATTCTTCATTTATCCTAGGTTTAGAATTTGTTTACTTTGAAGCTCTGCTTTGCTTATTTTTGGAGAAAGCGGTACGCATTAAGATCACATATTATAAAAGGTAGGATACGTCACAGCTTTTTGAATTGACACGTTGCAACTTTTGTCGTGATTAAGGGTTTCTTTGTCTTGATTTTCTTATTCTTTTGCCGCTCAAAAGTAATGAGCTAACAGTGCTGTTATCTCGTTACCGATACTTTTCAATTTACTGGCCTTGGACTCGTACCAAAATTTTGTCAAAAAGTTAAGATCCTTAATCGTCAGTAATTTTAATAGAGTTTGTTGGGACACATAGTATTTGAGAAACTTTTTTGTGGAGTGAGGAGTCAGGAGTTTGTCTATCGTATTATATATCCACTCCATTACCATCAACAGTGTTTGCCTTCATTACGAATTTGTGAGGTTTCAATTCTATTTTGTTATGTAGCGCCATATGAACACATTGATATGAAATATGATATGCGGTATAAGGGGAAGTAGACCTCCAGTCAACCGGAAATCATCAATTAGTTATCTTAAATACCTTTGAGAGGCTAATCCTTTGAACCTGAATTTAATATCTATATCGAAACAAAGCAATGGCGATTTAGCCAGCCCGGTATGACGAAAGAAGTAAATAATTATGATGTCAGTAATGTGGAATCAAACGTGCCGTGTGATAGGTACCATGTCTTTGCTAGTAAGCCCTACAGTTAGCAATATCAAAGGCACCCAAAATTGCAGATAACAAGCTTTGATTCCGTACATAAGAGAATCATTGGGAGTATTAGCCCTCTATTGAACTACGCGTTAATATAATTATCTGCATGACCCGATGGAGGTTGACATTTAATTGAATTCTTTCCCCAAGAATATACCTACGTGCGCTTTGTCAGCCGAGTTTTAAATTGCGTAATTCACCGCGAGTGGCAATGTAAATTTAATCATAACGCGAAAGAGTTAATAAACTGAAAAATATTTCGGCTAACGAATATTATATTCACTTCTTTCGGACTCGGCTATCAAACATGGATTAAGCTTATGAATTTTTAGTGGTTGCGCGAGTTAGCTTAAAATTTTATCTTTGAAAATTTGAGATAAGAACAGTAAGAACGAGGTGGGAAAATTTTCAGTTTCACCCTATGAAGGGTATAATATATCGATCGACCCTATTAAGGGACCCTATATATCGATTCTACAGCATAAGTTGTTTTATATTATAGGTAAATGTAAGTGTAGGATACCTGGGAACATTTTCAGTTTGACCCTATGAAGGGTATAATATATCGATTCCACAGCATAAAAAGAAAATCCCAAAACCTACGCGTTTGTTGCAATATTATGCAATTTTTAACGCAATGCTCGATCGTTGGGAGAGCCATATGTTCACGAATATGAAACTTGATAAATCACATGATGTCAACTCACAGTATAGGTTATGTTCTTTAACATACCTATATTTAAGTACCTACACTTACATTTACCTGCACTTACATTTTCCCTCAACAGCACGCAGTAAAATCATTTTTTCAGCTTGCCATATTATATTGTTTTCGAAATTAAAGTAATATTTATCAACCTAAAAGCAACAAACATAAACATGAGGAAAAGGAAAACTGTAATAAATCAAGTTATTGCAATGAAATGTAGTTCTCCGTTCCGGAACACAAATACTTCGATATACATGCCGTATTTTAGTAAGATTTTGCTGTTTTGAAAAACTTCCACCTTAATGACGTAAGGTATCGTTAAAGTTAACACTCACAAGAATTCGCGTGGAAGATATGCCTATAACACACCGACCTGTAAAACTGTACGAATGTTTTGCATATTCAACCCTCTCCCCTCGAATAAAAAAGATTTTGACAAATGGTTTCAGGCTTTACCCTGTGGGTTGGTGTGATGACTGCAGTGGAGGGCTTGGGTTCGAATCCAACCTGTGCCAGAAAAAATTCATCGGTGCACTGGTCTATATTTTTGTGTATTGCGGAGAGCACTAAAGTTTAGTATTTCGTCCGTCGAATGGGACGTTAAACGCTCGACCATATGTCACCCTTTGGTAAGAAGGATTTAATGTCAACCTCTGCATTGCCCAAAACATTTCTTGCTGAGAACCCGCCTATCCTAAATGGCGCTAATAACCTTAGCTCTTAACCACAATCTACCTATAGCCGTGTTAAATTCATAAAAAAATTAGCGATACTAACAATTTAATTTGATTCATGAACGATGTAGTTGGAGTATTAGCTCTCTGGCGAGCTACCTATGAATATAATTACCTGTGTGACCCGTTGGAGGTTTACGATTTGATTGGAGTCTGTTCAAGAAGGATATACGTACGAACGCTCCGTCAGCTGATTAGTAATTGCCTAAATCACTGCGAGTGGGAACGTAAAATAGTAGATAGCAGTGATTCCGAAAACTTTGACTGACTTCATTACCCTCATTGTCTCTCATTTCCCGCTGCGCCGATGGCCGGCCGTAACATAACTCGAGTACGGCGTTCTCCTCTAATATGAAGGCGGGACACGGTTGGTAATGAAGCCGCTCACCGGTTAACAGCGCCAAGGGAATGACCGAATCATTGACGAGCCAATGTCGCCCTTTTAACTGATCCCATGGCATGATTGCAAAGTTCACTGCCCACCCCACCGTTTATATCGATGCCAGTTTGTTTCTACTGGCTCGAAATAAGTCCCTCGCACGAGGGTATGGGGTATGAGTAGTAATTAATCAGCATTTTCCTTCCATTTTGACCCCTCCGAACAGGAAAAAAAATTGAAAAGCAAATGCCCATCACTACAGAGGGAACGAGATGAAAAAATTGAGCGTATGACGCATGCAAGTCATTTGCAATTGACGTTGAAACTTTCCCTTTTATGACTGAATTGATCCAAAATGGCTTCTCCCCTCTCAGTCCACTGTGTCCGAAAAAATCCAAATTCATACTTTGATTAAACTCTGCTCTCTTTTAGTTTCATCACGAACGAAAAGTCAATGGTGGTCTCATTTTTCTTGAATGCAGTGTTACCTCGAATGAGAAACGTCGTCTCAATAGTCGTCGCCGTTCCTCCTTGAGTACTTGAAAAGCAATAGAATAGCCATCTCTAATTTTGAATTTTATGTTCATTTTATTAAAAAAAATGGATGGGATTTCTTCCCGATAAAATTTAATGACAAAAGAGTGAAATCTTGTTAATGAAGATCAACGGTATGCGAAACGGTACTATATATAAGTACCAAAGCACTGCAAATCAATTTAAAAATAATAGTAATTTGTAGAATATAGTAATTCGGCTAAATCAGCGAATATTGAAGAAATCTCCTGTGCTTTCCCGCCCTATTAACTGGGTAAATTCTTCTCGGATCCTCATCCGAGGGGATTGGTTTATTGCGGTGACTGTGTGGTGGAGTACTGGCCTCCTATCCCGAGGGCCTGGGTTCGATTCCCGGCAGTGGCGGATTTTTCATGGTTATACCGGTCCCTACTTGAGTGCCTAGTGGAGGGCATCACCAGTTCAGTACTCCGTCCGTCGGATGGGACGTCAATCCGTGGTCCCCTTGGCTCCTGTCGTTGAAGGTAGGATAATGCCAACGCCGGGTTTCTCTCCAACCTTTCTCCGTTCCCTGAAAACTCCTACCATTACCCAATTACCGGCCTATCCTAAATGGCACACTTTCTTCAGCTGTCGGTCACCTCTCCTGAATAACTACTTAGCTAACTAATTAACTTTAGAGACTTTTCAATGTCATAATAATTATTACTTAGGAGCTCTGCGGAGAGTACCTACTTATAGATACGTAATTCGTCCGTAAATGCCCATAAATAAATGTTGGATGGGATACTTGGTGTTTATATAGTTCTAGTTAGTAGTGCAATTTTGGGGCTACGAATCCAGCTAATTTATTGCATGATAAACAATTACTCTCTTGCCTCCATGTAACCCACTTATAATAAAAAAACCACTACCTTCAGACATAGTGACAAGGTGAACGTTCCCTAAATAGCACTATTCAAGATGGGAGAAATGATTCACTTTGTACGTATTCCACGAATTTATTTAAACCCCACCGGTTTCGACGTTAGCACGTCATCATCAGGGGTACAATCTCTGGGTGGTGGGAGATATTACATCTACATCTACATAATACCCTGCAAGCCACCATAAAGGTGAGTGGCAGGGGGTGAACTCTCACCAAACATGCACTACATATCATGCATAAAAATTTGTAATTAAAAATTAAAATAGCAAAGCATACATGCAAAAACATGCTGTTTGTTGGGTTAGCTTCCTTATACCAACATGCAGCTACCAATGTTATCCATTGCTACACTCGTACTGGATACATTTACCGTTATTCATATCCCTAACAGTACGAGGAAAAAAGGACATTTTGAATCTGTCAGTTCGGCAATCTATTTCTCTAATTTTGTGATTATGGTCCAGTCTACCATAGTAAGTTGGGGTCCGCAAAATATTTTTAACATCATCACTGAAAATATGGTCTTGGAATTTATTTAAGAGATTAAGTCTAAATTTCAACCTGCGATCTGACAATGATTCCCAATTTAATTCATTTAATAGACTGGTTACGCTAATAAGGTTATCATACCGGCCCTTGACAAATCTTGCCGATCTTTTCTGCACACGTTCGAGTTCGTTATTTAGACCGATTTCGTAGGGATCCCATACACTGACAGCATATTTCAAATGAGGTCTTACGAGGGAAAAGTAGCTGATTTCTCGTGCATGATCGTCACATAAACCCAGTACTCTTTTGACGAATCCCAGTTTACGATTCGCTTGCCCCATTATTTCACGAATGTGTTTACCCCAGGAAAGATCATAAACCATGTACCATGGTGGGAGTGTTCAAATGTAAAATGGAAAATGTGGGAGAGTAACCCATGGTGGGAGATTTTACCCCTGATGATGAGGTGCTAATGTCGAAGCCGGTTGGGTTTA
This sequence comes from Platycnemis pennipes, assembly GCA_933228895.1. Classification (NCBI taxonomy): domain Eukaryota; kingdom Metazoa; phylum Arthropoda; class Insecta; order Odonata; family Platycnemididae; genus Platycnemis; species Platycnemis pennipes. The sequence goes on from OW121857.1 coordinate 49,363,520, forward strand.
TATAAATTCGTGGAATAAGTACAAAGTGAATAATTTCTCGCATCATGCCGTCACTCCACAAAGTAGAGCCTGCAACAGTTGAAGCACTACTCAAGTTTCCGATAGATAGCTGAATAGATCAAATAGATACTTTATTTTTTTATTTTAAAATAAAGAGTGGGGGTGTTCAAAGCATGTAATTCCCTCTAGTATCCACCCGTTGCTGGACGGAGAGAGTGGAGAGGGAGTTAAAAGTCATCACCCTGCGCAGCGTTTCCTGGTGGACGCTGTGTTGGGACATCAGAGCCAATGAAGCGGCTCATCACTCGACGTCCCCTTCCCGCTACTTGATTATGCATCTCCTCACTTTCACCCTCGGCCAACCACAGACAGGGCTGTCCCAGCTTGTCGCGGAGCTGTTGTCGCTATGGAAGGCGACACCAGCACTTGCGCCATTAACGGTACGTGGGTAATTAGATAGAGAAATTCATTCTTGAAGAGGCACTAGAGGGAAACTGGAGAGGTACAGGCGTCAACACTATCGGGTTTTTCCGAATTAAGTGCGTGTATTAAGTTTTATTTTGCACTTGAGCGAATCCCACTGTATAGAAAATGATTAAGTATAGGAAATTGGTTACATAGAAGCGACATATGTGCTGACCCAGATATCCACGTTTATTCCGAATTTATAGTCTTTTGATAAGATTTTCACTCGAAACATGCAATATTTCTCATAAACTATTTATATTTTTTCTTTTACTTTTGTTTAATTCTTTCTAATAGTTAAAGAGTTTCATCACGTTGTTCTTTTCTAAGTCATAATGTTCAAAATATTGACAATTTTGTTTTTCAACAATGCATAATAGTACAAAACGTATGTTAACCTATGTTATAAAATAATTTGCAAGTCACATCAGAACCTAATCCAAATTTCCCAATTTCCTATCTAAGGTCCATTGACTTCTATTATAAGTCAAGAACCCAAATAGTTGCTGAGTTTGGTATATATTTGAATGAGTAGCTGTCGCTTGTTTTCAAAAGGCTTCTAGGTTATGACTGATGGTAATGATGCAGTCGTTATAATTGGTACGTGGTAATCTAGTTTAAATTTTTTGGCGCACCAAAGATTTTCTGGTGTTTCTTTGGGCTTTGTATGAAGTTTATTGGAAGATGCATTTGGCGAGCTGTAACTTCATCAACCAGGCCTTCGACTTGAACGCAACTTTAAAGGCAGAATAAAAATAGATATTCCATCCCGTAAAACATTAGTATTTGTAGTATTTGGTATTTTAAAATGGCGTATCCGCACAAGAAGTAAGAGTGTGGTTTAGTACTTATCATTTCATTGTGGATTACTATTAGTATTTAATAATTTTGATAAAATGTATACAATTAATAATTAAATATTCACGTGAAAATGAAAACGAATTGAAATGGCTTTATTAATTTGAGCGATTTCTATTGCTAGAAATGATAGTATTAAAGTATTTAAGCCCACGATGCAGACAATAATATCTTAGGGTTGGAGATTGAAACGAGGATAATTCGATGTTCCCCGACCAAGAAAAGTTTTTCGAGATAATATTTTTTCACATCGCAACTATTGATACCTCAGCATAAAAAGATGGTAGCAATTATAATGAGGATAAAATAAACATTTGCTTCTATTTTTCTTCTCCCTCTTTCTCTTCCTCCTCATATATTCTGTACGTCTTCATGAATGGTGTGAACTACTTTAATAGTCCATCATATCTTTCCAAAGTTATCCGTAGTTGTATATAATTGGTTAGTTGTTATTCGGGGTTGGCAAACGACACCTGAGGTTATTTGCACCATGAATGATAGATTGGATACTGGGTAGATATAGGATTCGTTTAGGAAATGAAAAAGAAGAAAGCAAAAAGTGGAATTCGCGTTATCATATTCTTTAAAAAAATTGACTAAGGGATCCACGATTTAACATACCATCTGTCGGACGGAGTACTGAACTTCAAGTATCCCCACAGCGCAAAAGTAGGGGTCAATATTCTGCTGAAGTTCACTCCTACCTCAGAGACTCGAACTCGCGTCCTTAAGATTGGAGGCCAGTACTCTGGTCACAATATTTACCCAATCCCATCTTGCAGACATTTGAATAGTGAGATGCCAGCTTAGAAGTTGTAAAGTTGAAGTCAAACAGGTTACTAGAATAAAATCCACAGTATCAGGCGGTAAATGGTGGAACATAATCATATTATAAAGGAGAATTAGCTCCACCATCTGGTTTATTTTAACAACTAAACGTATTTCGACACATTATGGTGTCACACTATCAGGTGTGTAGGTCAATCCACATATTCCAGTGACATATACAAAGGTCAGAGAGGGAGTTGAGGAATTTTTAACTAGGAAGGGGATGTTGAGGGGATGGGTAAGGGTTATAGGTAGGAGAGAAATAGGATGGGGGAGTAGTAAACACTTTCAACATATGTAGGTTAAAGTTTTGAGATTCTTTTTCTTCCTTTTTGTAATTTTTATCTGTTCCCAGGCGTCCACCCGTTGTCCTTTACCTTCGAAATGGGGGATCTTCAATTTCAAACCGGAGCAATTCTTCCTCTATTAAGTATTTGGCGAAATGGGACTTTACGTCACTATTACGAAAGCACAACTGGTGTTCATTAACATTTATTTCAAAATTTCTCCCTCTTTGACCAACGTATACCGACACATTAGCAGAATTTCCAAAGTGTTGGACTCGAGGCTAGTTTTTTACTCTGTGTATACTCTGCTATTTTGCATGCCAGCGGGTAACTCTGCTATTTCGCATGTCAGCGGGTAACTCTGCTAATGTTTTCACAACTAGTGTGCAATCATTGAATTGGGAAATGTTTAATGGGTTTTGGGTTATAAGAAAGTATGTCTGTCTTTCTTGCTGCCTATTGACCCTTAATAGTTTTGATCGCCTGCTTAACTGACTTAACACGGATAAATTACGCGTTTTCTTTGAGGAACATGAGATAATCAGGACGGACAAGAGATTTTTCTCTCGACTCTTGGTACTGAAGACCCACTAACTGCTTTAAAAAGTCTCAGTAGTGGGAGTATGGTGTAAAAGAGAGGCGCAGAGAGCGCAAGGGTTGAGATGCTCAGCGCTCGGTAGCCGCTGGCGAGATGCGAGCGCAAACTGCTTGGTAGGAACTGGGGCGTCCTCCGGCGAAGTATTAATGACTTCTCGCGGCAACCATTTGGGAAGTTCAGGCTTCATTCATACTCCACCGGATATATTTTTTTTGGGCTTTCAAATATTTTCGAGGTCCTTTCCATACATATATTTTTCGAACTTATAACCAACCCTTAAGGATGGATGTCACCCCCTCCTTGCCAGAAAATCATCCGTTCGGGTTTTGGGGGGGGGGGGGGGATCGGGTGTAGCGAAGCATTCGGAGCTGAAACTTTTAATTAGGGGCGACTTCCCCTTGCCCCCAATCGCCCCCCTCCAGACATCCACTTGCCCCCGCGAGAAACTCGCAGGCCTCCCTTCCATTGAAGCAACCCTTCCTATTATGGAGTACCCCGATCCCTACCAACGGAGATAGACGTCTTCTATGGGCTAAGGGCTTCACCTATCAACAGTTACCTTCTCTATCTCCTTATTCGTCAACTTATACCTCCTCATATTACCCACGTCTTTCTATGGCTTTATATGACAGCCGGGTCTCAATATCATTCACCAGCTTCCGCAATCGCTACACTTGCTGCAGAAATGATACTCACAGCCAACAAAATTCCTATATTTTATGCCTGAAAGGCCCATACCACTCCATTTCCAAGGTTTACAACATGATTCAAGTTGGTTCAATTTCCTAATAATCAGTTTTCAAGGACAAGTTAAACTATTTGCTAATGCATCAATGCTATCATAATGTGAGTTTCTACCCACATAGAACATATGCATTCGTATCCTTTTTGTATCGGGATAGTATTCATTGATTTTTTTTCCGTCAGCATGTAACAATTTATGCAAAATCAGCCTGCTACGATTCGCCGATGACATAGCAGTCATGGTAGAAACAGAAGGTGATTTAAAAAAGACACTAAGAAAAATAAAAAGGACAATGGCCAGATATAACCTGAAGATCAATAAAAATAAAACAAAGGTATTGGCATGCAGTAAGAGAAAGGAAGCCAGGACCAATGTTAAACTAGGAAAACAATAAATCGAGTAGGTGGAAGAGTTCTGTTACCTGGGAAGCTGAGTAACCAGTTGTGGACGAAGTAAAAGAGAAATTACCAATAGAATTGTCCAAGCGAAAACGGTATTTTACCAGAAAAAGATTCTGCTTACATCTGCATATACAAGCTTGGAAGTGAGGAAACATTTTATTAGAACATACACCTGGAGCATTCTACTATATGGCAGCGAATCATGGACTATAACAGCAGCAGAGAAGTCCAGGCTATAAGCATTTAAAATGTGGTGCTACCGAAGAATGATGTAGATAAAATGGATCGATCGAGTGACAAACGAAGAGGTCTTAAGAAGAGTGGGAGAGATGAGATATCTGCTGAAAACCTTAAAAAGAAGACGGGACAACTTAATGGGCCACATTTTTTTCTTAACACACGGTGGCCTGATGAAGACAATCGTTGAGGGAAAAGTGAACGGAATGACTGGAAATGGCAGGCCTCGTATGAGATACCTGTATGAAGCAAGTTGTGAAGGATTAAAAGAGAGGAGTTACATCAATATGAAGAGGTTGGCTGATTGATGAATCGAGTGGAGGGATGCGTCAAGCCAATCGATGTTGCAGTGCCAACGAAACCCGGGTCGGAATAAAGTTTTTATGTGGTAAATTGCAAATTTTGTCTTCTTTCTGAATCCTAGGATTGTTGACCGATGATGATGATAATATTCATTGACCATTAAGACACACATATACTTAGGTTCATTTCGTCAACGTGTACTATCCATTCGCCAAATGTCTACGAACGTGTACGAAGAGATAAGAAAGCGCAGGAATGCAATATCTACATTATGTAATAGCGTACAACCCGTAGCGAGGGTGTATGGCTTATGGTGGAGATCATCACACATGTACTATTGACATGCAACTAGGCTACTACATGGAGACATGCTAGATAATATGATCACTAGCTAGATGGTTAGTATCTACATAGTAAAAGTACTTCTCACTCAAAAATTTATCATAAAATAGTTAATGCTCCCTATTAAGAAGAAAGGAAGGCGGGGGGGGGGGGGGGGGGGGGGGGGGGGCAGGAACAAGGTATCATGGTTCCATAGATACCATTCTGGTATGCAATGGCATGAGAAGGGGAGGGTATAAGATGCCACATATAACGTAATTACTTGAAATTCTGCCTAATTATGCAATAATTTAGCCATCACAAGAATCAGTGCGGATTATGTGTTTTCCTGGCTCAATTTAAGGCCGGGAGGCTTTTATGACGGAATAGCGCATTGTAACGTAATACCAAACTTACCAGCAGACCACAGTACTGACACCATATCATTTGTCACCCCAGGCTAAGCAAAACTTACTCTTTATGTATCCAAGGCCAACAAATTAGCAAATCCTATGCTTCACGTAAATGATAATATTTATTCAAGTAATTAGGACATAACAACCGTGAGTTTTGTTAAGGAAGTAGGAACAATATTCTCAATCTTTCCGGAAGGTGTAATTTAATGGATGCAATTAAATAAATATGACGCATATACATCGCATTAATGAAAATCATCAGTTACCAAGACCACGTAAATTTTCCTACACATGTGTATATGGATGCGAAGGTCGACAAACAAAATACAAGACACACCACCTCGGGTATTTGTAAGAGATGTAAATGTTACATAAATCGTAAAAAATGAAGAGAGTGTTTTTTTACGATAGGTTTAGTAGTGAATCGGAATTAATAGAATAATTAGCTCGGGAATTATTATCACCTCGTAAGTTAAAATACATGTTAAATCTGCAGAAATTTAAAACGGATAGATTTACTGAAGATGCTAGATATGTATTATAAACCCCTTGGGTATTATAATAGATTTGACCAGATACATAAGGTTTGAGATAGATTGTCGTACCAACAGATTAAAAATGTCATTTTTCCCCCTTACTATAAAAGAACACAGTAGGCTGCATAGCAAACGGTAGGAGTTTGTAGTGCATGATCCATGTATAATATTGCTAACCCATGCATGGTAAGTAAGTACAGATAAAAATATTTTGATAAATGCCTTTATAACGTAAATCCTCAATAAATTATATCATCCATGCATTGTTCATCCTCCATATCCTCCATAAATTGGGTGCTTTCGATTTGCGGCTACAGACTACGATAGACGGCGATCGACACTCCGCGGTGCTATCGATTTAGCAGGATCGCCGTCTATCGCCGGCTGCCGATGGCTCTCTGCTCTGAGAAGAGCCTAACAGACGAAAACCTATTGGTGTAATATGACGTCACGTCAAACAATGTATACACAAATGAAGATTTATTTGGCGTCCCTGTTCAGATACACCAAATCAATATTTTTAGTAAACTCACAGATTTAGGAAAGGTATTCTACGGCATTATATCAATCAGAACTCCAAAAATACTGTTATGGCATTCCACTAACATGCGTAAAAAATTACCAAAATCCATTACAGTACCTTTTACCAAGCAAAATTGGTGAATTGTATGGCTGATTCGAACTTTACAGGACGATTTCCTTCGTTGCTAGACAGTGTGCAGCGAAGAGCAGCTAGGTTCGTTAACAGGTGTTAGTAGTGTATCAATATTAATACAAGAATTAGGGTGGGAATCATTATCAGAGCGTAGTTTAAGGTACATATTAAATCTATTAGAGAAATTTCGATCAAATAGCTTTACTGAGGATGTTAGGCACATATTAAAAACACCATCGTATTATGCTAGATTCGACCAGATAAACGAGATTAGAGAGATAGATTGTCGTACTGATAGATTCGAAATGGCATTTTTCCCCAGTAGTATAAGAGAACAGAATAGGCAGCATAGCAAAGGGATAGGTAGGGGGATTTTAGAGTGGTCTGTAGTGCATAATGCATGTATTAATTCCTTAAATACTATAGATACTAGCATTCTAGTTGCATGAAACTCTATAGTTGCTTGTTTGCATGTCAATAGTGCATGCTCGGCGATCTTCACCCTCTGCCACACACCATCGCGGTGGCTTGCAGGGTATCGTGTGGATGTAGATGTTGCTACTTTCTTATTTACCCTCCAATTCCCTGAACTGACTGCGCAAGCGCGAAAAGCCGGTGCCAGCTGTGTTTCATTTCATTTGCATTCTGGTTATCGACGGCTCCGGCGCTCGATAATCGGCTATCGCCGGACCTAAATGAAAAGCACCCATTATATGATCCATAGGTCCTGTTTGTTTTCTCTCCGCAAATCACTGCTACGACAAAATCGCTGTTCTCTTTTAAGAAGGATGCCACCATAAGGGAGTCTAAAAAAGGCAAATTGCCGAGTAGTGTGTTGTTAAATTACCTTTCAGTCATTGCTTCGATCAAGGAACGGATGAAAACATCAAAACCAATATATTCGCTTCGTTTTCTTCCAAAATTAACATCTGTTTCCATAGCAATATCCTGTACCGTGCAGTACACCAAAGGGTTTCGAGTCCCATGACTTTCGTGAATTTTCGGGAACATTTTAATATTTTTGGTTTATTATAGGATATTTTGGCCTATATATTCAAATTTGTGAGTAATTTTCGCATCAAGTAACGTCATCGATACACGAGAAACAAATCCGATGAACGTTCCTCATTCTCAATACGCACTAATCACTCTTCGCTCGTAGGGGGGTGTAACTCAGTGGTAGAGTGTCTGCTTCGCATGCAGAAAGTCCTGGGTTCGAACCCCAGCACCTCCATTTTTTTATCAATGAAATTTTTGTAATTTAGCCATGCAAGATTAGTAGAGATTTTCGTTTGGTTGCGGCATCTACCTGATGACCTTTTGTTTTTATTTTTACTCGTGCCGAGTATAGTTGAAGATGGTGTATTCTCCAACGCAATAAGTTTCGGGTATCACTCAGAAATGCGTTATAAGCTCACTTTTATTCCTTCGAAACGACAATGACTTAAATACAATAAGTTGATTGAAAGTTCCATCTTCATACCGATTTAACAGTCGTGTAAGGGTAAATTTGTGATAAGAGTAAAGGATTGTCGCTAGTAAAGGACACTGAAATGACTAAATGTGTTTTACTTGGCAGCTTGAAATAACTTTGACGCAGACATGGTTGAACTTCTGTTACAAGACCAGCTCCTTCCGAAGTTCATATTGCATTGAAAAATTGTAATGTCGAGCGTAGCAACTGCTAAGTACCAATGCGTCACTATCACAGGAGACCTTGTGGGGGAAGCAACTCGGGGAAGTAGCGAACCTCAAGCGAACCGTCAGTCATGATTCGTGAAACAAGTTGAAGGTAAATGTAATAGGGAAGAAGGCAAATATTCTATATTTCCCATACCTGATCTGGGAAGAAAAGGGTTTCTGTAGGTCTGAAATAGTTCTGATTCGACCCCCGTACTCCAAGAAAATTTTAAACGACCACCATAAAAATATTACGACGTACCTAACTGATTTTACATCATAGTTGACACGTAGCTTGTATGATACTAACTTCTCATTAATAATTGCCAAATTTTCCTCTTGGGGAGGGACTCATCTCCGCTTTCAAGTCTTTACCCGCGTTTATTGGTGCTTTAAGTTGGAGGGAAAAATATAAGGATGGAAAGGGAAAGATATGGAGAAAGGGTGAAGGGAAACCCGGCGTCAGAATTAGCCTGCTCTTAAAAAAGCCGCCAAGGGGACCACGGGTTAACGTCCCGTCCAACGGTCGGAGTACTGAACTCGAATGCTCTCCACAGTCCGCTCAAGTAGGGGCCAGTTTACCCACAGAAGATATCATCCATTGCCGGGATTCGGAACCGGGCTCCCTGGGTGAGATTCTATTCCTCTAACCACTAAGGGTCGCGACACAGTTTAAGAAGCCTCCTTAAACTTAAGTTTATACCTACTTAAAGATGCAAATGACCTAGCCGTCGACACACCCCTAGTACTTACCACTACCTTCTTAAAGAATATCAAAGAATTACATTATATCGTAAATTCTCGCCACATTTCATTATAAGGTATATCACTTTGAAGTGCATTCAAGGATAATATTAATATAACCGTTAGAATACAGCATCCATAAATACTTTTGCACATTTATTTGAATAAAAACAGTAAGTGAACTCCCGTATCGAAAGACATGATAGTTACAGAAACTCCTTAGTCTTCCATAGGATATCGTGCTTTCGATAAGCCGTTATCGTTCGATACGAAGAACCGTAATAGCTTTATGCACTATTTTCCCCGTTACGAACGACAACTCCTCCACCGTATCTACATATTTATCGAACGTTAACACTGGACGAAGCGGAATACCATTTCGGTTGTCGAATGGTACCTACCTTATAACTACCTTAAGTAAGCTCCATAATAGACTCCAAGATTTAGAATGTAACGCTAGTATATGGGATCCATTCGTAGAAGATTCGATCCAGGTATTTAGGGCGTGTACAAAGGAGATTGGCGAATGTTTTTTCGTTAAAGTGAAAGTATTATTTCATTTATTTTATTAGGCTGGCGACAAGTCAGTCAGGAGACTGATTAGATTAGGGACTTCGAGGAACCGGAATATAGCGAGGCCCTCCGCTCTGTCTGTCGTCCCTTAAGGGAAATTACTATCTTGGGCCCAAAGGTCTGTTTGATTAGTGAGGGCAGAGCTCAATGTGCAATGAGACCAGTAGAGCGTGAAATCACTCGTCAGGATCGTCGGCCGTTCTCACAGTAACTCCTCTGAGGTTTCCCTTGAAGACCTTGCGCTCGGAAAATCACTCCGACTTCAGTCGCCCCGAGAAGGATATTCGGATTTGAGGAACCAATTCACCCGGTCAGTGGTGTAACCGTTTGATTTGGGCCACCGCGCACGTGCAGTGATTAATTTCTGAAGATTATATCGCTTCCTTCCACTGAAATGAAACATTATGTTCAACCTTAACCCCCTTACCTCGATGTGTGACGCCGCTACGCCGCTGGGATCAGTGCTTGGTGACCTCTATAGATACCCAAGCTATAGATAACCTAACCCTCACCAGCTAGACTCACCTCCAGAATGGACGCTCAGGTAGCAGCAGTTATTATATTATTTTATTATAGGTTATTGTGCATTTGAAATGTGGTGCTACCGAAGAATGATGAAGATAAAATGGATCGACCGAGTAACAAACGAAGAATTCTTAAGAAGAGTTGGCCCATGGATGAATCCCGGCTGTGGGAGATATTTTTCGTTGGTAAACCGCGTAATACTTAATGTTTTGTAGTGACTAGTCAAGTTCAGACTCCGTCCGTCGAATAGGACGTTTATCCGTGGTTCCCTGTGAGCCTTACGCGTAGACTAGGTTAAAGCGAATGCCCGTTTTCTCTCCATACTTCATTATCCCGTTTCCAATCCCATCCTTACTTCTTTTCTCCCGGTATAAAGCGGCTTTCAGTACAGGGCATACTTGAAACCAGTGACGAGATGAGGAATTGAAGGTTTTTTAATGGCTTACGTGTCGAATACAAAGAAAGAACTTATATAAAATTTTGTGGTGGCATAATGGCAAAAGTTTCCCTGCGAGAAGAGAGTTTTGAGAATGGCATCAACGCTTTTCAGCCTAAGTCGTAGATAATTAGTTTTTATTTTTTAAAAATAAAACGCTGCGCTGCATAAATCACATCACCAGCTGCGGAGTTGTATAAAATAAAGCCCATTCAAAGTCTCTGGAAATTCTTGTTTTCTCACGAGCGGAACTGTGAAGCCGAGTGGTTTCTCAAGATTGAATGGGGGTCGAACTGGATAGTGGCGGAGGATTAAAAAATGTTATAATATTTCGCTGCGACCAATCTAAAGATTTTATCTTTCCGGTGCAGGGGTTGTGAGATTTAGTGTTTAAAAATTCATCGATGAGGTTCATTCATGGAGGTGGAAAGCGCATAATATGCCAATGACTTCTATTCATAATCCAATCCAGGCAAGTCGAAGAATTCAGTTTTAAAAAGCAAAATATTCTAAAGTTGAAGCTGGCTTGTTTATATGAAATATTAGATTTGAAAAATTTGGAAAGGTGAAAAAAATAGGTTTTTATTGTGCAAACATTTCACGTTAGGTACGCAAAGTAAACAAACCCGAAGAAAGGTGTTAGGTCCAAGAAATTGTTTGCTTTCTAATTCAGCAATATTGTGTGTAATATGAATGTAGTTTTGAAATGAATAATGTAATATTCCATGGAAATAAATCCTTATTCATAATCTAGGTTAAAATATGAATACATCATCATTAATTCACGTCATGTAGGCTGTCAGATTTTTTTTTCCGGAAAATTGCATTTTTTATTTCCTGATTAAAAACCCTCTCACGTTGTCCATACACGGCGAAATACTTAGCTTTTGCAAGGAATGTAGTTTTCGTCGAAAACCTTATCTTTAGGAGTACTAATTAACTTGAAAGCCTCTTATGACACTTTAAGCGGCGACTTCTGCGGTGTACTCAATCATCGAATATCATTCTTTTTTGGTGTCTGTTTGTTGAACTGATTCTCCCCAGTTTTCTCCAGGAGACAAAACCAAGAAACCCTAAACCAATTTTATCGCAGTCCATTTTTATCTTAATATTCCTTATCGTGAGGCACATTCACCTCCCTTACACTTACGGCATACACTGGACTTGTAGGATATTTCAAGCCTGCCGCGTGAACGGCGGTGAAATTCACATTAATTGCCATGAGAAAAAATTCACCTGGACCGGGAATCGAACCACGGACCTTTGGATTTCCGGGCCACTGCGCAGACCACTACGTATCTAACTCTAGTACCTTAAAAATCTAGTACCTTGAACCTCGGTAAAATTACCATGGGAATTACGTAGTGGTCTGCGCAGTGGTCCGGAAAGCCAAAGGTCCGTGGTTTGATTCCCGGTCCAGATGAATTTTTTCTCATGGCAATTAATGTAAATACACTGGACTTGTTCCCATTATCAATGCATTTATATAATTGCAATATATTCATATCACGCTGAACGGATCAGTATCCTAATGAGATCATTAGGATGGCTTATATAGGTTTTAGAATTATTTTATATCATAATGAGCTTTTGAATGCACAGTAAATGCGTGTAGATGTTATATCTCTTAGTATATTGCATATAAATTGAACTTTTATGTGTCTGTCACGCGTGATATTAATAGTTAACTCTTATTTTGTGTTAGTCAAGTTTCACGTCCGTAGTGGACACATAACGAACACGTTTCTCTAATGAAGTAGCATTCTTATTTCGTAATGTAAGTTAATACCCACCCTCCAGCTCACACCCTCGAGGTGACTTACAGGGTACCCCGTAGATGTATATGAAAGGGAAAAAACACCATTCGTGCAGTATTTAATATTGGTACTAGCAGACCTGCTGCCTGCGTTGCAGGCACTTTTCATAAGCATTTCGTATACAGAGAGAAGGATATGGCTATTTTATAAATAGAGAAATGTGTCCCACTCTAATTATTCTATATGTTTTGTACTTTTTATACACCATATTTTCATTATATGTTGTCTCCCAGTCTCAAAAACAACTTTTTTTTTGCATTTTTCTCTGCACCACAAACTGCTAAAAATCCAAAACTACTACCAAATCATACAGACAGAGAATCCACACTCAACGCACCAAACCTCACTCTTTTGGCTCAAAGCTTGGGAGAGAATATAACAAAACGGATACAGAATGACTGACTGACTGACACGCTACAAAATATATACATATATGATTAATTTAGTATATTTATTTTTAAATATCACGATGAATATAAGATAATAGTTTTAAAATGGTAAACCAAAGAAAATAGTACCGGTGTATTACTATACCTCATCGGGAGCAGTTTGAGCAAGGTCGTTTACGAATATTCCTTTTGGCTCTGAACATTTCCTTGAATGGGGTCGTTTACCATATTTTTTTTATTGCCGAATCTGATAGAGTTTGTAAAATAAAAAGAAAAGAAGAAAAGTAAGTTTCCGTTTTTCGATCCGACAATTATTCCCCGAGTTATAAGCGGCGAAAAAGTAATGTTTATAACCCTTTCGGAAAAGTGGGCATGGTGCAACCTCTGACGTATTTCGACTACGTCGAATCAGAACTGAGCCCGCGAAGCTACTTTGCCTTATCGCAATGGGGGGGACACAGCTGACTCGGCCAATGGGAATGATTGCGACAGCATCTGTGCGAGCAGACCTTCCGAGAATCCCCCTCCACTCCCTTCCTCTCCCCTGAAAGCAGTCAAGGACGGGAGGAAAATGACGTCAATGTTATCACAGCAGAATTTTCGGTGGGCGTCACCTTTTGCGTATTTTAATTTTTGATTTGTGAGTGAATGGTTGTAGTTAGAAGATTAATTTTTTCACTAAAATTCTTTTTCCGTTTCCATCTAACGATTTCGTGTACAAAATTGCGATTTTGGTTCCGAGTAAACGCCCCCATTTCCCGTAAAATACCTAGTGGAAAATGTTGCTTTAGCAGTACAAACGTGGATGGTTAAGCACCGCTTATGCCAATAATTTCATGTTTTTCGTAGAAGAATTGCTTGGGGTTACGTTCACATACCCCTCAGTTTCCGCATTGCTTTTCCAAAAGATGATATATGAAATTCAAAGGTCCACGAACTAGCCGTGAAAACTTTAACGGCGTTACCCGCTGATATTGCACAATAGCAAATTTTCCACAGAGAAAAAAATCATTTGCCTTGACCGGGACTCGAACCCGGACCCCCTGATTTCCGGTTGAGCTACCAAGGCATCCTCTTTCTCTGTGGAAATTATAGAGCCTTAAAGGAGCAAGATAGAAACGGACTGCTAGACATATCAATGTCACAAAGCAGCCGAAGTTGTGCGCAAGGCGCCACCGTCCACGAGGTTAAGGCCGACGTTTAAACACTGAGGTGCTTACTTTTAACGAAATTCAAAGGTCCACGAACCTATTTCATCAGGAGCCTACCATTGATATGTCTAGCAGTCCGTTTCTATCTTGCTCCTTTAAGGCTCTATAATTTCCACAGAGAAAGAGGATGCCTTGGTAGCTCAACTGGTAGAGCCGGAAATCAGGGGGTCGGAAATCAGGGGGTCCGGGTTCGAGTCCCGGTCAAGGCAAATGATTTTTTCTCTGTGGAAAATTTGCTGAGATGATATATGAATTTACGCAAACGTAATTAAATCGTGGAGAGTGTTGTTTTCGAAGTACGGAGGTGGATGGATCTTTAAGTACCGCTCATTCCAATATTTTCATGCTTATCGTTTAAGAATTCCATCTGGTTACGATCACAGGCCACTCAGTTTCCGCATTGATATTTCAGGAGATGAAATAATAATTTATGCAAACGTAATGGCCATTACGGAGGATATTTAAACTGTTTCTTTATGCTTCGGATTATGTCCTTCAACATCCAAATACACTTGTCTTCATTTAATTTAAAAAAATTAACTCCAACGGTAGCCAGATCGGTAGCATGTCAGTCTATTAACTTTACTATCACGCTTACAAATGCTATATGGGGAATGAATAATATGCTTGCATTAGATGTTTTCGAGTTCGATGTATCATGCAGTAGAAGCACCGGAGAACTGATTTTCGAGTCTGATAAACTAGTGATACGAAATATACAACGGAGAGAAATAGCAATCAAAAGCAAGATACGTTTACTCGTCCTAGGTTAAACGCTGAAGACATATACTCCCACTTTTTGCTAACAAAATCGTTCATTAAAAAGCAGTAGCGATTCAGTTGCCTCTGTAGCTTAGAAAATGAAATAGGATTTATTTGTGGACTAATCTACCATGGCTTTTTTATGATGGATTGATATCGTCTGTTCGTAATCAATGCAATGAACACATTAAAGTGAATTATTATTTCATCTCCTGAAATATCACTCTTGATTTATTTCTATATATGCCGCCAGTCGATTTCCTTAATGTACCGATAAACGGAACAACAATGGTATTACTTGCCTTTCGTATGCAATATTTCAGACTCTACTCACATCATATTGAATCTCGGAGCTAGATATATGGTTTACAAAGGAGCCTAAATGTTTCCATAACTAGTCGAATCAGTACTTGTGTTTACTCCCGACAGCTATTCGATATTTCAACCAATTAGACTTTTTTCGTAAAAATACGTCTAGAGCAGCATAACCAATCTTTCTTGCTGGCAGAGGATTGGAAAATAAAACCTCACGTACCCTCAGGCCACTCTAATTCATGTACCTAATTATTTGCTGCACCAGATAGTGAAAGGTACACAGCGCCAGAGAATTTTACCTCAAATTCTGCGCCGGAGGAATTCAATGAGATAATTAAGGCCAACTAATGAGCTCAGCTTCCAGCCGAGAGACGCTCTTCGCATGCATCGGCAAGATTTTCATCGCTCCATTTTATGTAATTCCAGACTCCTGCATGGCTCCAGGTTTAAATGTTTTACGCACTTTAATGCGGACGATAATTTAAAGTGACACCCTCAATAAGACTTCAGCGACTGAACAGCAAAATTCGCTCAGTCATCAGCCTAATCAGAGTGGGAAATCACTAATACAAGCAAATCTAATTTTGTACTGGATCATTCTTATCTAACAAGTAGCAAATTTGAAAAAAATGTATCTAGTAGTTAAAACGTGCTACATAAAGTTCGTGAGGCATGGACGATAACAGTTGCACTAGAATAGACTGTAAGCTGCTGGAAACAGGGTGTTACAGAAGAATGATGAAGATAAATTTGATATATTGAGTATTTAATGAAGAAGTTGTAAAAAGAGTGATATATAATGGAAGTCTGACGAACATTCTGAAAAGGAAGTAACATTTTCGGAGCATATCTCGACATGACATGATATGATAAAAGAATTAGAGCGTATGCAAAGGAGATCCGCTAGATTTGTTAAAGGCCGTTATGATAATTGCATAAGTGTTACGAGTTTAATAGAAGAACTAGGATAGGAATTACTATCAGAACGCAGGTTAA
Source organism: Platycnemis pennipes (assembly GCA_933228895.1). Classification (NCBI taxonomy): domain Eukaryota; kingdom Metazoa; phylum Arthropoda; class Insecta; order Odonata; family Platycnemididae; genus Platycnemis; species Platycnemis pennipes. The sequence goes on from OW121857.1 coordinate 49,379,618, forward strand.
AATTTAGGTTAAACCTTTTAAGTAAATTCCAAATCGATTTGTTCACAGATGACGTTAGATATATATTAAGAATCCCTGCGTATTATGCTAGGTTTGATCAGATTAACAAGATTAGAGAGATACTGATATACTGATAGATTTAAAATGTCATTTTTCCCGCGTACCATAAGAGAGCACAATAGTCAGCGTAGCAAAGGGATAAGCAGGTGAAATATTGGCAATGCAGTCTGTAGTGCATGATGCATGTAATAACAACCAATAATCTCCTTCTTATTTTATAGATACTAATCATCTAGTTGCATGTGATCCTATTATCTAGCATGTCTCCATTAAATATCCTAATTGCATGTCAATAGTACCTACATCTTTGGCGATCTTCACCCCCTGCCACACACTCTCGTGGTGGCTCGCAGGGTATTACGTAGATGTAGATGGCGGTGTGTTGAAGACAGTTTTCTTGTTTTCAGTTATGTTCAGAGAAAAGTGAATGGAAAGAATGGTAAATACAGGTATCTTATAAGATATTTGAGCAATTAGTTAAGATATAAAGACCAAGACAGATTATTGCAGTGTGAAGAGGATGAGCTGTGAAAGAATGATGAGGACAGCTGGGTTAAATCATTATTAGTACTGATAATGTATTCACTTCAAATCGCTTAAAGCTCCAAAGGTTCTTGCAACCTCTGGCAACTAGGACGCAAAATTTCGTTTTAGGTGGTCTAAAGACTATATGAGCAAATATTTTGCAGAAGAAATAGCATTCTGCAGCCACCTCCAATGTGTGGTTAATTATAGAAGACAGATTTGTTGTTACTCCTTTAAAATAACGTGCGTAAGACCTTGTTCATATACGAATGTCTTATAGGGAGCAGCGTTAAACTACTGTATAACGGAAAGCTGGAATGGCGCCTGCTCTTACGGGAGATAATCCTATTGATGCTCCTGATGGATGCATACTCCTGCTGAGGCCTGAAAAGCACTAAATAACATCTTTATTTTAGTATTTTACTCGAAACCTTTTCCACAATTCGTGTGATAAATCCCAATCTCTTCAACACTGTGCCACAAACATTTCGAATATGATTTCCCCATGATAGATTGAAGTACTAGTGATGCCCAGGTATTTAATATATCTCCACGTTACTTTCGCCGTTTCCCAAAAAAATCTGTTACGTAGAATCTAATCTCACATAGGTTTAGCTGTCCAAAAACATCTCCTGAAATCGATTCTGCGACCTAACATTAGTAGCCCAACGGTTCACCCACTGCACTGCCAGGTCGTCAAATTTGGTTCTGAAGGTTCTTTTTAATACTGCACCGCGACATTTTTATTTCTTGTCCTCAATAAATACCGAGCCAAAAGATAACTGTTGGGAAGGGTGTATTTTTCCGACATTTCCGCTGAATATGACGAAAACACAGTCGGTCAACGTAAAAATAAAGAATGCACGTAGAGTAAATATACGATGCAATTACATGCCTAGAAAAAAAAAACACCTGCATGATGACAAAGCATGGATGGAAGTGAGCTGTGCTAGTTCCTCATCCTTCCCCCCTCTAGTCTCCCCACCGCTTCAATTAGTTAATTGGGGCATTTCATCTCGCTGAGAGAGATTGCACTCTCCTCTTTTTAAAGAACCCTAATGCTTTTTCTTCAACAGCTGCATCGCGAAGATGGTCCGCGCTTGGGTATCGCAAGGAAGGAAAAAAAGGGCAGACCATTTATTTAGCCTCGGGAACGCGGAGCGAGTAACGTGTTTGCCAGCGTATGCTGTGCAAATTGCACCTCTCGACTCTATTTTGGTTTCCGCCTAGGTCTTCGTGAATCAAGTTAACTCCATTAGCAAGGATGGCTGTGGAGTAATAAATTCCCCGCACTTTCTTTTCTAGTAGGGCGTCTGGTGTGATTAGGTGCTTCCATCCCTCCCCCGACTCTCCTATCGCCTTCCTCTTGCCTCCCTGCCCTCTGGCGACGGAATCGTGAACAACGCCGTCCCGCATGACAAACCGGATCACGATCTTCACCTGTTTCCGCTTTCATTATACTTTACTGGTAGGTTGCGAAATTTGCCGCAGGCAGTGCTCCCGAATGGTGCCGAAATCAGCTTTGCGGCACTGCGGAATACTTGTGGTGACAGTGTAAAAATGGCATTTCTGGCCGTGAAAACATATTGCTGTTATTCCCCGTATATGCCAGCATCGTTTATAACGTTTCATTGATGCATCAGGCCTTATCTGAGTGCTATGTGGAGTAAATATCAAGTTCAGTACTATGTACGTCGGATGGTGGTGTGCTTGGATCTCCTTGGCGTGCTGACTGCGGTACCCTAGTCGGCAACGATCTAGCCTAAGGTTGGGGGTCCTAGTTCCGTCGAGGAAATTAATGTTTTGTTTTTGTATCATTAGTACCTTAGGTAGTCTAGCTAAATTAGGCCCAGTATTAATTTCTTAGGCTAGATGGTGCGAAATAACCTTACCCTAAGCATATTAAAGTCCTTAGTATATTTGAAGAGCCGTAGTCTCTTAAATGAATTAAAATGGGGATCATTGTCAGATCGTAGGTTGAAATTTAGACTTAATCTTTCAATAAACATCTAGATAATATTTTCACTGATTAAGTTACAAATATTTTGCGAACTCCAACTGACTATGGTAGGTTGGACCATATTCACAAAATTAGAGAAATGGATTGCCGGACTGACTGATTCAAAATGTCCTTTTCCTCGTACAATTAGGGATATAAATAGCTGTAAATATATTAAATAGTATAAATACGAGTGTATCAATGGATAACATTAGTAGTTGCATGCTGTTATAAGGATTTTAAGCTAACCCAACTAGCAGCATGATATTTCATGCTTGCTTTGCTTTTCATTTTTTAAATGGAAGTTTAGACTAGTATATTATTAATAATCCTTTTTATGCATGATATATAATTCATGTTTGGTGTTCATTCACCCTCTGCCCCACACTTTTACGGTGGTTTGCGGGGTATTTGGTAGATGTAGCCGTTAGTGCTTTTAAAACCCAAAACTACTACTACTACCAACGATTCAACGATTGTATTCATCAGGGCATTATGTCTCATGACATAAGAGACCGTCTTCTTCTTAGAGTTTTCAGGAGACTTCCTCGTTACTTACTCGGTCGATCCATTTAATCTTCATCATTCTTCTGTAGCACCACATTTCGAATGCTTTCACCCTTTTCTTTTCCGCTTCTGTCATTGTCCATGCTGACTAGTGTCAGATTTGTAACTTTGTAAACAGGTAATGCGTGTCATCATAAACAATTTGTATCTGCCGCACGCATAGGATATGATTTTCTTTTGTTGTATTGTGCTACCACCTAGTGGAATAAACGAGTAGCAGTGTAGTTGTTCCCGCCAAATGGAGTGTAACAGTTCACACTTATTTACCCCAAGTAGAATACAGACAGTGAAGGTCTGTTAGAGGGTAGTTATTTCAGCAAAAATATCGACAGGTTATGGGGTCCAGATTACGTGACTGCGGTAATTGTATGCTGAAAAAGTAGAACTGATTAAGTGCGGAGAGATCGGTGTTTCATTTCAACATGACGTCCAGTACAGCGAATATGGAATCAGCGAAGGATGATATATTCAAATGTCCTAAATTGACGGGAGAGAATTACCATACATGGAAGACCAGAGCAAAGGGAGCATGTCTACGCGCTGGATGTTGGGAAGCTGTCGTTGGTTGGAACTCAGAAGCCAACAATAATGCAGAAAGTAACCGGCGTACTAGGTTGAACGACATGGCAACAGGTATTTTCTATTCCATTGTATCAGATTCATATTTGGATGATATCAGCGAATGTGAAACCCCTAAGGAGATTTGGAAGAAGTTGGAGGATCTTTCTACAGATTACGGACTTCTTGACCAATCAATTTTTCTTACTGAACTATGTACAATACGTAAGAATGATGATATGAGTGTGCATGACTACTTCAGTTTTATAAATGAATGTGCTAAGAAATTGAAGAAATGTGGTTTTGCATTATCAGATGGACAAGTAGCAGCGTTTTGTATTAGAGGATTACCGACAGAAAAGTTTGAAGGCCTCATTAGAAGTTTAGAACGTGAGCTTGACAACGGAGAATTAACAACAGTTAAAGTGAAAGCGAAACTTTTACAAGAAGAGAAAAGATGTAAAGCAGACATCGCCGTTAATCAACATAATGCTCTGAAGGTCAACAAACGAGAGGGAAAGGAGTATAATAAAGTTAATGCGTCAAGGAAGGATGCAGATCGGCAACAAAATAAGCAAGCCGGAAGTGAGAACAAGCAGAAGAAGAAATATATCAGGTTTTGTTATGCTTGCGGATCGTCAACCCACATTAGTACAACTTGCCCCAAAATTGCCGAAGAAAGAGAAAGGCAGGATAAATTGAACCAGAAAACAAATATGGAGAAAACAGCAAACGCATCAGTGGTGACCCGGCCGTACACAGCTCTTTACACAAGGCAGAATGGCAACATTGAAAGTCCAGGTGTATGGATATTAGACGGCGGAGCTTCGGATCATATGACCCCCAGGAGAGACTTGTTTACTGAGTTTTCATCTATGAGTGGTGAAGTTATCGTTGGCGATGGAGCACCATTACAAATTGAAGGGAAAGGAACTGTTCGCCTCAGAATATCTGAAGAATGTGGTGGATGGGACATTGATTTGTGTGAAGTGTTATTCGTTCCACAGCTCCAAGATAACCTCATCTCACAGGGAACTCTGGAAGGAAAAGGTTTGAAGATTGTTGCATATCAAGGAGTAGCAACGCTATACAGAGATGACCAACCTTTAATCAAAGCACTCAGAGTTGGACATTTGTATTATGTAACGACAGTTGGAGGTATGTCAATCCAAAATATAAAGGACCAATTCAACGAAAACCAAAGAAAGGCTTCTCGTGTCTCATTTTCTTTGTGGCATGATAGGTTAGGGCATCTTCAAGCCATCAATAAGATACCAGTTGTAAATGCAGGAGAATTGACAGATAAATGCGATACTTGTGTTGCAGGCAAAATGAAAAGATTGAAGTTTCCAGAGAATGAAGGAGAGAAAGCAAAGGATCTACTGCAAAGAATTCATTCCGATGTAGCAGGACCAATCACACCACCATCAATTGGAGGAAACAGGTATTATACTACATTCATTGATGAGATGTCCCGGTACATTACAGTTGAACCGCTGAAAAGAAAGAGTGAAGTCATGGAGAAATTTAAGAGATTTCAGAAGAAGGTAGAGACATTCCAAGAGAAGAGCATCAAGGAGTTGCAGTCTGACAACGGAGGAGAATATATTGCAAGATCATTCCAAGAACATCTGGATAAGAGTGGGATCCATCACAGACTATCTGCACCATACTCTCCACAGCAGAATGGTTTGTCAGAAAGGTGCAACCTGACTTTAATAAATGTTGTTCGTTGCCTCCTATTTCAATCAGGTGCCCCTCATTCCTTTTGGGCAGAAGCAGTCCAAACCGCAGCATATCTGAGAAATCGCTGTCCTTCTGAAGCCATTGGAGGAAGAATTCCACTGGAGATCTGGCTTGGCAGGGAAGTAACATTTAAAGATTACAAATATCTCCGTGTCTTTGGATGTCAAGCATGGGCTTGGGAACCAAATCCAAAGGGGAAACTAGGTGCACGAGCTAAAGAATGTGTCATGTTAGGTTACCAGGTTGGATCAAAGGCCTACAGATTGTGGGACATTAAAAACAGTAGGGTAATCATTAGTAGGGATGTTGTCTTCAGGGAAGATAAATTTCCATTTAAGTGTGTGCAGGGACCAGTGAAAGACAAGACTGGGGATGGGGAATTCATATTCCAGGTTCATTCCTTTTTCCCGGAGGTGGTAGAAGAGATTCCTGAACCAGAGGACGTGACTGCAGGTGCAGCGATGGTCTTGGGAGAGCCTACTGGACCACCAGGTGCAGCGCAGGAGATGCCAGAACCAGGGGAGGCAGTTCCACGCAGGTCTGATCGTTTAAGGAAAGTGATCGAGTGTTCATGTTGCAAACTAGTTCATTGCAAAAACCTTAGTGATGTTCCAAAGACAGCAGAGGAAGCATTTCAGAGTCCTGAAGCTGATCAGTGGAGACAAGCTATGAAAGCAGAACTTGATAACATGCAGCAGCAAGGAACATGGGAGATTGTGAAGCGACCTATAGATCACAATGTAATTGGTAGTAAGTGGGTTTTTGTGAAGAAAAGGGATCAGGAAGGGAATGTGGTGAAGTTTAAAGCAAGGTTGGTAGCCCAAGGCTTTAGCCAAATCCATGGCATAGATTACACTGAAACCTTTAGCCCAGTTATACATAAGAAAACCATTAGAGTTCTCATGGCTATCGCTATTGAGAATGATTGGCAAATGAAACAATATGATGTAGTAGGAGCATATTTAAATAGCCCCTTAGAAGTTACTGTATTCATGGAGCAGGCCCCTTGCATGAGCAAATCAGGTATGGATCCTGATAAGTTTGTGTACAAATTATTAAAAAGTGTTTATGGTCTTAAACAAGCAGGTAGAAATTGGAACAGTTTTTTGAAAGATTGTTTGTTGAAGACTGGACTGAATAAGTGTAAGACTGACCCTTGTGTGTATTTTTCTGAATCAATTATTGTTGGAGTGTACGTTGATGACTTGTTTGTGATAGGCTTACCTAAAGAGATTGAACAATTTAAGGTAAAAATACAACAGTGCATGGAGATAAAAGATCTAGGATATTTGTCTGACCTATTGTCTTTGAAATGTGTTAAAACTAATGAAAATGAATTGATTGTTAGTCAAGAAAGGTATATTACAGACATACTCCATGAGTTTGGTATGGATGCTTGTAAGAGAGTAAGTATGCCATTGGAAGTGGGAAGTATCATTAGAGAAAGGTGTACTGATGAGAATGTATTTGATAAGACATTGTATCGCAAGGCAATAGGATGCTTATTGTATCTTGCTGGAGGGACAAGACCAGACATTTCCAATGCTGTTTGTAGGTTGAGTCAGTACTGTGAGTGTCCAACGAAACAAGATTGGAAAAATGTTCAGCATGTGTTTAGATATTTGTCAAAGACAAGTGAGCATTCATTGCATTACCGTAAGACTTGTGATCAAATCAAAGTGTACTCAGATGCAGACTGGGGAAATGACAGAGATGATGGTAAATCTTTTACTGGCTATGTCATCATTTTAGCAGGAGGTCCCATTATTTGGAGGAGTAAGAAGCAGAGTTGTGTTGCCTCATCATCTACTCAAGCCGAGTACATGGCAATGTATCATACTGTTACTGAGGTGCAGTGGTTAACTTCCTTTTTACAGGAAATAGGTCAAGCAAGATTTTGTCAATGCCCTGTAGAAATAATGGTTGATAATAGAGCTGCCATGGCTATTGCATCAAATGATAACATTTCAGATTGCAGCAAACATTTTAGGATTAAGTTTTTCTATGTGAAAGAAACAGTTGAGAATGGTGAAGCTGTATTTAAATATGTTAACACTGATGAGAATATTGCTGATCTATTAACTAAACCTCTTCCAGGTATTAAAACCAAACGGTTTTGCACAGCACTTGGTTTGTGTTTTTAATTTTTGTTAATTTGAAGAAGTGATTAGTATTCTTTGTGTGTCATTTATCATTTTTTTGAGAATGGTTTGTTTTTGTTTGCTAAGCATTGAAGTTAAATTGTTTACGATGAGGGGAGGTGTCAGATTTGTAACTTTGTAAACAGGTAATGCGTGTCATCATAAACAATTTGTATCTGCCGCACGCATAGGATATGATTTTCTTTTGTTGTATTGTGCTACCACCTAGTGGAATAAACGAGTAGCAGTGTAGTTGTTCCCGCCAAATGGAGTGTAACAGTTCACACTTATTTACCCCAAGTAGAATACAGACAGTGAAGGTCTGTTAGAGGGTAGTTATTTCAGCAAAAATATCGACAACTAGAGCATGTAGAGTATGCAAGGGAAAGTGGGCCTAAAGAAGAATCTTCTCTATCATTTAGAAATAAAAGCGAAGAAGTACCGAAACAGTTTCTTAGAACCTACTTATGGAGTATTCTCCTCACGGAGGACGGGAAATGAAGCTTTTGAATCTTTGAAAGAAACATAGAATGGGAAAAAAAGGAAAGTTAGAGAAAAGTTTAAAAAAGGGTGGTGTAGACTTATCGGTCATGTCTTGAGACCTGATGGTCTGATGAATAGTACAGTTGTCTGGGGAAAAATAAACGGGAAGAATGGCAAACGGAGACCTTTTATGAGAGAGGTAAATGAAGACATTAGTGAAGGACACAGAATAAAAGAATTCTGCCAATATTAAGGGTATTGAGTGGAAAACTGCATCAAACCAAAGTTAGGAGTGATGACGATGCGCTATATTATTAATTTTTTGACTACATATGATTTACTGATAGATTTGGTACATACTTTCCTGTTGTTTGCGGCGTATACATTTCTTGGCTGTTCCACCATGTAAGGCCATTTGCTGCCAACGATTAACAGGAGTTGTATCAGGCTCTTCTACGCAGAAAAATCCGTGATCACGGAACATCCTCAAAAATTACAATGTTATTTCAATAAACATACTTTTTATATAGTCAGAAGTTTAGGTCAATCAGAATTAAAATGACCAAGCTTTTGCCAAAGTTACCGATATTTATGTATTCATCTTCAGGGCATCAATTTTATTGATATTTTATTAGCATCGAAAATAAAATAAATAAAAATATAAACAAATTATAATCCTTGAAGATGGATACATAAATGCCCGATACGTTGCCAAAAGTTTTGGCATTTAATTCTAATTCACCCAAACTACTGGCTGTCGTCATCATCATTAGTCATCAATCCTTATATTGGTTTGACGCAGCTCTCCACCGAGTTCTTCTATCGGCTAATCTCTTCATATTTACGTATTTCTTCTCTTTGACATCCTTAATCACTTGTTCCATATATCTCACTCGAGGCCTTCCTTTGCCATTCTTCCCATTCACTTGTCCTTCAACGATTGTCTTCATCAGGCCATCGTGTCTTAAGATATGGCCGATTTAAGTTATCCCGTCTTCTTCTTAGAGTTTTCAGCAGGCTTCTTCTTTCTCCCACTCATCTTAGGACTTCTTCGTAGTCACTCGGTCGATCCATTTAATCTTCATCATTCTTCTGTAGCATCACATTTCGAATACTTCCACCCTTTTCTACTCAGCTTCTGTCATCGCCCATGCCTCACTGCAGTAAAGAAACATGCTCCAGATGTACGTCCTGATGAATTGTTTTCTTACTACTTACTATATGAAAAAATTTATATTTAGATTAAAGAGGTTGAGAAAATATCATGTGATCTGTTGCATGACATATCGTATTTTATTTTACCCAACAAGACACAGTAACTCTGTCGAGAATTGGGACAATGAAATAGAGTCATTATTAAAATAATACTGGAGGTTTATAACATTAACTACGATGCCGACTTTGCCTTAAGCTTATCTTATAAGCCTCTCCTGTGACTACTTAGGAAGGCAAAGCATAAATAGAATGCGACCAATCAGCGGACGCTAAACTCAAAATGAGATGTAATCACCGACTGCTGGGCGATGATCAGAAAATTATAGTCAAATCTAAACCACACAAGGTCATAATAGAAGACAACTTGAGGAAGATGGCTCAGTCAGCCGTGGAAACGACAGCAGAAAGTAGCCTTACCTGATGAGAAACCCGAGAACATATACGCACATGAATATTTTTTTATTCTTCACCACTTTCCCAGAAAAATAATAAAAATTACACACATTATGATTAAGTTTTTAAAAAATTCATATATTTGAAATACCAGAAAGTTGGATGAAGAAAAAGCACCACTAGCAAAAAACTTGCTAAAACTCTCAATTGTAAGATTGGGGCTGCTCTAAGCCAGTCGCCCTAAATATCAAATCAGTCATTTTTTTTAAACTCGGCAACAGATAATTTACCAATTAAATCTCCAATCTTTTTTTGACTATAGCCATATAGTCGCACGTGCTTGGTGAAAAGAGTTTTATCAAGTATGAGGTAACTCGTAGGTATAATTGCCTTGAGGATGTGTTTCGAGTCGTCTCTCATAACATCGTCAAATATGGAATGTTTTAATGCGATGGAGAGCCCGAGAAATTTTCACTAGATTTTTGTTAGTTTCCCCTCCAAGCACTGATTATTGTATTGTTATTGAATTTGGTCTAGTCTTTAATGCATTTATGCTGCTTATTTAACCCAATGACACACGCTCGAGTTAGAATGCGAGGTTGAGTAGCGTGGGTGCAAGTAATATCGCCGACATGCTAGCTCGCTAATTATTCACATTGGGCGTTATTACGTTTTAATTGCAATATTGTCAGGTCCTATAAACTCGTTTAAACGAATAATAGTCGGTATTAGACATCGCGAGGAACTGCGTATTTGCCTCCATTGCTACCCAGTTGAAAATGAGAGACGATTTCCTTTTGCTATTAGGTATACGAAGGTTTCTCTAGCGACGCTCTTGTGGAATTTGTGTTATTTCGGGGTTTATTCCGCGTTCTTGTGTTTTTTGACAATATTTATCCAGCGCTTCTGCTTGCTTCCTCATGTCTGCTGAAGTGCCGATATCATGATCGTCTCCCATCTTATACAGAACGTCTACTATGTTTCCCGAATTTTTAAAATCTAATTTAAAATTTATGATGCTGAAGCTGATTTGATATGAAAATGATGCTGATTTACAATTTATTACCGTCTTCTGGGTTTGTACTAGATGACATTTTGCTATTTCTATAGCAGGCGTCTTTTGAAATTAAATTCACCTTTTCCATGCTGAAATTTAGCATTGAGTAAGTTAAATGATGTTCTGGTATTGCAGAAGTGTGTTTCCCTAATTGTTCATCAGGGTTCATGCCGGTCAGGGAAGTCATGGAAATGTCAGGGAAATAAAAATCGGGACTGGAAGTCATGGAAATGTCAGGGAAATATTCCAGAGGCGCGGCAAAAAGACGAAAACCGTGGCTGAACGCATGGAGCGTTGCGGCGCTCGAGAAGAAAGGTGCGCATTTTGTTGCCGTCCTGGGGGTTTATTTTGTAATCTCACTTTGGTGAGAATACCTCATGAAATGTCACTTTTTCGTCGTTAAACTCCGCCACCCAGGCGGCGTGACCATCTTCGGATCTCAAGCGGTGAACTGCCGGTCATGTGCTGGTCTTTTAGACGATTCATCCGCTCTGATCCGTATCTTTCGACTCTTGATCCGTTTCATTATCTCCGCCTGCCATTAGTTCCCATCTCATCTTCATAAATAACGTGAAATGGAGCCACCATCGTTTCCACTTGAAGCTCGAGTTGGGAAAAAAGCAAGAGCGAGAAAGATACAAACGATTTTACATTGTATTTTTGGAATTTGCACAACGTGAAGAACTTCAGCACACCGAGATCGGCAACAGATAGCGCTACCGATAGAAGCTTCGACAATTCACGACCCGTTCGTGAGCCGATCATTAGGAGAGCGAAACGGACCTCCCGCCTTCCCGCAAAGAGTCATTAAAATTGGTGAGATTATAAAATAACCCCCCTGGCTGGGCGGCTTGGGGTAGAACTGACTTGGCGGCTCGCTCAGGCTCGGGATTAGTCTGCTTGGTCTGCTCGTCCGTTGTTTTTGAATTTTGGCCGAAATATGTTATTTTCCTGGAGTAAATAAATTTTCTTTCACAGTATACCTTGCAGCATTTTTCCATAAAACCCCTAAATACGACTGCTTTGACATTCACATGAAGTCAGGGAAATTTCAAAAATTTGGAATGGAAAACGACAGCCGTGGCCGAGTGGGTTAAGGCAGCATAACAGTTTTTTGAGGGAGACCAGGCTGTGCACTGTCTCCCGTAATTTTTAATGTTTACATCGAGAGAGCCATCAATGAAGTCAAGGAGAAGTGTTCTGGAGTGAACATCCACGGAGAAACAATCAGCATGCTACGATTCGCTGATGGCATAGCTCTCATAGGAGAAACAGATAAGGAGATGAATAAGATGCTAACAACCATAGAAAGGACAATGGCCAGATATCAGCTGAAGATCAATAAGAAGACACCTAAGATACTGGTGTGCATGAAGAGAGAGAAGGCCAAAACCAGCGTTATACTAGGATAACAGAAACTGGAAGAGGTGAAGGAGTTCTGTTACCTGGGAAGCAAAGTAACCAACGATGGACGAAGCAAGAAAGAAATAGTCAGTAGAATAGTTGAGGCAAAGAGGGCAGTCTATCAAGAGAAGAATATAAAAGAAGGTTTATCTCATATATATTCAAAATTCTTCAAAAAAACAAAGAAAAACATTAAAACATGAAAAAAATACCCAAATATGCAGTTTAAATAAAACTCGATTCAATTTTATTAATAAATTTAGCTCTGAGTGAAATGAAATGCATTAATTCCTCCCTCAAATAGCTTAAGAAAAATTAACAGACACCACTAAGATGAAATTTGGAAACGATTTCATTGTAATCTACGTTTTAATACACATATGCAGTCTTAAGAAGAGGCCGTATGAAACGCGATGTTTTGTACGGACTAGGCGGGGCTTAATCCTTCCCAAGCACCTCCATTCAAGGCTCGTCGTCACCCTTGGACTAGCATGCGAATGCCTCCTCCACTACATTCTATTAGAATCTTATTCAGAAGAAGATTCTACTAATCATGGAAAAGAAACGGCAGGATATCACGTGAGGATCAATAAGAAAAAGGCTAAGATTATAGTGTGCAGCAAGAGAGAAGAGGCCAAAACCAACGTTAAGCTAAGAAAACAAAAACTGGAAAAGGCGAAAGAGCTATGTTATATGGGAAGCCGAGTAACCAACGATGGACGAAGCAAGAAAGAAATAGTCAGCAGAATAGTTGATGCAAAAAAGGCATTCTATCAAAAGAAAAATCTACTTACAGCTGAAAATACAAGCTTAGAAGTAAGGAAACAATTCATCAAAACGTATATCTGGAGCAGTTTCTTTACGGCAGTGAGGCATGGACGATTACAGCAGCGGAGAAGAAACGTGTGGAAGCATTCGGAATATGGTGCTATCGAAGAATGATGAAGAGAAAATGGATCGACCGAGTGACAAATGAGGAAGTCCTAAGAAGAGTGGGAGAAAAGAGAAGTCTGCTGAAAACTATAAAAAGAAATCGGGGAAAATTAATCGGCAAAATCATAAGACACGATGGCCTGATGGTAACAATCGTCGAAGGAAAAGTGAACGGGAAAAATGGAAAAGGCAGGTCTCGTATGAGTTACACAGAATAGGTCGTAAAGGACGTGAAAAAGAGGAACAACGTTAACATGAAGAGGTTGGCCGATAGAAGAATCGAGTGGAGGGCTGCGTCAAACCATTCCTAGGATTGTTGACCCCTTGATGATGGGAATGGAAATCAGGGAAAAGTCAGGGAAATTGAAAATGGAAAGTTGGTATGAACCCTGTTCATGTGGGGAACGAAAAAGTCACCTATAATTGAATGACAGAAGAAAGAAAGAAAAAACTGACGAAAATTTCATCATGAAATTTCATTCCGGTAATCTCCATCTACGTAAAACCATGGAAGCCACCGCTAGCATGTATGGCGTAGGATGAACCGTCACCAGACATGCCATCAATACGAGAAAGCTCTTACTACCATGTAGGATTGCAAAATAATTCTACTCCTTCTTTCCACTAATTACATAAAACGAAAAGTTGCAATGGTACCACACCGAGGAAAATAGTAACCATGCAGTTACAAAACACGTAAAATGCTAGCTATAAATGACTAAATGTGAGTTTATACAACGTAATGTAATAATTTTAGATTAGCTAATTATTTCTATATATTAATTAAATAATGAAGTTATATTTATCATATATGTAATTGCTATCCAGTTAAAGGTAGAAATTAAAAAAATATATAGTAAAATTCTGGTCCAAATAAAATTCTGGTAGTTTTTTTTTATGTTCAAAGCGCTCGCTATGGGGCTAAAACATGGATTAATAGATATTTAACGTCAAAAAACCAATGGTATCACTCTTGGAAATAACATTAGAATTAATTATCTTTGTTGGTTCATTTTATAGACAGTTTGTATTTATGAAACCATTTTTTAATTCTTTATTTATTGCTATACAATATGCGGTCTAAGTTAACATTGGTTAACAATACACATCGAAAAGATTAACTAAATTATAATTTTTATGTCAAAATCTACGATACTTATTCTGATTTCGCCATGAAACTTCGCTTTAATCTACCATTGTCCATAATTGTGTGCGGAAAAAATGAATTTTTGAGTTTCTCCGTCTTACTATCTCTCTAATTTCATCTTCGTTGGGTGACGATTGTCAGGGAAAACCGGGAAAACCTGGAATTGTCAGGGAATTTTGGAAACATGGAAAAGTCAGGGAATAGTCAGGGAATTCTCGTAACAGTCAGGGAGAAATTGGGATAGAAGTTCTCGTTATTTTTCTACCATTGAGTTTACCGGGCAGTCTTTTCCGCCCTTTATTTCTCCAACTAAAACCAATGTCCGTCGCCGCATAGAAGTGCATAGAATAAGCCCCGTCAATTCGTTGAACATTCAGTTGTGAATCTTAGTTATTTAGTTGTGAATGAGTGGTACAATGTATCTCTTTTGTATATCCTTAATGCGATATTTGCCTAGTAGTGTTAAAATCCATGATCACCATGTATTCCGCTCATCACAAGGAATCCGTGGCTATGTTGTTCGGAAGATTTTACCTCGTGTTATTTTTTTAAATTCCGAGACTCAGGTCAAGAGGTAGTTGTAGAACACTAGCTTATAGTAAATACGTGCTTGCAGTTCTAAAAATACGAGACGATGATTATTAAAACGGTAATACAAGTACGATCACACGTGTAGACAAAATCTTACGTGAGATCATCTTCGATTTCCATACCTCCCTTCGGGAGACCATAAGAAGAATTCTCCTCCCCTCCCCACCTTCCACGCTCGACGTAGTTATTGAATGGCCCCCTTAGCTCCCTCTCGAAGCAATTTGGTCAGGTCAGAAACCACCTCAAATATGACATTCCTAAATATGACTCTGCCGTTGCTAATTGCCTCCTGTTTTCGCTCGCAGTGGCGCGATTACGTTTTGTTTGTTTATGCAAATATTTTTACATTTCTTGTTCTATCTTACAATCAAGGGGTTATGAGCACGTTAATCAAATTCTTATTCGCTTCTAGAACTCGTGCCATCCGATTTTGATCAGTCCAAGAACTTGGCTTTGGTTTGTATTTTTCACGTAGCTTAGTGGTACATGTGGCGGAGTCCGCGAGTAAATTGGCCATTAACTTTCCCTTCGGTGCCTTTTCAGAATGTCAACTTCCCAGAACTACCACGACACGCCACCTCTTCCTTAAAGAATTAGACATTTTCAATTTATAATTTTACCAAAGGAAACATACACGGCCACGGAAATACGTTAGTTATACGGCCGCGAAAAATCTATTAAAAGTGTGTACAATTTGTGTGAGGGCTTAACTTGTGAAGGTTTAATATATTTTTTCATTAGGGCGGAGGTTCCACTTATTTTTTTCATTCTTATAGCTTTTAATGTATTGATTTCAGCTTTTAACATTTTCTGAGGTTTGACGGAAATTTAATTCAGCAGAAATATTCCGATAATAGGAGACCTTTTGGCAATCGGTCAGGGAAATTGGTGAAGCCATCAGGGAAAAATCAGGGAAAAGTCAGGGAATTTTAAAATTGGTTATCAGTAGCCACCCTGTTCGTAATCCAACTTTCCATGGCACGCTGGTGTTTTTAATATACTCGAAGCATCTTCGTTGAAAATGCCCGTTTCAAAATTTCTGCAGGACATTTTATCGGAAAATTAACCAGTGATCTGATAGCGGTACCAACCCAATTCTTCTATTATTTTCGAGAATATGATTTTAGTCCCAAGTTATTATCTCCATATTACCTTGCGAGAGAAAGGATTTTTTTTCAAAAGGGAATTGGCCATGGGAGCTCTGCATCATGGACCCATTACGATTCTCTCCCACCGTTCAAATCGAAGTGTGAAATGAAATGATTGGGCTCTGGCAGAGATTGGCCGCCCGGGGCTGGAATTTGGGTCGAAGAATTTAATATTGGATGAGACCTTCCGAGAGAGTTGTCGGCGAGAAAAAGGAAACGAGAAAGGTGTCATTTTTTGTGCACTCGTTTCGATCGTGTCATCATTCGGGACTTCTCTTTATTTGTAGCTAACTAGTTCACTCCGAAACTATATTTGACATAGCCATTGACTAAGAATTGATTTTTATGTCCGTAATGGACAATATGTCTGTCAATGATTCATTTGCTTTAGGAAGAAAATGGTGTTAAAGCTTTCCAAATGTGATTTACTCGATTACTTCTTATTTTAACTGCCATGTTCAAGTTTAATTAGGCCAATTATGTCAAACCTGAAAACCACGAAGCAAGAATAAA
Organism: Platycnemis pennipes; assembly: GCA_933228895.1. Lineage (NCBI taxonomy): Eukaryota > Metazoa > Arthropoda > Insecta > Odonata > Platycnemididae > Platycnemis > Platycnemis pennipes. Next base: position 49,396,098 of record OW121857.1, read on the forward strand.
TTCAAATATGATTTGATTGAGCAAAATCTCCCCCGAGTTTTAATGGATGTTGGAAATATGCTGGCATATAGTTTTACAAGAGGTTGAAAATTGTCATTAAGATCTTTTAACGAACCATGATTATTTTCAAGATACCGACGATAATCTTTGTAGGTCTATTGTATTAATAAATTCAAATATGATTTGATTGAGCAAAATCTCCGCCGAGTTTTAATGGATGTTGGAAATATGCTGGCATATAGTTTTACAAGAGGTTGAAAATTGTCATTAAGATCTTTTAACGAACCATGATTATTTTCAAGATACCGACGATAATCTTTGTAGGTCTATTGTATTAATAAATTCAAATATGATTTGATTGAGCAAAATCTCCGCCGAGTTTTAATGGATGTTGGAAATATGCTGGCATATAGTTTTACAAGAGGTTGAAAATTGTCATTAAGATCTTTTAACGAACCATGATTATTTTCAAGATACCGACGATAATCTTTGTAGGTATATTGTAGTTTTTATGCTTAAAGTGCTCGCTATTTGGCAAAATATAGATTTATAGATATTTAATGACAAAAAACCTCCAGTGTATCACTCTTGCAAGTAACGTTAGAATTATCCTTGTTTGTTCGTTTATATACAGTTTGTGTTTATGAAACAATTCACTGATCGCGGAAAATGTTCTTTGAAAACCCAACATAATATTATGGGGGCGTTTACTTGGAACTGAAATCGCAATTTTGTAAACGAAATAGTCAGATGGAAACGAAAAAACAATTTTAGTGAAAAAATTAATCTTCTAACCCGAGCCATTCACACATAAATCAAAAATTAAAATAAGCACAAGGTGACGCCCACCGAATAAACTGCATTGATACAATTGACGTCATTTTCCTCCCGACCTTGACTGCTTTTAGGTGAAGGGAAGGGAGTGGAGGGGAGTTCTCGGAAGGTCTGCTCGCACAGATGCTGTCGCAACAGCTTGCATTGGCAGAGTCAGCTGTGTCCCCCCCCTTTGCGATAAGGCGAAGTAGCTTCGCGGGCTCAGTTGTGATTGGACGAAGTCGATTACGTCAGAGGTTGCAACACGCTCACTTTTCCGAAAGGGTAAAAAACATCAGTTTTTTGTCGCTTATAACTCGAGAAATAATTGACGGATCAAAAAACGGAAAAATATAGATTTTTCCACTTCACGAAACCTATCAGATTCGGCAATAAAAATATGGTAAACGACCCATTATCATATTAATAGCAGTTATTTTTGTAACTGGAGTACATATACTAGTAAAAGGAAGTCATGCCATCAAGGGTCTAGCGAAAAATTACTAAATGCGTTTTGAGATCACACCTTCACCCAAGTAGTTGAGATATGAGCTACAATAAATATGTACTAACTCTGAAATTATGTCGTGCATCGATATTGTTGATGGAATCGGCGATAATCATTGTAGGTACTGTATTGGTGCGTTTACACGTAGCAGTTCATTGCTATGACAGCCTACTGATAACAACTGCTAAGCGCTACTCATACATGCAAACAGTAACTGCGATGCGAGTTCAGGTCGATACTGGGCACGAGTCGTACACTATCGATCCACGTTCGAGCTATCGTTAAAGTTGATTGCCGTCTACTTTCTAGCGGAAATGTGTCCCACACAATAACAGAAATCGCCAACGGAAAGCAATACACGAATTCTGTTACCGGCATTTTGAATATATATACTAGTATATCCCTTCTCGAAAGGAAGATTCTAGCCTTTAAAGAATGAGAACTCAAAATAAATGCCAACGGAAGTTTCTTTGAGAACTTCTTGAAAATTCTTAAAGCAAAATTCATCAATCACTAGTGGCATCAAACGCTTTTGCATTGTTATGACAACACCAAATTAGCGTCTTTAAGCCGCATAGAAGTTAGTACAACGAATTATAGCTGTTCAAGCAGTTGTGATAGCGATATATCTCGTGGCTGTCATAGCAGTCAACTGCTACGTCTAAGCGCACCTTTACTGAACGAATCCGTGATTTATTCGAACTGAGTGATTTCAGTATTATTTCAGAATGAATTATTTCAGAGTTTAACCTAAACGTCACACAATCGGGCGAGAAATGGGCTACAAAACCATGAAATATTTTACACAGTGGAATCACAAGGTATAATCTAACTTAACTCCCACGGAAAAGCTATTGGCAACTCAAGTAAAACATCGAAGTGAAATGGATGTTGAGAAGACCTAAATTTCTTGAAAATAACTTAAAAATTGTCAGATAAAGACAAAAAAGTACAGGAATTCCCTGATTTCGAGAAACAATCTGATTTTATGTTCATCTTAACGAAATACCGTGAGAAAATCCCTATTAAAATTACTAGATTAAAACATTTCGGTCTTAGATTTGGGAGTTTCAGAGCTAATCGTCGAGGATCTTAGAGGCAAAAATGTAGGAATAATCACAAAAATAGCAGGGAAAGGCTTCACAACCTCTTTAAAGTATCTTCAACAGGGTAAAATTTAGTGCAAATTGAATCTCTCTGTAATTAGTTTATCAATGAGGAGCGTTGTATAAAAAGCACTTCGGGCTGTTACCGCAATTAAAAGCAGATGAAAATATGAAAAAAATTCCATTCACGAGGCATTCTTAGAGGTGTTTGTAATCTACCGTGCTCATTTATAGATTGTATTTTTTTGCACGTATTTAAAGCCCTGGAGAGCAAAGGGCTTTAAAATTTTCTACATAATTCTTACCCCTTCAGTCTCCTCTTTCCATTCACCCCGCCTTAATTCGAACATGCACATTTTTCACCTCCCTTAATCGAATCTAACCTTTTCTTCCTCTTGCTCGCTTTACTTGCTTTCTTTTGTTTATCGATACCGTCAGCATCAGAATGCACCTTAATTACCTGCTCCTTTCTTTCAATCCGCTCCCGTCTAATTCCATAAACAACCTCCCATTCTCTCCTGCATCACATTGCTCACCCCTCATTTGTCCTTACCTGCTTTCGTCTCACTTTCTCAGTTCGGTTATTCAGGGGAGGCGACCGACAGCTGAGGTCATTTGCGCCATTTTGGATAGGTGGCTGATTGGGTAATGGTTGGAGTTTTCAGGGAACGGAGTAAGGATGGAGAGAAACCCGGCGCGGCGCACTATGGGGTTCAGATGTAGCGCTCACTTTCAAAATCGTAGAACTTTTGAATGAATGGAGGCGTTTACATGGAACCGAAATCGCAATTTTGTACACGAAATCGTTAGATGGAAACGAAAAACGAATTTTAGTGAAAAAATTAATCTTCTAACCACAACCATTCACTCATAAATCAAAAATTAAAATAAGCAAAAGGTGACACCCACCGAAAATGCTGCTGTGATAACATTGACGTCATTTTCCTCCCGTCCTTGACTGCTTTCAGGGGAGGGGGAAGGGAGTGGAGGGTGGTTCTCGTAAGGTCTGCTCGCACAGATGCTGTCGAAATCGCTCCCATTGGCTGAGTCAGCTGTGTCTCCCCCTTTGCGATAAGGTGAAGTAGCTTCGCGGGCTCAGTTGTGATTGGACGAAGTCGATATACGTCAGAGGTTGCACCACACCCACTTTTCCGAAAGGGTTAAAAACATCAGTTTTTCGCCGCTTATAACTCGGGAAATAATTGTCGGATCAGAAAACGGAAAAATACGGGTCCTTTTATTTTACAAACTCTATCAGATTCGGCAGTTAAAAAAATATGGTAAACGACCCCATTGAGATATTAACATAAATTTTTTTATTTGAATGTCAAAACCCTAAGGAATAGAGGAGAAATATGTATTAAATTAAAAATAGGCATTAAATGAAAAATATGATTTACATGAAAAATAGCAATAAAAGTCTACGGAAAGTGTGCGAATGCCGTAATTTTCTCCAATTATTTTTATAGACTAAAATAAATCTGCTTTAAAATTTTTCTAACGTGAATACTACCTCAATTATTTAATTTATTAATAAAAAATGTTTAAAACCAAAAGTTTATTTCTACTTGGTTTAATCTTATTATCAATGAGTATGAGAAAAAATATTAATGTGCATATTTTTGTTTTTAAACATTTATTTTTCGCTGATTTATTTTAGTCTACAAAAACAATTGGAAAAAATTACGGCATTCGCACATTTTCTGTTGACTTTTATTGCCATTTTTCATTTAATACATATTTTTCCTCTATTCCTTATGGTTTTATCTTTCAATTAATAAAAACTTATGTTAGTATCTCAATTCATTCAAAAGTTCTACGATTTTGAAAGTGAGCGCTACCTCTGTACCCCATAGTGCGGCGTCCGCATTAGCCTACTCTTAACGAAAGGCGCCAATGGGACCACGGCTTAACGTCCCATCCGACGGACGGAGTACTGAACTTGAAATGCCCTCCACTAGGCACTCAAGTGGGGACCAGTTTTCCACTGAAAAATCCGCCACTGCCGGGAATCGAACCCTTGGGTTCACTTTCTCAATCCCCCTTGAAGTCCCCATTTCGAGAATCTCCTATCTACTTACTCTAAACCCATCTGAATAAAGCCTCGGATTCGGAACTATAGTACGCTCCGCTATTTATTGAACAATGAGCCGTTATTAGCTATTTTTGCGTTGGCTTCTTGCCGTAATTTCTCCCTTGTATCGAAAATCTATTCCGCTAAACTGCTAATCTATTCAGTACTATGTAATTTTTTTCTAAAGTGCATTGCAAGTAAATATGCTTATCTCGTGCAAAGTGAGCTTTATTTGGTCTATTCCGACTGATAATTATATTGAATTTCAAATTAAGTTGTATTATATTAGCGCGTGGACGTATCTACATCTACGTACATCTACGTAATACCCTGCCAGCCACCGCGAGGGTGTGTGGGAGGGGGTGAAGATCAACAAGCATACACTTTTGACATGCAACTAGGTTATTTAATGGAGACATGCTTGATAATAGGGTCACATGCAGCTAGATGGTTAGCATCTACACAATAAGAAGGGGATTATTGGTTGTTATTACATGCATCATGAACTACAGACTACTCTGACTATATTTCACCTACCTATCCCTTTGCTACGATGCCTATTGTTCTCTCTTATGTTACTCGGGAAAATCTATTGGTACGACAATCTGTCTCCCTAACCTTGTTAATCTGATCAAACCTACCATAATACGCAGGGGTTCTTAATATATATCTAACATCGTATGTTGAATAATCGGTTTCGAATTTAATTAAAAGGTTTCATCTAAATTTTAACCTGCGTTCTGATAGTAATTCCTATTCTAGTTCTTCTATTATACTCCTAACACTTATGCAATTATCATAACGGTCTTTAACAAATCCTATGTGAATATTCAGCACGTATTTGGTGATTACTCACCTCTTTTCACATCCTCGGGTGACTTTAAAAAATACACAGTAGAAGTTGGTATGTTTTCCAAGGTTATTGACGTAATTCTAATGCTGTTCGTCAAATCAACCTGCTTCTGCTTCTGTTATCAGTTACTTATCCACTGGTGACAGGTAATTTTCATGAGCTAGATTTCAACTCACTTTTGGTCTCTGGCAGCGATGCTCAGTCGCTCAATCAATCACGACGCGGTATCAAACACTTTCCCCTGGTCGCTTGATGCCACCAATATTGCGACAGGTGGCTATTCCCTTTTAATCAGTGCCAAATTCATCTTACCGTCCTGTTACTAGGCATCGGATGAAAAGGGGTATAGTAGAAGCAATGTCCGACAGAAGATTTCATTGGCGACTGAGACGTTTGCTCTTAGACGAAAGTTAATGATAGAGTCGTTAAGTAGGGACTGGTAGAAAAGACTGGTAAAAAGTCGGATATGGATCGTGGTACTACATGATACGGAAACATAGGAAAGAATATGAAAATAGACTTAGGGTTCTTGAGATGTGGGTGTGAAGGAGAATGGAGAAGATGTGTTGGGCAGAAAGAAAGACGAATATGGAAGTGCTGGAGATGGCGGTAAAGGAAAGGAAGGGTAGGAGGGAAAAAGAAGGCAGAGGTAGTTGATGAATCATGTTGTAAGGGGCGTGAGCGTTTTAAGAATGTGATAGATGGAAGAATTCTGGACAGTCGGGTAGAATTAGCACGGATAAACGGGTAGAATGGATAGAATAGTGGCAGGAAGGATGCATTCAGAATTTAAGGAGTATTTTATATGTGATATTGGGGCCGAGGGCAGAATATATTTTCCATAAAAATCGGCTTTTAACGGTAGAAAATTCATCATCATTAGTCATCAATCCTCAGATTGATTTGACGCAGCTCTCCACTGAGTTCTTCTATCGGCTAATCTCTTCATATTTACGTATTTCTTCTCTTTCACATCCTTAATAACTTGTTCCATATATCTCACTGGAGGCCTTCCTTTGCCATTCTTCCCATCCACTTGTCCTTCAACGATTGTCTTCATCAGGCCATCGTGTCTTAAGATATGGCCGATTTAAGTTATCCCGTCTTCTTCTTAGAGTTGTCAGCAGAATTTTCTCCCACTCTTCTTAAGACGTCTTTGTTTGTCACTCGATCGATCCATTTAATCTTCATCAGTACTCCTAGATACGAACCTAGTGTACTGGAAAGCAGTAATAAATTGGGGTAGTCTGGATTGGTGTAATAAGAGGCAGCTAGTCTTACGCTCTGACCATTGAAATGAAGAATACAGGTATCCCTCGTCAAGGTTGATTTATCATACCGCGGCCCATGGTTATCCGCGGTCAACATTTTGTGCACTACATTTCTCTACTGCGATATTTTCCTTGCGTATGCGCGGTATTGAACAATCTAATCCATTTTTTTTAGTATGTACAAATTTCACTAATCATTTTGTGCACAGATTCGCGCACGAGTGCCAATATGTATACATCAAGGAATGGAATTTGCTTTGAAATAATCAGGTGACTTGACCGTGAATCGAACGCGAATCCATCATTTACCAGTTGGTGACACCAATACATTATCTTCCTTCAAGGCGAATTGCGAACCAACCGAGAGGATTCCTCAATTCTTACACAGATGGCGGTTGTGGTGCTTTGTTTTTCTGCGCGGATTTCAGTTGCGGTACCCAAGGTCACCTAATAGTGGGAAGGGAATACTTCTACATTTGTATAATTGTATATCATTTGAGAAAAAATAAAATTACGTAACTCTTAACTGAAGTTTAGTGGAACATGATACCTTACCCCTGATTTGCCGTATGGGTCATTCCATGCCAATTCACCGAACACTAGTTGCAGTACCATTTCAGAAAAAATCCCTTCCATTCCTATCCATATACCTTTCCTCCCGGTCTGAAGCGCCTATTAGTGCGAAAACAGACTTGAAAACACCCATGAAAAAAAATCAAATTTAATACACTTGCTACTACATGTCTGTAAGGCACAAAACCAATGTTTGCTATTTTTTTCCCATGACCTCAAGGACTTACAGACCAGTGAAGGTCACAGCGCACTGTACAAATGACACTTTCAGCGAGTATCGGTAATTAGAGTTACTCGGTAATTACAGGTTGTGGTAGAATGGTTCAAATACCATTTTGGTGATCATAAATTGAGCTTTCATTTGACATAGTTTTTAATAACCTTACTATGTAACATCTATGAGAATGGCGAGTACAAAGTTTTGATACAAAATGCTGTTTTTTACAACTTTTGCTATTTATTTTCTTATAGAAGGGTTGTGATCACAAGGTCTGTATTTTTGTTATAGTATATTTGGGAACCATAGTAAATGCGTGTAAGAAAAAAGTTGTGTGTTTGTTAAGCCTTTAGCTGTTACAAGCGGGCACTTATGAAAAATTTGAAATTTTTAGTATAATAAGCTATGATCCTATTAAGAATGCTCTAAAGATTTGGAGTATGTGTTTTGACTCGTTTGGAAGTTACATCAAATTGAATTAGCAAAACAATTTCTCTCGCTCACTTTTTGAATTTGTATTTTTTCTGAAATGGTGCTGCAACAACTTTTTTTTAAAATCTGGTGAAATGGTACAGAATGACCCGTATACTTCTTGGTTTACCAACCGCGGTATTGTCACCCGCGGTTGGTTTTTCAGGAACTTTAACCCCCGCGGTTTACGAGGAATACCTGTACTTGTGGTGATAGCGTGAATGGAGCACCTGCCATCCCCCCCTAAGGTTGCAGAGAAAATCTTTATCAGAGAGTGACTGTGAGTCCGTCAACGTTTCGCTATACCTGCGAGCAGCATTTCTGCCTTCGTCTTTATGCGTGTGTGGTTCGTATGTGTGTGTGTTGTGTGTTGGAAAAAGGGAGCAGGGTATGCAAGCGGACTCGTTTTATGGATATTGATTCGAAGACGGATATATTCGCCTAAACGGATTTTTGATGGAAATCGCTCTCCACATCAATCATTTAGCGAGGAAGAGGTTTGAATGGTATGAAAAATAAAGAAGGAAATAAAAATTGTAATCGTTAGATATGTGGGGGCGAATTTCGCGTTTCTTTTTTTTTTATTTTTCTAATATTTCATTTTCGAATGCAGCATGGCAGAACGCCGATGATTAAGCTCCCTTTAATGCGATTTTTGCTTTTACAGGGGGAGTGAGTGGAGTATTATTACCGGAATGAATGAATCAGAGCTACCATTTGCTCGTCAATTCCCGCAAACTTTCCGAGCGATGCGCACGTCTCGTAGATCAATCAAACGGGTCTCCATCGGCCATTTTCCCCAACTTCCGATGACGAGACGTATTTTTTTTTATTTAATACACTCCCCTCCTTCCAGTGTCAAGCATTTCCGAATTCACTGGCCACGAGATTTCTTCATTTTTAGGGATTAGTGAAAACAGGCTTCAAATCATGTGCCCAGCTTGGTGATGCTTTATCGCGTTTTCATCTACGCTCGCTTGGTAATCCCTCAATGGATATGTCATACTTTACTTGCCGCAAAGAGGCTAGGAGATTGAATCGAAAACATTTCGCAGGTAGAAAATTACCTATTTAGAAGGTCTAAAAATACTTCAAAACATCGTTAGTCATCGACCCAAAAATTGATAGTAATATAGGTTCATCTACATCTACGCGATACCCAGCAAGCAACTGCAAGGGTGGGTGACCGGAGGTGAAATTCACTGTTATTGCATAAGCATGTAAATAGTACACAGTACACTATTGACATGAAAATAAGACACTGCATGGAAACATACAACATAATAAGGTCGGATGCAGCTACATGGTTAGTATCTATATGATGATAAAGGGATTGGTTGTCGATAGATGCATCATGCACTACAGACTACTCTACAATCTTTCACCTGCCTATCCATTTGGTATGCTGCCAATTGTGTTCTCTAAGAGTACGTGGGAAAATAGGTATCGGTAATAGGTTGGGTTTTATGGTTAATTAACTGATTAGCTATTTTACTTAATGTCAAATCAAGTAAATTATGAGAACTTTAACGTTATGGTTCCCTATTTTTTTATACGGACGTAATTTAAATCAGATGTGATTTGAACTCGTATATGCGCGTTACCCACTATAAATCTCGCGGATGCTTCTCTTACGCGAATAACGCTTTTCGATAATTATAACGCAAAGGCGTCTGAGATAATTGTGAGTTCTCGTTTTGCTAGAATGGCGAGTTTATATAACTTTTCTTAGGAAAGCCCATTGTTAAAATGCAGCTAGATGTTAGCGATATTGTTAACGCACCTGTTGTTTGTTGAGCTCAGGTGGCGTGATCATAACGGGCTATTAGGCCCCACCTTGAGTATGTAGCCAGTGTATGGGATCCGACTGAATTAGGTTTGATCATAGAATTAGACAGCGTGCAGCGTAGAGCAGCTAGGTTCGTTAAAAGATGTTACGATAGGTTTAGTAGTGTATCAGAATTAATACGAGAATTAGGGTGGAAATCATTATCAGAGCGTAGGTTAAAGTACAGATTAAATCTGTTATAGAAATTTAAATCGGATAGCTTTACTGAAGGTGTTAGGCACACATTAACCAGCGTATTATGCTAGATTCGAATAGATAAATTAGATTAGAGAGATGGATTGTCGTACTGATAGATTCAAAATGTCATTTTTCCCCCGTACTATAAGAGAACAGAATAGGCAGCGTAGCAAAGGGATAGGTAGGGGAAATATTTTAGAGTAGTCTGTAGTGCATGATGAATGTATTAACAACCAATCCCTCATTGCTATATACATTTACATACTAACAATCTAGTTGCCTGAAACCCTATAGTAGCATGTTTGCATGTCGGTAGTGCATGCTTGGTGATCTTCACCCCCTGCCACACACCCTCGCGGTGGCTAGCAGGGTAGCGTGTGGATGTAGATGTATTAAAATAACTTTGTGTAAGGTTGCCACCTGCTCTGTTACCACGTGTTCCATTACAAAACATTAAATCTATTAAAGTGAATAAGTGAAAACAATCATAGCCTCAAAAAATTGCCGATGAGCAACGAACTTTCCCTGTACGCCAAAAAAAAAAGATTTGTGAAGACATTGGTTTGGAATCCTCTTACTTACGGTCGTGTGATAGAAAAGTTAGAAAAAGTTAGAATGCTAAAAATGTGGACCTGGAAATACCAGTCACCATAACCATTTGGACTGAAAGAAAAACTAACAAGGAGTGCTAAATGAAGGGAGGCGTAACAAGCCCTAGAGGATGCCATTGAATGGAGGAAGACATCATTTATTAGCTATTTGATCGGACACAGTGATCTGTCAAACTTTTTTGAAGGAAAGGTCTTCGGAAAGAAGAGGATACGGGGGCACCTCAGAGTTTCCAACCTACAGAACGTTATAAAGATGATGGATATGCCAATCTTTTCACGAAATGAAACTACTAGCGAGGCAATGATAAGGGTACATTTTATGCAAATAGAAATTTTCCCGTGATACATTCAACTTGTTGTTGACGTAGTCATAATGAGGCGAACAAACTATTAACGATTTAGGTTAGTTGCGAAATTTATATCGATATCAGCTACTTGAGATTAAAAATCGCCTAGCCCTCTACAATTCAGCATCACTTCTAAAGGACAATGAGACTTCCATTCTTCCAAGATTTGATTTTTGGTGAAGGAAAGATACCTCTTTGTACCTGTGCTGTTCTACTGATCATTTCTTTCTTGCTTCCTTCATTGTAAGTTATTCTGCTTCTCAGGCAGTTATGATTCAAGCTTTTATTTCGCAACTTAACCTCTGGCCTCTGATCTATCTACTGCATCTTCAACATTATGGGTCATCAATCCTGATATCGGTTGACGCCGTTCTCCACTCGATAGTCCTACATCTGCATCTACGCGATACCCTGCAAGCCACCGCGATGGTGTGTGGCAGCGTGTGAAGATCACCAAGCATGCACTACCGACATGCAAACAAGCAACTATAGGGTTTCAGGCAACTAGATTGTTAGTATCTACATAGTGATAAGGGATTGGTTGTTAATACATGCATCATGCACTACAGACTGCTCTAAAATATTTCCTCCTACCTATCCCTTTGCTATGCTGCCTATTCTGTTCTCGTATAGTACGGAGGAAAAAAGATATTTTGAATCTATCAGTACGAAAATCTATTTCCTTAATCTTATTTATCTGGTTGAATGTAACATAATACGCTGGTGTTTTTAATATATGCCTAACATCTTCAGTAAAGCTATCCGATTTAAATTTCTTTAAGAGATTTAATCTGTACTTTAGCCTACGCTCTGATAATGATTCCCACCCTATTTCCTGTATTAATTCTGATACACTACTAAACCTATCGTACATCTTTTAACGAACCTAGCTGCTCTACGCTGCAAACTGTCTAGTTCTCAAACTCCTATCTGCTAGCCTCTTTACATTTGCATAATACCTACTCTTTCATTTTCTCAAGCGATACATTTTTCATCTCAAAGATTTTGAAGAGTACGTCAGACTTCGCTTTGGCTTTCCAAGTTTGCATTGCCACAGATAACTGGTAAGTTGAATTCCAGACCTCTTTATTATTAAACATATGGATGATTTTTCGGGAGTTTAGGTCTTTTATTAAAAATGAAAAATAGTTAACTTTTGGCCGATGTTTCGGAAATTGTATTTTTCCTTCTTCAGTGCTAAAAATGGAATGAACCACCAAAAACAACAATAATAAGTAACATGATATAAAGGATATTTACAGTGGCTAAAATGTTTTACAATATAATTTTTTACAAATTTTAACGTCAAAAGATTACATGGAATAAATTTTACATACCTTAAGTTCAATAATTGAATTTCTTTACAAATTGGTTGCTAAGGCCTATATGTTATATTTTTAAATTGTTATATATTTTACTTAAATTACAAATGTCATTTCTTTTATTACATGAATTTTGATCTTTACTAATATGATACATTTCTTTAAATAACCTTTTTGATACATTTTCTTCTGTGTCTACAATTTTTGTTGTTCGAAATTAAAAGAATGGCTGTTTTCGACAGCCATTAGCCTAATAACTCATGTTTTAAAGGGTATGTAGGAGGTGCGAAACGACCACTGCCGTCGAAGTTCCCCTAAAACACAAATCTATCTATCTGTGAAGTCATGGTATTGATCAATGAATCTAAGTGTGGAAATCGTGGTGTTTTTCTTTCGCCCATCATTTCTGTGAAGAAAGATTTCCATAATGTTAGTCACGAGATTGTTAATGAAATTAAGGGCAATCAAATGTTGGACCGAGCGAAACAAGAAGTCCTTTAACAACGCTCAGTACACTACTACAAAGAACACGAAGTATAATTCTTTCAGAAACATAACGCGCCATATTTTTTTTCAGCTGAAACTCACCTTGATGAAGGTTCACCTATCACTCTCGGTCTCACACCCTTGTAGTGACTCGCCGGGTAAAGTCTCTGATAGGTAAATTGCAGACTAGAGAAAAGTCTAGCCTGGTGCATAACACCTATGGCACGGAAATCTGGAGTTTGAGAATAGCAGACGAAAATAGAGAGGGCTTTTAAGAAGTGAGTATGAAATGAATGGGGAATCTAAAGTGGGTCGACAGAAGAACGAAGAATAAAGTGCTGGAGTTGGTAGGAAAGGAAAGAAATTCGATTGAGAAAATTGGAATTGAAAAGGCAGAAGGTGTGGATGGAGAAAGTTATAAAGGTCGCAGGTGTTTGGAAGAACGTGAATGTGGTAAAATGTAGAGTAAGCAGGGTGGAAGAGAGAGAAAAATGGGGAGTTTGTATTAGGAGTGCGCCAAATGTATTGGCTCATAGGTATTTGAGTACCCGTATGAGTATAAGGATGAGTACATGAATACCTCGACGAGAGCCGAGAGGCCGAGATTGCCTTGGTTGGTTATCACACGACGTTCTGCCTTCTTTGAACTATTGCACCCACGAACGCACATTGGACACATCAATAACACCATCATCACATGTCTCACTCAATTGGCGATGAAATTGAATCGGTGTCACACCACACAAATGGAGAAAACGAATGATTACACACCTCTCTTGTAATGAAAACCTCGCCATTTTGAGTCTCCAAAACAGCCATAGCTCTCACTGCTGCTCTTAGCGTTCTGTGCTCCGTACAATTCCGGTATATATGTAAACACATTTACTACGAGTACGCGTGTATTTTAAAACAATCCGCATCTTTCTATCTGTCTCTAGTCTTGAGAAAAAAAATTGGAGGTGTTATATCTGGAATGCATCTCGTATCTCCAACCCCTCAATATTCTACACAAACTTTGTGTAGAATAATGGGATGTTGGAAGTATAAAGGGATGAAGAGGGAGATCGTGTGAAAGGTAGGGGTAATGGGAAGAATTTTATGATCATTCATGTCTACCTTCACCGGTAGAAAACGAATAATAATTATTCATAGATTTTCGTCCCCATTACCAATTTATTGTGATATTACCTCCTGTATGCTGCTCTGAGTCTTCTGTCTCCTCTCGTCTCCGTCCGCGGCGCTCGTTTCTTCCTCCATGCAGATTCTTCTACATAGGACTACCTAACTAACGACGGTACATGGTACTGCTACCGAGCGAACATTAAAAACAACTCCAGTTTCATTTATCTTCGGTGATAATGAGTCGTCATTCTGCCTCAGGTTAGCCGTCCTCTTGACCCGCTGGACCTGCTGAGGGAGAAACGATTGCTAGCCCACCTGTCACCGAGAGCAGACACGCGTTTGCACCTGCTGTTTATACTCCAGAATATGCGAAAAAAATGAACCGATCGTATACGCATTTGGAAAAAAATGCACGTGGTGCGGTGAGAGGCAGGAGTACCGGTTTCCCTGTGTTCAGTTCGACACTCAAGCTCCGGGAGATATATTTAATTTTAATCGCTTATCGGTTTCTATGTGGAGAGCTTTCAAAGTTCAGTGCACTGTCCGTTGGATAGGACGTGAAACTATTGACTCCTTGGCACCTATTGCTAAGAGTTGGGTAATGCCGACGAGTATCTCTCCACCCTACCTCCTTCCTCCCTCACTCCATCAGTGTACCTCTCCTGACTGAGGACATATTCTAAACATTTAAGTGCAGGACAGCTGTGAACCGCTGGTGATGATATATCATTGTTTAGAAATGTTTTAATGTTTATTGGCAATGAGTTCAGTATCAGTTTTGTCTTAATCTGTAATATTATTGGTGGTATAATCGAACATATGGGAACAACAGAAACATTCAGAACAACAGAAACATTGAACCATCTCCCAAAAAATTTTCGGCCTTTACTTGGGTTGCTGAAATGAAATGGTTAGGGTGTTGTACCAACAAAACAGCAAGGTCAGTTTATTCACGTGAACATATCCACAATTCACAACACCTCTTATTAGTTCTTTATCTGTACCTTAAAACCAGCAGACATATATCCTGCCGACAACAATCCATTCTTCTCCTTTGTTTATTTACGACGCTACCATGGGGACTTCCTTTTTTCGTTGTGTAAGAATATTTTATTTTAACTTAAATTATAAGCAAACGAAGTGCTCTAATGTAAGTTTAGTAAACGATGGCAGGTTGGTAGGTAAGCCTATCGACTGACGTCTTACTCATCTCCATAGACTCAGTTTAGTTAACTAAAAGATAATCTGACGGCATAAGTGACGTTTAAAATTAATAATTATATATGATTATAGCTAATTATGAGTTGCATATCTTTACTTATGTGATTTCCACAATACACGATATCGAGTCAAATTTGTTTTTGAAATTTTCGTACTTGGTTTGCGTGTGATAATATTTGCGTTAAATTTGACAGTATTTCCAGCTCAGCGATGCTTGAAACTAGAAACTGTGTTGCATGCAAAACTGACATTATCCCTTGGTTAATTTAGTTAATTTGCTGCAAATCGGTTGTGAAGTTACTAACAATATCCCTGTTAACTCAACGGTAATGCATTCCTAGATGAGAGTTACACTCTGACACTCATTCTTTTTTGCCTTATTTTAAGATATTAATTATTATTAGATGTAAATCGGTGTGAGAAGTATGGTTTTTAGATGATTACATATTATAGGGAAGAATGGGGGCGTTTACTCGGACTCAAAATCGCAATTTTTTACACGAAATCGTTAGAAGGAAAAGAAAAAAGAATTTTAGTGAACAAATTAATCTTCTAACCACAACCATTCACTCATCAATCAAAAATTAAAATAAGCAAAAGGTGACGCCCACCGAAAAAGCTGCTGCGATAACAATGACGTCATTTTCCTCCCGTCCTTGACTGCTTTTAGGGAAGGGAAGGGAAGGGAAGGGAGTGAAGGGGGGTTCTCGGAAGGTCTGCTCGCACAGATGCTGTCGCAATCGCTCCTGTTGGCAGAGTCAGCTTTGTTCCCCCCTTTGCGATAAGATAAAGTAGCTTCGCGGGCTCAGTTGTGATTTGACGAAGTCGATATACGTCAGAAGTTTCACCAAGCCCACTTTTCCGAAAGGGTTAAAAACATCAGTTTTTAGCCGCTTATGACTGGAGAAATAATTGATGGATCAAAAAACGGAAAAATACGGGTATTTTACAAACTCTATCAGATTCGGCATTAAAAAAATATGGTAAACGACCCCATTGAGATTAAAGATGAAACCTATGGTGTAAGATGAAGAAAAAAATAGTCAACATTTCATCTCACCCTTTTTGTTCTCAAATCTATCGGATTTGTGATGAACATCATTCTTCTACAGTCCTTTCATTAGTTTGACGCAGCTATCAACTCAGCTCTCTTATTAGCTAACCTCATAATTGCATAATCCTTCTCCTTTTCATCCATCACTTCGAATTCCAAATACCTTATTTGTTTTGGTGTGCTAATTAATGCCAAAAATGAGGTCAATCACTCAGGACATTTTAACCATTTAAAATAGATAGATATTCGGGTGGGGAGTGAATTTTTGGAAGCGGCGTAGGAAGGACCTAGCTATCTAGAATTCTACCTTATTCTACCATCATCATCATTGCCCAATAATCCTAAGATTGTTTTGACGCAGTTCTCATTTAATTCTCTTATCAGCTAACCTATTCATATTTGCATTATTCTTCTCTGTGACATTCTTAACAACTTGCTCCATATATCTCTTCCTAAGTCTTCCTTTTGCATTCTTCCCATTTACTTGTGCCTCTACAATTGTCTTCATCAGACCATCATGTTTCACGAAATAGCCGATTAGTTTTTCCCGTCTTCTTTTCGAGTTTTGAAGGAGTCTTCTCTTTTGTCCCTCACTTCTTTAGACTTTTCGGTTAGTCATTTGATCCATGTTATCTTCATCATTCTTATACAGCACCACATTCCGAGTACTTCTAACGGTAACTTCTCTGATGTTGTTATAGTCCATGCCACGCGTCCATAAAGAAGCGTGGTACGGTTCCACGTCAAATTGTAACCGTACGTTTCACAACCGACATCTCGTAAACTGACGTTTCGTCACCGCAACATCTTGTAACCGTGACAATGGGGGCGTTTACTCGGACCGAAATCGCAATTTTGTACACGAAATCGTTAAATGGAAACGAAAAATGAATTTTAGTGAAAAAAATAATCTTTTAACCACAACCATTCACTCATAAATCAAAAATTAAAATAAGAAAAAGGTGACGCCCACCGAAAAAGCTGCTTTGATATCATTGATGTCATTTTCCTCC
Organism: Platycnemis pennipes; assembly: GCA_933228895.1. Classification (NCBI taxonomy): domain Eukaryota; kingdom Metazoa; phylum Arthropoda; class Insecta; order Odonata; family Platycnemididae; genus Platycnemis; species Platycnemis pennipes. The sequence goes on from OW121857.1 coordinate 49,413,186, forward strand.
CGTCCTTGACTGCTTTTAAGGGAGGGAAAGGGAGAGGAGGGGGGTTCTCGGAAGGTCTGCTCACACAGATCCTTTCGCAACAGCTTCCATCGGCAGAGTCAGCTTTTTCTCCCTCATTGCGATAAGGCGAAGTAGCTTCGCGGGCTCAGTTTTGATTGGACATAGTGGATATACGTCAGAGGTTGCACCACGCCCACTTTTCCGAAAGGGCTAAAAACATCAGTTTTTCGCCGCTTATAACTAGAGAAATAATTGACGGATCAAAAAACGGAAAAATACGTGCCTTTTTAATTTACAAACTATATCAGACTCGGGAATTAAAAAAAATATGGCAAAATTTGGCCACATTGGCAACCAGACAACTCGTAACTTACTATTTCGTAAACGCGAAAACTTATGTACGATCATTTGGTAACCGTAAGTGCATAAAACGACTGCGGCTGGCGCTTAGTGCGGTTTCCACTATGACAAAGCTGTTATCCATGTACGTCGAATGTCGTTAGCCCCGTTTTTCTCAACCATTCATATTTCCTGAGGGATGCTAGTGCGGCCCGCGGGCCTCAGATCGGTCCTTGCCTTGTCTAAGGATTATCACACCTCATCGAATACCGTTTGCCGTTTTTCTCTACCCCGAATATTTCCTTAGATAAGACGGTTTTACCAGAGTACAGCCTCCCCTTGCGGCCCGCCGGCATAGAAACAACCCTCGTAATACCCTTATTATAAAAGTTTTTCTTCTCACGTTTTCGAGGCAAACTACCCATTTCGTTAGCATCCTTTTATTTTATCGATGATGTGAAAGTTATATTTAAATTTACGTTGCTTAAAATAATACTTACTGCACAGAATCCATGCATGAGGTTCCACGTCAACCCCTAATCGTGCATTTCATAACCGACATCTCATAAACGAACAACTCGTCAACGGACATCTCGTAACCGTGACAATTGGTAACCAGAGAACTCGTAAATTACTAGTTCGTAAACGTGACAACTAGTATACGGTCATTTGGTAACCGCAAGTGCAGGAATCAACTGCTGGGGAGTATGGGAAACATAAATTGGGAATCATTGCAGCATTGGATAACATAGGTAGCTGCATGTTGGTATAAGGACTTATATCTAACCCAACTAACGGTATGTTTTTGCATTTATGTTTTGATATTTTTATCGTTTTTAAATAGCGTAATTTAGAACTGTACCTATACAAGTACTAATCCTTTTTTATGCATGATATGTAGTGCATGTTTGGAGAGAGTTCACCCCCTGCCACACACCTTTATGGCGGCTTGCAGGGTATTATGTAGATGTAGATGTATGTCTACTGTGTAGTAAGTATTATATTAAACAACTTTAATTCGGTAAAAGTCGCTAAAATAGTTAGGATTTGAATGTTTAAAGAATGTAGAGTAATCATCTTTCCTGCTTTAAAAAGGACAAAAAATAAATAGTTCTCCTTTTTTCTGGGAGGCACCAAACAAATGACACCGGAGGAAAATGAGTGTGTGTGTCTTGAGCTGCTGGCCGAGCAGTTGGTGCAGTGTACTCATTAAGTGTAGAAGTATGCCGTGGGGGGTTGGGCAAAGTGAGGGGGTATAAATCTTAGAGAGAGTTGTGTAAAGGCACAGGCGGTGCACAGAGAAGAAAAAAATTCGAATCCTCGCCCTCCCTTCTTCAGGAGGAAACTAAAAAGTGGGCGGTGGAGGTAGCGGGGAGCCATAAAGTTTCAACATTCGTTCCTCCAAAATTAGGAAAAAATGAGGCGCGGATTTGCGCATGGGAAAATATTACTGCGGATGAATTAAGAAATGAAGACCAAATTAAAAAGTAATTACACCTGTTCTGGTGCTCTCTCGGCTCAGCTTATAAGTGAATTCTTCACGGATCTTCATCCCGATTAAGTCCTCCATCTCAGACGACGTTTCGATGAAGGACTCGCTTATCATCTTCGGGTTTTCAGAACGTTTTAAGGACCACGAACTTCCCGCGGGAACCTTAACGGTATTACCCGCTGTAATTGCACAATAGCAGAAGTTCCAGAGAGAAAAAAATCATTCACCTTGACCGGGACTCGAACCCGGATACCCTGATTTCGAAAATCAGGGGATCCGTATTTGTGTCTCGGTCAAGGTGAATGATTTTTTTCTCTCTGGAACTTCTGCTAGTGTCAGAAAGATGTCCGTTGTACCCTGATTTTTGGCTCAGCTCTCTTCTGATTGGTCTTCAGGTCGATCAGATGCTGCATCTCTGCATGAAAACCCATCCTGAGTGAAAAATAATTCTCCGGTTTCACTCTGGGTGAAGTCGTTAGTGGGAATTAAAGTTTCAATGACCGATTATGCCATCGTCATCGGAGTGAATGATTCGGAGAAGGGCAAGACTGTTCATCATCATCATCAAGGGTCAACAATCTTAGGATTGGTTTGACGCAGCCCTCCACTCGATTCTTCTATCGGCCAACCTCTTCATATTAACGTAGTTCCTCTCACTCACGGCCTTTACGACCTGTTCTATGAAACTCATATGAGGCCTGCCTTTTCCATTTTTCCCTGTCACTTTTCTTTCGACAATTGTCCTCACCAGGCCATCGTGCCGTAAGATATGGCAGACTTCTCTTTTCTCCCAATCTTCTTAGGACTTCTTCATTTGTCACTTGGTCGATCCATTTTATCTCCATCATTCTGCAAGACTGTTAGGTACATAAATTTCGTTAAACTGTTGAGCAAGGTCACCTCCGATTGGTCCGAACTTCCTTTCAAATTTCTAAACGGCTCAGAATACTATTAATATGTAGTGCATGTTTGGTGAGAGTTCACCCCCTGCCACACACCTTAATGGTGGCTTGCAGGGTATTATGTAGATGTAGATGTAATATAGCGGCATATCTTAGCAATTTAAAATGTGCTATTTTTCGATAGGAATTTTTTATACCTAAACGGTCTTGGAGAATTATCTGTACAATTTTTTAATAAATATTTTCAAATGTGCTGGCAGATAGAAAAATAAAAATTACTCATGCATGGACCTAATTTAGATTGCGAGTGATTTTGCCGTGCCAGTGAAAATGCTTGAGAATCAATCAAATTAATTATTTTTCCTGGAAAAAAACAAAGAAGACCTCTTACTTCGGGTAGCTTAATCAATAACACACAACGCACACAATTTAAGCGCTGAGTAGTGAAAATCTGAGCCAGGTGGGCACCCACGGCCCACTGTGGAGTACAGAGGTAGCGCTAACTTTCAAAATCGTAGAACTTTTGAATGAATTGAGATATTAACATAATTTATTTTTATTTGAAAGCTAATACCCTAAGAATAGAGGAAAAATATGTTTCAAATGAAAAATAGCAATAATAAAAGGAAAAAAATTAAATTTTCATAATGTTTTTGCAATAAGACTTTTTTATCAATAGATGCACTTCTCATCTTTGAAACGACATAATATTTCTTAAGATACCTTTAATCGTTGCCGAGATTCACGATTTTGATGAACAATATACATAATTCCAATTTCTTGTCATATATAATTGAGTCGAAAAATTAAATTTTCATTATATTTTGTAAATCATGAAAAAATCAACTTTGATTTTTAAACAAGGGGTTTATAATAGAGATCCGCGAATACTACCAACGAATACTCGAATACCTCGAATAGTAGAAAGTATTCGATACACAAGACCTAGAATAATTATGCTAAAAGAATTTTATAGTAGAGATCTCGAATAATTATGCTCACTACGCTATATTTGGTGTTTTGATGACCTACATCGTGCTTATTCAAAACTGGACAGAGCATTATTGATAATGCACTTTCTGCTAACTTAATAACGTTAATAAAAGTTAATGTAGCCAATAATCCATAACTGGAGGAAAAATATTTTATTACATATTTGACAGTTTAAAACCAGTATTCATTTTTTTAAATTTAATCCACTTGTAGCTTTATACTCCAATAGGGAACAAAAAATTTTCAGAATAACATTTACTATATCGATTGCAATTATAGTATTCGAGGTAATCGAAATTCGAGATATTCGAGTCAAGATTTAATATTCGAATTCGGTATTCGAATTGGAGAAATATGCTATTCGACCCATCTCTAGTTTATAACAACAACGCATATCGACAAGTACAGCAGTGTGCGCCCCAGGTAGTCAAAAACTCACCTAGGTAGGATTCGAATCTGCGTCGTTGGGAAGCGAGGCTAAAGCTACGTTTTCATGTAACCGTTTTTGCGTTGACGCACACTGCGCCACCAATCAGAAGGAAGCACGCCAACGCAGCCTGCGTTGCCGTCGGAGTTGGTCAACTTTCATCTTTCTGCGTTGACGCAGCTGCGTCAGAGCGAGGAACAACGCATTCTACCTGTCATTTGTTCGTCACGTGATTCTCTTGCTGGATTACGGTTTACCACCGTCATATGTTTTGGTGCGTTGCTGCTGGCGCTGCCGGTGACATGAAAACAGGGTATTTTCCTGCCGCACAACGCAGCGTCAACGCAACGCAAAAACGGCCACATGAAAACGTAGCTTAAGATGTCCAGCCTATATTGAGCCGACGTTTTAATAGAGTACAAGGATACGATGAGGAACGGGCGTTAGACTACAAATCTTCGTGCTAGTGCCAAGAAATTTAATACAGAATTCACATTTTTCAGCTTTCAGCTGAAATTAAGGTTGTTCTATACCAAACCAATATCTCTTGAGTAACCGCCACGGGGGTTAGTTCCGAGAGCCGCCGCTTCAGTTTCAGTGGGATGGGTAACTTTACTGGGAGGAGGGGGTCATCTTTGAGGGGTGTTTGGGGAATGGCTTATTTATTCAGTCACCAATGAGTGACCACCGGTCCAGATGTTCCTTATCGCTTATTGCGTCACACGTCGTCACTCGACCCCTTGGACGAAGGCCGAGGGAATCTTTGTTTACGAGTGATTCATTCGTCTTCCTCATCTTAGCTATCCGCTTATCTTTGCTACTCACCTAACACGAACGTAACTTGTCTATAAGTGGGATTTGATTTAGTCAACTCTCGCTACCAGGTAAAATATTCGGGGCTATTTATTTTCAGTACAGAAGTAAAATGCTTCTCGTGACTTTGACCTAATTCCTTTATTGCAAGATTTTTCCAATACGAGTGTAACTCCGTCTAAAGTTTGTCCAGAAATTAAATGGGATCGAGAAAAAACTAAAACACAACGTCATTGTAAGTGTGAACTGGAGCAAAACTTTTTATGGACTACGGTAAATTATATTTATTCGATAGATGAAAAGTCCAAAGAGAGAATCTTAAAAAAGAAAATTGAGCATCAGTAATTCAATGAAATAAAACTGACTGACTGATGGCTCGTCACCCTAGGGTGACTTTATTTCATAGTATGCCAAAAACTGGCTTATTATATGTGTCATTTTAATCCCGGAACCGACTAGGATCTTTAATTATTCATTAAAATATCATTCGGTCTATGGAAACTGTCAATTGGATTGTTTTTATTTAAGGCTGCACATTCCATAGCTGTGTTTTCACTGTTTTCTATCGTTTTGTAGTATTTCGTACTTTGATTTGTTATTATTTTTTCTAGTGGGTCAATTGTAGCTTTTTCGTATATTGTGTCATTTGCGGTCCATTATTTAATTCCATGCATGTTTCTTAGCATCCTTCGGTCCATCGCCTTAATATTGTCTATCTTTTTTCTGTGGAGTTTGCTTCCTTAGCTATTTCTCTCCACCTCTTACAGCAATTTCGCGGCAAGTGATTGGTGCAATCTATTTTAATGACAGGGAGATCAACGCCGTAGGGAAGAAGTTCGGCCAATTTCTTGGTAGCACTGCTGTCGCCATCCCCTACGAATTAAATGGAAATTTTATCGTATTTGCGTGAAGAAAGATAAAACTAATTACACAACACCCATTTATAAGATTCATGACAAGCACATCATATTATATCGCCTATAAGCCGGTGGTACTTCAAATTGTGCATCTCTACTCTTGTTTTAAATCCCTCGACAATTATGTCGGCTTCCATTTCCGTCGAGGACTTGTTCCAATTCTTGAAGCACATATGCTGTTTGGCCTGTGTTTTCATAGTTCTGCATTTCGCACATATACTGCAGTATTTGCAGCTAAATGGTGCATTATTTCCCAGAGCTAAAAGAGAACTGAAACGGTGTCTTAAATCAAACATTTTTCTTCTAGAAGGCTCATAAGCTGTCTCCTTCCTTTGTCTCTTCAGTGGTATCACTTGAAGTCAAGCAGGAATTTACGTTTGTAAATTGGCCTTTCAAAAGTTATTGAACCGCAGTGCCCTAAGGACATTTCAGAGGGATAAAATGTCTCCGATATTTTTTTGAAATATACGAGAAAAACTAAACTGCAGTTCTGCGAAAATGTTGATTATATTCGTAAGATTCGGATTTTTTTCCAATTCGGACGTAAACGTAAAATACGCTTCCATTTAGCATTACTTACATAAACAAGATTGGTGCTTGAAGGAGTCAACCCCCTGTACTTTTATCCAATATGTGTTGGAAGCAATTTTTTCCGATCCTAAATAGTACAATAGTTTGCACGAGTAATCCAGTTACTGTAGATCCATTCTAATGCATTAAAAAGGAAATATTGAATTTCACGGTAAATGGTTACTCGGTCGGACCAGGTGACCATTATTCTGCGTTTTACTGTCAGCTTATTGAACACAAGCTCCCCATTTTAACTATTTTACCTCAATTCACTTTTCTCAATTTACTTTCGAGAACAGGGCCTGGGGCCCCGAATTTCCCAGGCGATACGGAGGGGGACCCGAAACTTGTTCCAAGAAATTTTATCGTTCTGATTTTAACTGGGCATGATAATCCGGATTAAAATGCTTATATTTCATGTGCTAAGTGAAAAGTAACATCGCTATTTTGTCTTCTCGTCACATTCCCCAAGTACTCTTTTTATAAATCCTAGCTTTCTCTTCGCTCGGCCGCATATTTCCCGGATGTGTCTTCTCCACGATAAATCTTTAGTGATTGTTTCACCTAAATACCTTATGGTTTCAACGCTTTCGACCTTCGTGTTATTAATTTTATAGGATCGCTCTATAGAATTATTCCTCCTCCATTTCTTGAATTATATCTAAATCCTTGCTTCCTGTCTTCTTCTGATATATCCCTGCGCACTACAGTATCGTCTGCAAAAAGTCTAAGCGTAAAACTAACTACGCTACCCTGGGGAACTCTCGATGTGACTTTGATTGTGTCTGACATGATACCATCTATGACAACCCTCTGCTCTCGCCCACTCAAGAATTCTTTTATCCAACACACAACGTCATTATTTAAACCAAAACTCTCTAATTTCAAGATTAAATTATCATGTGGAACTTTATCGAATGCATTTTTAAAATCTTAAATCTATCGCATGAACTGCAGTACTGTTTTCGCCGTTGACTAAAATATCGTGTACAAATAAAGCTTATTGTGTCTCGCAGGATCTACCTTTCCGGAACCCACGTTGTCTGTTTATGAGCAATCCCTGACTATCCAAATGCCCCATGATTGTACTGACTACAATGTGCTCAAATACCTTGCAAGAGAGTAACGTGAGTGAAATGGGTCTGTAGTTACTAGGTTCTTTCCTATCATCGCTTTCAAAAATAGGTGTAATGTTAGCTACTTTCCAATCCTTGCGTACAGTGCGGTTCTTTAGTGTTTTATTGAATATTATTTCTAGATAGGGGGCTATTTCAGAAGCTAATGTTTTATATACCCGGGAAGGAATTTGATCGGGACCTGGTGATTTGTTTTTACTAATGTTTTTTAACTGCTGCTCTATTCCGCGACATGAAATTTTTAATTCGGGCATTTGCTCACTGAATGTTTTCGGCGGAGGTTCCACTGCGATGTGTGACGATGAGTTGAATACGCTTTGGAAGAAGGCTTTTAAAGTATTGGCATTTTCTAAACCCTCAGGTGACTCTAATTCCTTTATCACTTTTAAGTGTGTGTACCTACTGTGGACCTATTTCCCTGAAGTTCTCTCTCTCACATATGACCAAAACACTTTAGGATTGCTATCTAAATATTCTCCTAACATCTTGCTCTTGAAATGTGATAACGCTTGCCGACATGATTTCCTTGCTAATGCTCTCGATTTTTTATAGTTTTGAACTAACTCATTTTTTTCCTCTACCGATAGACCCTGTCCTTCATTTTTCATCTCAGCGTGGCATACCCTTCGTCGCTTTAGTGATTTCCTAACCTCCGCGTCATACCACCTATGCTCTGTATTATCAATTTACTTGGTATATATATTTATTAACTGCTTTACGGGTGACCTCAAGAATTTCTCTCCCCGAATCCTCTATATCTAATCCTTTGCTTTGTTCGCTAAATACGTACATTAAACGATTCCCTTAATTCCTCTTTCATACCGTCGTTAATTAGCCTTGCCAAATAAGTATACCCTCCTCCTTGGTTTATAATGTTTTTCAACGCCTACATTAAATATCGCATGCACTATTTTATGATCACTAATTCCTGTCTGTAGCTACATTTAGAACTTATTCGGGTATATTTGTTGCGAATAAGTCTAGTATGTTGTCGCCCATGGTCGGTTCTTTTACTAGTTGTTTTAAAGTTTCGTCGTACCGATGGACTGAAAAGCAGCCGATGTAACACCCATTTTTAAAAGTGGTGATATGGAGCAGCCATCTAACTACAGACCTATATCCCTCACATCCATTTCATGCAAGGTCCTGGAACATATAATTATTAGTTCAGTCATGGGACAACTATATAGCCAGAATTTATTGTCCGATGTTCAGCATGGGTTCCGGAAGAGCAAATCATGTGAAACTCAACTTGCTCTCTTTTCTCACAATATTTTAGTTTCTGGCGAAAATTATATTCCAGTGGATGCTATATTTCTCGATTTCAAAAAAGCTTTCGAGAAGGTGTCTCATAGCAAACTAATCTTGAAATTAAAATATTATGGCATAGACAGTAACATTAAATCATGGATAAATGATTTCCTGCATGATCGGGTGCAAAGGGTTGTTTTGGACGGTGTTACCTCACCGGCAATTAAAGTCACTTCGGGTGTCCCATCAGGTAGTGTGATAGGTCCACTCCTGTTCCTCCTGTACATAAATGATATCAATAAGGTTGTCATAAGTAAGCTTCGTCTATTTGCCGATGACACTGTAGTGTACAGGGAAATTCTATGCCCAAACGATAAAAAATATTTAAATGATGACCTACAAGCAATTGAAGATTGGTGTGATACATGGAACTTAGAATTAAAATTTAATAATTGTCTCTTGATGATTTTTTGGAAAACGAATAGCTCTCCTCTTAGCACTTGAATTGAAGAAGATCGTAGCAGATTGAAATTTAGACATAATCTCTTAAACAAATTCCAAGACCATATTTTCAGTGATGATGTTAAAAATATTTTGTGAACCCCAACTTACTATGGTAGACTGGACCATAATCACGAAATTAGAGAAAATGATTGCCAAACTGACAGATTCAAAATGCCCTTTTTTCTACGTACATTGAGGGATATGAATAACGGTAAATATATCCAGTACGAGTGTAGCAATGGATAACATTGGTACCTGCATGTTGGTATAAGGACTTATAGCTAACCCAACTAACGGCATGTTTTTGCATGTATGCTTCGCTATTTTTATCTTTTTTTAAATAGCGTAGTTTTGAACAGTACCTATACGAGTACTATTCCTTTTTTTATGCATGATATGTAGTGCATGTTTGGTGACAATTCACCACTTACCACACACCTTTATGTTGGCTTGCAGAGTATTATGTAGAAGTAGATGTAAAAAATGTGACGTAAAGGTGTTCAACAGTGATTCGCAGTGTTACTTATCCTTACCTCCTGTTATAAAATTACACGTATTCCAGTCTATCGAAGGGAGATTGAAGTCTCCGCCTACTATTATTCCTCTGTATTTGTTCCGAGAAATCAATGTTCCTATCTCTGACTCTAGTTCCATTATAGAATTGATGTCTGCATCCGGTGGCCTGTAATATGCACCTACATATATCTTTTTTTTGCGTCACTACTTTTACTTTTAACGGAACACCAAATACTTACTACATTTCCCTCTGAAATAAGTTTTCTTCTACTAACATACGGGTCCTTCACAGCTATAAATAATACTCCTCCGTTTCTGCTTACTCTATCCTTTCTGTATACGGTAAAACACTTAGGGAATACTTCATATCTGATATGTCCTTCGAAAGCCATCTTTCTGTGCGTACGATTATATCAGCATCAGTACTTTTTATGAGGTGGTGAAATTCGGCTACTTTATTTCTTAAACTACGACAATTCACTACTATCACTGAAATTATTTCTCCCAATCTATTTCTCTCCTGGTGCTCTTTTTCAGCTAGAATTTTCCCCGATAATTATTTTACCGACCCACTATTTAATCTACCAATCTGATATGTATGTATCTGTAGTAATGTGATATGTATGCATGATTTGAACTTCTGTTCTGGGGCCGGTTAAATTAACTGCTTCATGACAGGATAAACAGTGAGCTTAACCAGAGAAAACAGATAGGAATGGGCACTGTGAAAGCAAATACCGAGCACTGAAAATGAAGGAAGACATTTGTTTCATGTCGGTACCGACGGGCAAGGCTGAATTGAAGTTAGGCTAAACGTGCTAAACTTAGCCCCCCCGAAGCAAATTTCTGGCTACGTGCCTGCCTGCTACTGAAAAAAATATCCCTTGCTGAGCTCGCTCGGTCTGAGGGCTCTGGCTTTCGACAAGGGGCCGGAGGGAGGCGAAGTGGCTCGGACGTTGGCCTTGGAATGGTTCGAGAGAGAGAGATAAGGAGCCAGGAGGTGGAGGGTGACGTTAGCGGGAGTGGGGGGGGGGGACTAAGAGCAGCGCCACGGAACGAAAGATGTTTAGCACGTAAAATAGTGAAAACATGGTTCGGAAAATAATAAATTGCAACTTTAGTATGCACCTAAGGTCTTTGAGTGTTATATAATAGTAGAAGAGAAGGATGAATCGCAGCGGAGAGTGGAACACATGTTTCCATTACGATTTCAATGTCAAAGGAAAAAAGGCTGATATCGGGCTATTTTTACGATTTTCTGTGCCTGAAGCTCTTTAATGAGTACTGCTAATGAACATATTGTTCCAGTAACCACACACATTGATCCTTAATCTAACGATCAATGAAAACCGATCAGCTCTGCGACTTATATTAAACTCGTTATCTTCGATTTCGCAAGGGTCTGCAGAGCCGGTTTCTGCAGTGGTATAGAACACCCTTAAGCTGAAAGCTTAATTTTCAAGAAAATTAAGCTTTCCGCTTAATTTTTTTGAACGTTATACATGTTTTCGATTCTTATTCTAAATGCATCTAGCATAAATTGCCAGGGATTTCGAACGAATTGCAGATTGAGTGCGACTGCAATAAATTTGGATTAGACAGGGGGGCGAAGAGGAGGAAGTATGCCCTTTTCTCCACATTGAGGTGACCTTTTCCCGGGAGCTGGGCTTGAAAAATGAGCACAGAGGGTCCGATTCCCTTTCTGACGTCATCACCGGGGTCACGTTGCGGAATTAAAATGCACGTGGCTGGTGTAACGCACCGTCCATCTCCGAACGCACGCGCGCCATGAACTTAAAAGCGGTCCAACCCCTCGTCCCTTCAGCGCGTCCTAGATTTACTTTTGTTTCTCTCCCGAAATGGCACGATGTTTATATTTTTCCTCTTATTTTTTCGTACAACGACAGCGTTTCGATCCAGCGGCACCTTGTCTCAAATGTGTCTTTTTTGCGTGCTTTTTTAAAAAACACTATTGAACCCAATAATGACGTCGTTTAACATTTTTATTACCAAATCTTAAAGAGTTCGTAAAATGAAAAGACACGTATTTTTCCGTTTTTTGATCCGTCAATTATTTCTCGAGTTATAAGCGGCGAAAAACTGATGTTTTTTACCCTTTCGGAAAAGTGGGCGTGGTGCAACCTCGGACGTATTCGAGTTCGTCCAATCACAACTAAGCCCGCGAAGCAACTTCGCCTTATCGCAATGGGGGGGACACAGCCGACTCTGCCAATAGGAGAAGTTGCGTCAGCATCTGTGCGAGCAGACCTTCCGAGAACCCCCCTCCACTCTCTTCCCTTCCCCTAAAAGCAGTGAAGGATGGGAGGAAAATGACGTCAATGATATCAAAGCAGCTTTTTCGGTGGGCGTCACATTTTGCTTATTTTAATTTTTGATATGAGTGAATGGTTGAGGTTAGAAGATTAATGTTTTCACTAAAATTATTTTTTCGTTTCCATCTAACGATTTCGTGTACAAAATTGCGATATTGGTTCCGAGTAAACGCCCCCATTAAGTATGAGCTACCCTCGGGATGTATCTTATCGCCTGCCCCTTATTAGAAGGTAGCCATGCTGATTCTGTCTTTACCTTCTCATTATACGCAACTCTCTTTCTCAATCTTAACACGCTGAAAATCAGTTATTCTAATCCATTTTGTTGCTAACCGATTCGCTCGTTGTTGATTTTTCATCAACTTATTCTTAAAAGCTTTCATCAGCTTATTCTTAAAAGAGCATCCAAGACGTTACTCGGAGGACATTTCTGAAATACATTTGAAGAGAAAAGGAAACCCAAGATAATTACAGAACCTATTTCTTTACAAACGACTATGGTTCTGACCAGGTAGCCACATCGGTACTGCGGTGAACCCGTCTGACATTCCAAAGGGTCCACGTTCGATTCCGACCTCGGTTGTAAGGGCCTAGTGAAGAAGGCGTGTTGTAAACAGCTGTTGGATTTTCTATAATCCGAGTCTGCTTTTGCCAAACGTAACAGTGTGGCATTAGCAACTATTGTAAATGTGATTTGACTTTGTGTATCATTATGAATAAGAACTTGGCAATGCACAATGTGTTGATAACGCAGTTGGATAAAAAGGTGAAAGATGGGAAATTTATCCTGAGTTTTCTTTTCTCCTTAAAATTGACTTCATATTGACGTATTTCCCTTCCCAAGGCAAAAGTTTAGCTTACAAAGTTAATACTTCTGTGTGGGATATTTGAGATCACTCCATTTATATTGGAGCTGCTTTTTTCATTAAAACCTTTGTAATAACTGTCTGAGAGTACTTACGGTATCTAGGTTACTATGTCGTCGTTCATTCCGTTTAATCTTTAGTTGCTCCATTTCGCTTTAGGAAACCCGACCCTACGACTTGTTCGCACTGTTTTTCATTCCAAGAAAACAGCAAAATTGTGTCTCTCTCGTAATACCTGGTTGAAGCACATTATGGCAAGACCTGACCAGGTTTCTTAAGAACAACTTTTCAGACAAATTTATTTTCGCATAATTCGTACGTCAAACATAATTGAATGTACTCAGTGCATGTTTGGTAATATCTCACCCCTTGCCACTCACCCTAGAGGTGACTTGCAAGATAGTAGATGTTGAATTGTGGTGACAAATTTCGACTACTCAGGAAGGCATAGTAGGTACTAACTATTGTTTCCCCGACAATTTCATGGGATATGTGTGCCAGACATTTCTGTCCTTTTTTCACTCGTTAAGATCGAAGTACCGTGGGCTGCTATTTCGTTCTGTGAGACTCAGATATTCATAAAATACATTAACATTTGGTTTTAAATGAGTGAAAATATAATCCAATGAGATCGTGCCATAATTTTGGGTACAGATATTATCGTAAAAAAATGAGCACCGTGGTTATTGTGGACAAAATTATTGAGTAAACATTTCAAGTGAGAGGATGGAACGCTAGTGGTATTGGTTATGGTTCTTTAAAGGATGCATCGACCACATTGATCATTATGTGCCCTGACCGCTCTAACTCGAGCGTAAAGTTTTCAGCACGAGAAACGACGCTCCTAATGACCTATGATTTGTCTAAGAAAAGTTAATTTTAAAAATTGCAAATGTGTTTATTTTAGTAAAAATACCAAATTATTGAGTTTTCTGTATGACTGTAGCTGAATCAATTGATTTTTCGTCTGAATAGCTCAATTTATACTTTAATTTTTTAAAATTTTTTAAAGGACCGTTAATGGTTTTGCAATGGTATTGATGTTTTTATCATTATTCATTGGTCTACATTCTGCTTTGCGATTATCTCAGAAATTTTTTTAAGCGAGTGATTATTTCTCTTTTTTCTCTAGCATGCTGATTTCTCCATCCAAGTAAACAAAAAATCAAATATGATGGATGGGCTAAAATTAGGAAATCAAATTTTAAAACTGTTACGAGGCGGTATGGACGATGGAGTGCTGAATTTACCTTGAGTCGAGAGCATATACAAATGATGGTAAGTGAAATTTTGTTGAATTAACACAAGTGTGTAGCGTTCGGATCCTGATGGTTTGAAGGCTGAGTTAGCCTTAAATCCTCAAATATCCTGCAATTCCCGTGATTAGAAGGTGTTGTAGCCTCAAGCTCCAGTCGGAAACAATATTTCAGGTGGCCGAGTTATATGCTATGCTGGCATGGACTGCATGATAATGTTAAGTGATTTTTTGTATTTGATGCCAGTGTCAAAGTATAGGGAACTAAATTATTTACACCTGTAAATGTTCTTTAAAAATAACCATTGGATGTTACATAAGCATTGATGGCAGTCAACATCTTAGGACAACAAGGACAAATTCGTGCATCATACTCTCGTTAAAGTGTCAACAAGGACACTTTAACGAGAGTATGATGCACGAATTCGGATTTTAAGGTGCATCAGTCGCTTAGCCATAGAAAAAAATTATGAAAAAGCTGTATTCAATTGTATGTTCCTTTGCCTAATTTCTATTCTGATCTACGTATTCTACTTATTTACAAGTTCTTGAATTAAGTGATCGATTAATTAGTTCTAGCACAGTTGCAACTGTATGGCACATTTCATCTTGCTTGCCGACACTGAAAATTATGAATTGAAGGACCGTGGACTGGCCGCGAGAACTTTATCGGCGTTACCCACTGAATTTGCAATATAGCGGAAATTCCACAAGAAAAAATCATTCGCCTTGACCGGGACTCGAAGCCGCATACCCTGATCAGGGTATCCAGGTTCGAGTCCCGGTCAAGGCGAATGATTTTGTCTCTGTAGAGTTTCTGCTGCTGACAATTATGTCCTGCGTATGTTGAATAATTATGGCTACTTACATCAGTAAATCCATCACGTATTGCAAGTGAGCTACGCTAAATATTTTTATCTGTACCATGACTCGTTAAAAGGTGTGTACTTGGGTAACTAGGCTTGCGCGATGACTGATTTTGGTCATCGATATTCGATGAGATAATTTCATCGAAATGCTTCGATGACGATGGCTGTCATCGATCATCGAATAGAGTGTACACGATGATCGATGAATGTCGATGATCGATGAATTACGATGATCGATGAATTACGATGATCTACGACTATCAATGATCGATGCAGATGTCTCGGTTGGCAGTTTGTGGCAATTAAGTGAAGATTGAATTGGGTCAAACGTAATTGAGAAGGACAAGGCCTATTTATTAAAGAGCGAAACAAGCCACCAAGTTACAAATCAAGCAACAACTCTTTGTTGTGGTATAATACAATTCTCATATCCGCATTTTCATCGGTGAGTACAAGTCGGTCGTCCAACACAACGTTTCCTGCATCGCTGAAGAACCGCTCTGATGACGCTGAAGTGGCAGGAATACAGAGGTATTTCCTCGCGTACTTCTCAAGGCGGGGATACACATCCTTCCTGTCCCTAACCAATGCAGGACGTCCGAAGATTTAGATAAAGCTGGGACCTCCTCGTAATTGTGGAGCTCCGTCAGGAAGGGGTCGTCAGCAGAGGTAGCGTTTCTCGTGTCAGCAGCACATCACGACTAATCGACATCAATGATTCGCATCGACTCATCGACATCGATGATTCGCATCGACTCATCGACATCGAAGATTCTCATCAACTCATCGAAATCGATGATTCTCATCGACTCATCGCAGTCGATGGTCGATGACATTCATCGTCGATGATTTCGATTAGTCGACTCATCGCACAAGCCTAGGTGTAACTGCCTGGCTACAGTGCAATTGTTTACATTTTGAAATAGGAATGCGAACGATCAAGTAATACCTCTCAGTCTGGTTATTATTTCAAAATGAAAGAGGTACAACCGCTACAATATCTTGTATTTGCTGCATCGCCAAGATTACAGGACCGATGCTGAATGGCACTTCTGTACCACATCTCAAGGATAGGGTCCGGACTTGGAAGTACGATGAAGAGATCAACTACTCGTGCCAATATGCACTTCAATTATAAGGAACGAATTTAGACTCTTGTGGAACTTTACAAATGGACCCAATTGAGCGTGAAAGGAACGAACTACGAGTTAGTCACCGACGAGCAATTGAGGAGGAAAGAATAAACTGGCGAGAAGATTCCGGGGGTCCCCTGCAGTGGAGTGTATCCGTCTCTACTGCTCGGCTATCCCACAGCTCAAAGAAGATTTGATGTTGAATAACCGTTCCCAGGCATCGGAAGGAACAAATTTCCACTTTTGCGGTACAGATTTAGATAGCTTGGAGAAGAATTCAGTAGTGTTTGAAGATCAAGTACGAAGTGAGTGTATTCTCGATGTGAAATTATACATGTAAACATTATTTTACATGACAATGTTCAACTTTAAAGTTATAGGTCTGCTACAGTGAGGGTACCACATCACCATCGGCCATCAAATCTACGAGCACAGCAGTAGCATCAGAAAAAACGGAGACGAAAGTGATCTGTTCTTTCGATTTCCTTTGGATTTTTGCTGCACTAATAATTATTGTAATGATTCACAACATTCAGGTTATGCTGGATAGGGCGTGTTAACGCGATAACATTATTGAGAATAAATAGGGTGCAGAATATTCTGTAAGTGTTTTTTGATGCTTACTTTCTGATTCTGTTCAAGTAGACTATAACATAAAGGTGTAATAGCTACTTTACGACTTGGGAATGTGAATCGCATTTTAAGATGTGACAAATTTTTATTTCAATAAACAAAGAGCGATATGAATAATATTTTAAACACAACTAAATATTAAATGCAAAACTAATTCCATTGCCTCGCATAGCATTATTTATATTTTGACTGATTCCGAAGACTTATATCATGCACGTGTGAAGTATTGTTGTGGAAAGGAATACAAACATTAGCGTGACGATGAGGTTACCAAGGTAACTAACAAGAACGAAAGGTAAAATAAGGAATGACAGGGTGTTCATAGGTGCTGGAAGGCTATCGTATGCGAAGAGAAGCAAAATAATCGTTTAGTTGTGAGAGATTTTAGCCTTCCCAGTTGTTTGCTCAGAGTAAAATATGAATGATTAATGGTGGGTGATGAGTGAGCGACACCGTTTCCTAGAAAAGAGAAATGTCGAAGAGGTTTCGGAGAAAATACCGAAAGATCATGCTAAGAAAGTAGGATAGGGGCTGAGCGAAGTAACACCGAAAGCCGAAGACGGAACGAGGCTTGTTTATTATTCTACGAGGACGAGTGCTGTAAGGCCTAATGAAGGCGTTTACTCGGAACCGAAATCGCAATTTTGTACAGAAAATTGTTAGATGGAAACAAAAAAAGAAATTAAGTGAAAAAATTAATCTTCTTACCACAGCAATTCACTCATAAATCTAAATTTAAATAAGCAAAAGGTGACGCCCGCCGAAAAAGCTGCTGTTATAACATTGACGTTATTTTCCTCCCGTCCTTGACTGCTCTTATGGGACGGGGATGGAGTGGAGGGGGGTTCTCGGAAGGTCTGCTCGCACAGATGCTGTCGTAACTGCTCCGATTGGCAAATTCAGCTGTGTCCCCCCATTGCGATAAGGCGAAGTAGCTTCGCGGGCTTAGTTGTGATTGGACGAAGTCGATATACGTTAGAGGTTGCCCCACACCCACTTTTCCGAAAGGGTTAAAAACATCAGTTTTTCGACGCCTATAACACGAGAAATAATTGAAGGATCAAAAAACGGAAAAATACGCGTCTTTTTATTTTACAAACTCTATCATATTCGGCAATAAAAAAATATGGTAAACGACCCCATTCCGCCCTCGTGTTTTCCAGGGCGGTGGTCACATATTCGGTAAGCAATTGGTGAATGGCATGGGCAAAGGGAATCTAAGAGTATGTAGGCTCTGAAGATACTAGAGTACCATACGGTCGGCCGCTATTCGGACGCCGCGGCGACCGGCGAGCGTTAAGCCTTCACTCAAAAGATTTTTCTTTATTAACTGAAATATACTGATGAAGACTATCGTCGAGGGAGATGTGAACGGGAAGATTGGAAAAGGCAGGCCTCGTATGAGATACATGGAACAGGTTGTGAAGAATGTAAAAGAGAAGAATTACGTCTCAATGAAAAGGTTGGCCGATAGAAGAATCGAGTGGAAAGCTGCGTCAAGCCAATCCTAGGATTGTTGATGAATGATGATGATGAACTGAAATATTACATCTGATAAACTTTTTTAATTTGTAGAGGAGGTTTGTATCTACAGCAAATAAAAAAATGAGCAGTATCGAGGGCATAAGTACATGGCCAAAAATAGATTTGAAATTTTAAAATGATTATAAACTTTATAAAATTGTTTTATTTTATAATAATCCGCTATATTATATCTGCACAATTTAAGACCTTTAAGATAAGTCCATTTGCAAATATGTAGCATTAATATTCTCGGAGTTATATCTTAAAATGTGTAGTAACTTTTGAATAATTCGAATTTTGCAGCGTTGTATGTTTTGTAAATGCGGCTTAGGGGTTTTTATTATCATATTAAATGGTGACGTTTTGCCAAGTTTGGTCAAAATCTGTTACCCTAAGGGCGATTACCTGATCGAATTGACATGGAATGACCCATATAGTTTGCCCAAGATTTTTGGAAGATGGAAGGAATCAACGATCTTTTTATATGAAAGTGGAATGATTTTATCAAAACAAACATTTTATGCACAGACCTTATCGTAGCACCTTAAAACGTAATTCAGTTGTGGGAACATTTTTTTATCAACCTATCTCGGCCATGAACTGACTAAAAAGAGAAAATTCCTGATTGGATAAAAATGAGAACAAGAACTGAGATATGACGGATGATCTCGATGAAGGAGGAGGGGGAAAGGCAATCGATACACCGCTGCGATAAAACAATAGTCCGCCGTAACGCAACAACGATGACACCTTCATCCCTCGTCAGCGTTAAAGGGAAAAAATCTCGGAAACTTTTTCGCTGCTCTTTTGTTCTTTGCGTTCCCTTCCGACGCCGCAGAGAACACACGCGAGTGCCTTCACTCGGAACAAGAAATGAGAGTAAAAAAATCTCTTTCGTCCCATCTTCAAAGCAGAGCGTCCTTTCCGTCCTCACCCCCCATCCCTAATTTCTCTCAGACGTTCCCTGTGGTTCCTTTTTTCTCCCTTTTTATATACATATCCTCTCTCTTTCCCCCAGACCTTGCTCCCCATCTTTCTTCCTTCGCAAACCGAGCAACTCTGGCCTCACAGAGGCCTCACAGCCTTTACACTTCCTCCAAAGGAACTCGGAGCGAAGAACGAAACTCAAAAGGTAATTTTTGCACGTTGATTTTTTACCTTCCTCTCCTCCGGGCTTTAATTCGCGAATGGTCCTTATTGAAATATTGGAAACAAAATTTACACTTTTATTATTCCATTGCCTTTTTTCAATTTACTTGTTTCATAAAGTAGTCAGATTGTAAAAATTTGTTTTCATCTTATCATCTCACTTCAGTGTGAAGTTAGCGCTTTCTTAGATCAGAATGCTGAAAATAATCCAGTGGGTTCATGTAAAAGAGGGCTGAGAGATGATTAAAAATGCTCATTCCTCTAAGTATCCTGTAAATCATTTCTGACAGGGGCTGAACAGTCACTAAACATACTTTATGCAAATTACTTGATTTAAAACAACAATCCAGGCATCAAAACTCTGCATAACCCATAATCTTCAAATTAAATTAGTTTACTTGCTCTTCTGGCAGTGAAGTTGAATTTATGCTGTAACTGTGTTCTCGATGCTAACGCTAAACGGCGTAATCACCAAAAATAAATGAAAATAGTTTATTAACGTTAAGGAGATCGTAAGACTGCTAGATTGACTTCGCAGTAAATAACATCTAAATTTCAAAAGAGGGAATTAATAATTTGTAGATAGCCATTAAAGACTAAATTTTACTGTCATGCCTTGCATGAATGAATTTCAGGAATGATGACTGACCAGTGCATAGAAATCAAATGAACAAAAACCATGGCATCATTGAATGTACCGTACATTTATCCATTTGAATTAAAAAGTAAGAGTGAATGAATATCAGTTTCATTTCAAGAGTGCCAAGGAAGCAGCGTAGCAGTCTACATGTATTTTTATCACCTTTAGTACTAATATATATTAGTTTCAGTTTATTTAGCTCGCATCACGTATTGAAAGGGTTTAGTCAGAGCTTATACCTATGCTTCATGTACACTGATTTGTGAGTGAGAGACGAAAACGAACAACACGGTGCCGGAAAGCTACTGACTATATCAATCATCTCTAGTGTTCTTAGTAATTAGTTCCCGAGTGCAATTCCTTAAACTTATATTGCCCATATAAGAAATCATGATTATAAAATATGAAGATTTTTCGGCGTGTATAATGAATTCCAAGTTTTTAGCAATATGAGAGATAACCTTAAGAATAGCAGCCAGACGGGTTAAAAAGAATTGTGAAAATTTTAGCAAGGCACAAATTATTAAATAATCAGGTAGGTACTTACAGTCAGATTTTTAGTTTAAAAAAGGCCTAAGTCCCATGCAGGTTAAGTGTTAAAGATGTTAAAAATTAAGGAAAAATCCAGGGTATAACGACTTTTCAGTTTATATATGTAAAGGTAGTTTCAGAGAGTCGGTGATGATGAATTTAGTCTAGGATAAAGAGTGTTGGCTCGACGACAGTACGGTTTAATGTTAGCTCTTGGAGCATCTAAAACTCATCCCTAATACAGGAAAGTCATTAAAATTATCGAAAAATACGGGTTGAAATGATCGTTTGTGTGGTAGCCTAATATTCCATGGCACGGGTTCGAATCTCGGCGTTGGATGACATTGGTATACCTCTCCTCATATGAGTGCCCTATAGAAAGGGCCCTATAGAAAGGCGTCCGTCCCGGACGGACATTCTATACCCTATGTACGAAGAGCAAACGTATGTAGAATGACCCCGTCCGTCTCATGAGACGTTTCACCGCAGACACTTTGACCCCTATCGTAAAGAGTGGACGAATGCTGACACCAGAATTCCCTCCATTCTTTCTTCTCTGTGGTAGTGCTTTAGTTAAGTTTATAGAGCTCTCACTGCTAAGGTTATATCTAACCGTTTAGTCTAAAGAGACCCTACGTCTAATCCTAAGATAACCGTGTTGGAAATTTCCGTGCATGAATTCCCTAGAACTTAGGGAAAAGCAAGGGAAAAATTGAAATTTCCTTAGAAAAAATGTCATTTCTAGGGAATTCCCTTTAAGTCTAAGGAATTTTTTCCCTAGAACATTTTTACTTTGAAAATTTAAGCTTCGGAAAATTATTTCTTCAGAAAAAACGCTGCTCTAGGGAAAATCTTCAGGCTTAGGTAAAACGTTTTCAAGGAAAAACTTCCCATAATATTTTGAATAATTTCCTACCACATTATCAATTTAATGATTAAATTTCACCATTTCAAGGTTACTACTATATTATGTATAGATTTATCACAGAGTTAACAGTTACCACTCACAGTTAATTACATTTGGTACCAAACAAATGCCCACTGCATTGAAATAGAGAAAATTATTCCCTAGAAATATATTTTCTAGGGAAAATGGTGGTTCAATTTTCTAGGGAAAACCTTACACTTTTCTTGGCAAAATTTGTAGGGAAATTTCCAATAGGGAAGAACAAAAGCAATGTCTTGGACGGGATTCGAACGCATGACCGTCAGGTAGCGGGACCGGGTGCCATCTGTTCTTTTAAAAATGGCCTCTAAATTCAATTACTAACATCTCCCGAAAGGTGCTCTCATGAAGACAATCGTCGAGGGAAAATTGAATGCGAAGAATGTGAATCGTGATGGTACACGAGGCGCAATTACCATGAGCTGAGTGATTAATAATGGATGATCAAATATTAAGTTCCCTCGTGAAGAAGATACCCCAATCTCGTTAACTTGGCCATGGTCGCTGGGCTTTAGTTAACCAGACTTCACATTAGATCACACAAATTTGTACAGAAACATACTTTGTAAGCGGTGATAATATTTGCTTACTTCTCATGCATTAGAACGCCACTTAGTCGACCTAGACCGTATGCCATATTTACTGACAGTAGGTACTACCGCAAATTTACGCTGCATCGCCACTAAAACATTGCGCCGACGATCTCACGAACCGATGCTTCATCAAAATACACAATTTCAATGATCGTGTATAATGACCCTAATGTACGCAAATGACCTTAGCGTTTATCGTGTCAGTGAAACAACCACTAAAACGAGCCATAAATTGTCGCACGCTAAGCAGAGAATAGTGATCGATACGGCTGTTCGATGTGTTGTTTTGAATATCGTACTGCGTCATCAACTTGATATTGCAAAAACGCCTATATGCCGATTTATATTGGTTATATTGTAGTCTATAGTCCCGTGATAACCAATATTGGTTAACATAAAGTATCGGTTGTTGATATCGAAATATCACATATCGAATGATATGTTTTTTAAAATTATCGCATTTTAAAAATATGTATCTACTGAGTACCCTACAAGCCCCCTAGAGAATGTGTGGCAGGAGGTGAGTTTTAATCAAATATGCACCACGCATATTTGATTAAAACTCAAAACTGCATATGGTTCATTATCTTTCGACTGACGCCATTGCAGCCAGATTGTGTTGTGTTTACATTTGTTAGTGACCGTTTAAAATGTTTAAAACAATATCTGATCCCGCCGACTTAGAAGTGCGTTCTGTAATACGGTTTTTGAACGCAACGAATGTTAATCCAGCTGAAATTCACCGTCAACTTGTAGAGATTTTTCGGTGAAAGTGTAATGACTGATGGAATGGTGAGAAAGTGGGTTAGAAAATTCATTGTTTAACGAACCAGTGTTCACGACGAAGCACGGAGCGGCCTTCTGTTGTCAATGATGGTTTGGTTGAAAAAGTGAATGAGAAAATTCTTGAAAACAGACGGTTTACGATAAGAATGCTTTCTGAAGATTCCGACAAATTCAAAAAACTTTTTTGCATGAGATTGTCAAAAATTGCTTAAATTATCGCAAACTGTGTTCCCTTTGGGTTCCGAAAATGCTTACGGATGACCACAAACGAAGTGCATTGACATTGACATTTCAATGCACTTGGAAGTGCATTGAGATTTCTTACCCGATGCAGTTTTGAGGGAGGTGACTTCTCAAACAGTATTGTGACTATCACTTATTCTTGAATTTGAAGCGTGATTATGGATGAAGGCGCTTTGACAGCGATGACGACACAAAGAACGGTGTTCAGCAATGGCTGTCTTCCCTGGCGACATCTCTCTATGAAGAGGGCATAGAAAAGTTGGTTTCCCGTCATGACTAATGTCTAAACAATGGTGGCAACTATGTAGAAAATAGTAAAAGATATACTCTTTCATGTAAAAATAAATCTTGCCTTGAAAAAAAATGTTTTTAAGAGTTTTTTCCCAAACGGTACTTACTTTCCGGACAGGCCTCGTACATGCACTTAAGTTTACTTATACTGCGTACCTAAGGAGAGATTTTTATGAATGCCATGCGGAACACTTATTATCAGTTCTACTTTTCATCCGATATGCAAAGCGAAATTTAAAAAGTACTACAGACATGCGGCAATGATTAATGTTTCATGCAGGAATACTGAAATCATAAAATGAAAATTAAGGGTATAAGTAAGGAAACAATTCATCAGAACTTACGTCTGCAGCATGTTTCTTTACGCCAGTGAAGCATGGGCGATGAGAGCTGCGGAGATGAAAAGGGTGGAAGCATCCGAAATATGGTGCTACAGAAAAATGATGAAGATTAGATGGATCGACCGATTTAAGTACCGAGGAAGCCCTAAGAAGAGTTGGAGAAAAGAAAACTCCAAAAAGAAGACGGGGAAGAACTTAATCGGCCACATCGTAAGACACGATGTCCTGGTAAAGACAATCGTCAAGGGAAAAGCGAACGGGAGGAATGAACAAAGGCTGGTCTCGTATGAGATGTATGGAGCAAGTTGTAAAAGATGTAGAAGAGAAGAATTACGGTAATACGAAGAGGTTGGCCGATAGAAGAATAGAGTGGAGGGGTACGTCAAACCAATCCTAGAGGTGTGTTTACACATAGCAGTTGACTGCTATGACCGTCAACTGCTAACAACTACTAAGCTCCACTCGCACGTGTAAATAGCAACTGTGATGCGAGTTCAAGTCGATACTGGACACGTCGAACACTTTCGATCCTAGTTCGAGCTATAAGCAAAGTTTGAGACTGTCTACTCTCCAGCGGAAATGTATCCAACACAATCGCAACAATCGCCAATGGAAAGCAATACACGACGTCTGATACCGGAATTTGGATATAATAGCAAGGATATCCCTCCTCGAAGGAAATATTATACTCTTTAAAGAATGGGAACAAAGTTAATCGTCAATGGAATTTATTGCTTGAAGAATTTCATGAAAATTTAAGCATCGATCACTATTGAAATATAACGCCTTTTATTTGTTATGACAACGCCTAAATAGCGGCTTTAAGCTGCATAGAAGTGGGAGCAGACGCATCATAGCAGTAGCGATATAGATATATCGCGCATCTCGCGACTATCATAGCAGTCAACTGCTACGTGTGAACGCTTCTTAGGATTGATGACCCATGATGATGATGATGATGAAAAAAATCGTGTCATGATATCTACATCTACAAGATACCCTGCAAGCCACCGCAAGGGTGTGTGTCAGGGGGTGAAGATCACCAAGCATGCACTACTAACATGCAAACAAGCAACTATATTGTCTCATGCAACTTGATTGTTAGTATCTATAGTATACATGCATCATGCACTACAGAATACTCTAAAATATTTCCCCTACCTATCCGTTTGCTATGCTGCCTATTCTGTTCTCTTATAGTACGGGGGAAAAATGCTATTTTGAATCTATCGGTACGACAGTCTATCTCTCTCATCTTATTTATCTGGTCGAATCTAGCATAATACGCTGGTTTTTTTAATATGTGCCTAACATCTTCAGTAAAGCTATCCGATTGAAATTTCTCTAATAGATTCAGTCTGTACTTTAACCTACGCTATCGATACCTACGATATCGAGTACATTGCGCAGACAAGGTATCGCAAAAGCATATTGAGGTATTGCACAGCCCTGGCGATCAAGTACATATCACTGTTAGGGATATGAATTTGCGTCCGTTTGGATCTCACCCTTTCCTTCCTAGCCCTCAGATTGACTTTTATCCTCGTTCATCCCCGCCCCCCTCCTATGCGGAGCCATCCCCACCACCTCCCCATCCCCCAACCCCCTCTTTGCCCACCGCTACCCCTTGGCGAAACTTCTTCTTCTCATTGACGGCCGATGGGGGAGTTGAAGCAGTCAGACCCTCCCAAGCACAAAGGCGGCTTCCCTGCCCGCACCCCATCCCTAACGTCCTTTTGGGACGAAATAGGACCTCCTTCCGTCGGGACTTGGTAACGAGCGGAAATTGGTCTCCTTCCTGCGAATAGCTCTTAATTTTTCCCAATTTAAGGTGACAATGTGGCTCGAGTTCGAACATAATTAGAGGCAAACCAACCTTCAGAGAGTTTTGAGCGCCGCTCAGAGCGGAGTTTTTACGAAAAGTTTAAGGCGCCAGTCAATAGCCACGAGAAAATCCAACTTTTTGTTCGAGAAGTTTGCAAAATACTGCTCTCTCACCCTTCGTGTGCTTAGACCTTTAAATGAATGACAGTAACTCGTTGAGAATTCTTCGTAGAAGTGTATCTTCGGGGAACGCTACCGTGGCTAAGATCATCTGCGCCATTATGGAATGGGTGGGCGTAAATGGGTAGAGGAAAGGTTTTTTTTTAAAGAACGGAGAAAGGGTGGAGAGAAACCCGGCGTCGGCGTTAGCTTGCTCTCAACGAAAGTAGCCAAGGGGACCATGGCTTAACATCCCATCCGACGGACGGTGTACTGAACTTGAAGTGCTCTCCGCTCTCCACACTCAAGTGGGGACCAGTGTAAAAATGAAATCCCTTTGCTAATGCCGGGATCCACTGGAAATTTGGACCTACCTGACGTAACCTTGTACCTACTCTTGTCACCGTCCGCATTTAATCTTGTGCACCACTGTTCGGTCTTGTTAATATAACACGCTTCCTCATTTGTGGGATTCGAAAACCCTCTCGCCATTTCTACGTAGTTGGTTTGGGGAAGTGACGGAGATTATTTGCATCATTTAGGGTAGGTGGGTAGTTGGGTAAAGCTAGTAATTACTCAGGATACGGAGGTAGGGTTGTTATAAACTAGGCGCCTAGACATTAGCCTAATCGTAAAGCAGGTTGCCAGCAGTGTTCTACAGCATATACTGAAAAGGGACCGGTATCCAGTAAAAAATTTTCCTCAGCCAGGACTTAAACCCATGCCATCGGGATGAGAAGTCAGCATCTACTCTAGTCACCACAACAACCAATCCAAGAGACCCACGGTTTAACGTATCATCTTACGGACGAAAAGTTGCACCCGAAGTGCATTTCATACAGCACTAAATTGGGACAGGTATGTCAACAAATTACCTCAGCCACTGCCGAGATTCGAAACCCAGGCCCTTTAGGTGAGAAGCTAGTGCTGTAGGCACCTCACCAACCACATCCCATTTTGTTTGTAGAAATGCGGTACAGCTACATCTACTAAATACCCTGCGAGCCACCACGAGGGTTTGTGGCAGTGGGTGAAAATCACCAAACATGCACTATTGACATGCAACTAGGGTATTTAATGGAGACATGCTAGGTAATAGGGTCACATCCAGCTAGATAATTAGTATCTATATAAACTAACCCATGCTTTGCGATGAACTAAAATGGGAATCGTTACCGTAGGTTGAAATTTAGACTTAATCTCTTCAATAAATTTCAAGACTATATTTTCACTGATGACGTTAAAAATATTTTTCATATATTATTTTTCTTCATAAGATTAGAGAAATTGATTGCCGAACCGACAGATTCAAAAAGTGCTCTTTTCCTCGTACAAGTAGGGATATGAATATCTGTAAATATATCCAAAAGTATAAATATAATTGTATCAACGAATAGCATAGGTAGTTGCATGTTGGTATAAGAACTTGAAGCTAACCCAACTAACGCATGCTATGGCATGCTTGCTTTGATATTTTTATATATTTTAAATTATAAAGTTTCGACTAGATTGTAATTAAAAATACATTTTATGCATGGCACGTAATGCTTTTTAGTGTAAATTCACTCCATGCCACAAATCTTTATGGTGGCATTCAGGGTATTATGTATGTGTAGATGTAAGAGGGAGTGGGTAGGACGATATTACCATTACCGAGGTTCTTGGCCGGATCCAATGGGTCGGAAGGAGTCATAATCAGCGATGGGAAGGAGGAAGTCGGGGAATTGGTAGAATGGCTGTGATCTAGAGTGGCGAATCTTCCGTTTGAATCTTTGCCAAACGTAATTTCCATCCAATTACATGCGTGCGAAGTGAGAAGACTCCAAGGGAGAATGGGGTGAAGTGACTTCCATAAATGACCTCCTACTCCCCAGATGAGCAGAGAGCACTCATTCCTCTTCCCTACTTCACCCACGCCTTCACTTAAACCAAACGGAGAAAAGAGCACACAAACGTATTTTAATTCTCTGTCCCTTAGAATAGACTGTATTACGTGGAGGAAATGAACATTTCTTTATCAACATTTGGCATTCTCCCCAATGATGTGATCAACGTTGGGCGGAAACGCATACGGTTTTCAAACATCTCCATTTGCAAGGTATCCTAACTTGTAATAGAACAAATTACGTCGTCTGTCCTGAATAATATTAATAAGTAATAGCAAATACTGCACAGAGAAAAAAATCATTCGCCTTGACCGGGACTCAAACCCGGATTCACTGATTTCCGGCCAGGTGCTCTACCAGTTGAGCTACCTAGACGTCCTATTTCTCTGTGGAAATTATAGAGCTTTTAAGGAACAAGATGTTCACGGAATGTTAGACATATCATGACTCGAAGCAGCCGAAGTCGTCCACGAGGTTAAAGCCGACGTTGAGACACTAAGGTGCTTACTTGTAACGAATTCAAAGATTACGTACTAGCCGTATCACAACTTTAGCTGCGTTACCCGCTGAAATTGCACAATAGCAAATATTCCATAGAGAAAAAAATCATTCGCCTTGGATCGCCAATCTTCCGGGACTCGAACCCGGATCCACTGATTTCCGGCCAGGTGCTCTGCCTGTTGAGCTACCAAGGCGTCCTCTTTCTCTGTGGAAATTTGTGACATGATATGTCTAGCAGTCCGAGAACATGTTGTTCCTTTAAAGCTATATAATGTCCTTTAACGCCTTGGTAACTCAACTGCTAGAGCACCTGGCCGGTAATCAGGGGGTCAGAGTTAGAGCCCCGGTCAAAGTGATTGATTTTTTTCTCTTTGGAATATTTGCTATTGTGCAATTCCAGCGGGGAAAGCTACTAAAGTTTTCACGGCTAACACGTGATCTTTGAGTTAATAAGTAATCTCTAAGGTAGTTTCCTTCGTCAAAGAAAGCAGAATTCATTAATTGCTATTCGAGCCCCGCCATAAATGTAATCATTTTAAGATAAAAAATTAAATTAAGAAATCCCAGTTTACTAAAGAATTTAATGCTAAATACAAGGTCGTTTGAAAAAGCTTAGACTTGGCGGGAAGCGCTGCCTTGTTGTTGAGGTAACAGGTATATAGTTAACGTTTCGAGGCATAGGAAATATTCGTCTCCTGAGCGTACCATTCTATTTCAGAGACCCTCAGTGCCCCTCGTTTACAATGTTTTTTTCATTGCCAAATCTGATAGGGTTTGTAAAATCAAAAGATACATTTTTCCGTTTTTTGATCCGTTAATTATTTCTCGAGTTATAAGCGGCGAAAAACTGATGTTTTTAACCCTTTCGGAAAAGTGGGCGTGGTGCAACCTCTGTCGTATATCGACTTCGTCCAATCACAACTAAGCCCGCGAAGCTACTTCTCCTGATCGCAATGGGGGAGACACAGCTGACTCTGCCTATGGAAGCTGTTGCGACAGAATCTGTGCAAGCAGACCTTCCGAGAACCCCCCTTCACTCCCCTTCCATCCCCTAAAAGCAGTTAAGGACGGGAGGAAAATAACGTCAATGCTATCAAGACAGCTTCTTCGGTGGGCGTCACCTTTTGCTTATTTTAATTTTTGATTTATGACTGAATGGCTAGGGTTGGAAGATTAATTTTTTCACTAAAAATCATTTTTCGTTTCCATCTAACGATTTCGTGTACAAAATTGCGATTTCGGTCCGAGTAAACGCCCCCATGTGTAAAATGAATACCTAATAACGTTTTTTAAATAATAAACAGAATAATTATTTTTTAACTGAATAAATGTACCCCAGATAACTTGTTAATGAACTTTACTGGAGTTCACCGTCCGCTTGGAAGCGTCAGCAACACTACCTGGTGGCAGGCAGAGGAAAGAGTGTTGCGTCACTCGTATAATTTAACGGCATGCAATAATTTGCCGTCGCGTTTTCGCGCCGTTGAATATTTTCATAATTTAATTAATGAGAAAAAATACTTAAACGTAATTTTAAAATCGATTGGCCTAAACTATGCACTCTAGAGGTTATAAGAATTTGATCAAGATATTTAACAAAAATATGTGAAATACCCTATTATTCTACCTTTCGCCATATGCATTGCGATGTATACTAGAAAGGTATTAATGAATTAGCACGCGAACAAAGGAACTCAGAAAGGGCTATTAAAATTCATTATGATAATTGTTAAAATGTTACGAGTTTAATAGAATAACTAGTATGGGAATTATTATAAGAATTCAGGTTAAAATTTAGGCTAAAAATTTTAAGTAAATTCGAAATTGATATGTTTGCTGTTGACGTTAGAAATATATTTCGAACCCCTGCGCATAATGCTAGACGCTGATTATCCAAGAGCAACTGGAACAATTCCCAGGTAACAACTATGAAGAAATCAGCAAAATATATAAATTTACCCTCCACTAATCTCATCCATAAATTCGAAGAATTTTATAAAATTCAGTATTTTTAGAGGAAGAAGAAGATGCGAGACACCACCAAAAACTGTTGTATTAAAAATACAAAAAAGTCGCTGAAGAAGAAGAGTTATAAACAATATTGTAAATTATATCTGAAATACGTCCATGAAATACGTAACGGGAAAGCCCGGCTTCGAATCCACGGAGTGGATATTTATTTTTTTTTGGTTAATCGGCCTCTACTTAGGTGCTTTTTGAAGAGTATTGGAGTTCATTATTACGTCCGTCGGATGGAATGTTAGGTCATGGTTCTCTTGGCTTCTTTCGTTGATGCCGACACCAGGTTTCTCTCTGCCCTTCCTCTTTACCCTTCCTATCCTATCATTGTACATTTTATTTATTTTTTTACATTGTATCATTTCCTCTCGGTTTGAAGAGCCCATGAGTGCGGGCACAGACTTGTAAACTCACATGATGGATGGGTTGTTGCGAAGTATTGATGTATCATCGAGATACAGAGAGAAGAATCCAGCCTTTCGTCACGTTAGGAGAAAAAATGTATTGTAAAATCATTCTTTCCTGAAATAAGATATTGTGGATACTCAAAACAAATAGTGAACAGATAATTTAATTGATAAATAAATGAGGCAAGTAATTTAAATATTGTCCAGATATCATTCACAAACACAATGGCTTCGTTGGCCGCGTAACGTACTTTAGGCAGGGGGAGGATACATACCTATGACAAGACGTTATTTAGGATCAGGGGTGGAAAAGGGTAAAATCAGCGTCACGTCATTTATATATGCCCCAGAGCACGTAAAAATTCATGCGTAGTATTTTTTGTCGACGCCTACCTCGTATAAATCTTACCCCTTAGAACATCAAGAATGCCTCAAAGTGTTCCATGCGGATATATTTTATTCAAACTATATTTCCCTTGATATGGCTTGATTCTACTCATATCGTTCAATATTTTTATTTTTCGACGTTTATGTCGTCATTAGAGACCCTAACCAAAAATATTTGCGCATGCACTGAAATTGTAATGATTTATACGCGAGTGTGGCCGAAGGTCAAAGGGAGCACCCACGTTTTATCACGAAGTTCTCGTCCCGTGTCGTGCCCAGGGATTGCAGTTGACTGAAATGAATGCCGCGTGTAAAAGGGCCTTTACGACCAAGTCCCCACCTTTCGACATCGCCGCGGGAATATTATCATCCCCTAGGCGGCGCTGTAAACCGTACCCGACGGTGCCTCGCGTCTCCCGTGATTGATATCGTCTGACTTTGCGAGCCCAATGATCTCTCTCTAGGCTGATTGCAACGAGAGAGAGGGAGAGAGGGAGCTGGGTCCAAAATTACGAGTAGCGAGTAATGTAATTGCTTCAATTTACGTCACGGAGATAGCCTCCGGCCCTCCACCAGGCCGGACGAATGAAATGTGAACCCCGTCAGACGTGAGCTTTCTAACGGCAGAAGCTTTTCCTACCTCGGTAATCACGCCCAGCAAGCTGTTTCTCTCGCAAAGTGATCATTGGATTGGCATTAACGGAGAGGTAAATGCATATTTTTGAATCCGACAGATAAATCACACGTTTTGACTGAGAACGGTCGTTATTGCTGTTATTTTTGGTAGGCAACGGAGGCCATTTGCGCCATTGAGGATAGGTGGGTAACTGGGCAAAGGTCACTGAGTCTTCGAGGAACGGAGGAAGGGTCATCTACATCTACGTAATACCCTGCGAGCCACCACGAGGGTGTGTGGCAGGGGGTGAAGATCACCAAACATGCACTATTGATATGTAACTAGGATATTTAATGGATACATGCAAGATAATAAATATAAATATTAATAATAATAGGGGAAATAGTTTAGAGTATTCTGTAGTGCATGATGCATGTATTAACCCCTTAAATACTATAGATACTAACAATCAAGTTGCATGAGAATATAGTTGCTTGTTTGCATGTTAGTAGTGCATGCTTGGTGATCTTCACCCCCTGCCACACACCCTCGCGGTGGCTTGCAGGGTATTGCGTAGATGTAGATGTAGATAATAGGGTCACATGCAGCCAGATGGTTAATATCTACGAAATAAGAAAGGGATATTGGTTGTTATTACTTGTATCATGCACTACAGACTACTGTACAAACACATCCGTCAATAGGATAGCCCGCAATTACCTCTGACCTCATCGCTGCTAATTACGGACATTACCCCTCCACGGAAACAAAAGGAACGCTCTTGGGAGCGTATTTGTCCACCGAATAAAGGAAAAAAGAGGGGATGTGAAAAAAGAAGAGAGAGAGAAACAAAAGGCAAGACGAGAGAAAAATAACAAAAACACGTCGCATGACAATCGCATTGGCGCTAGTGCCGAAATTATAGGTGGCAGCGGGGTATGAAAAAATGTTACACCAAAACGCGTCCAGACGACAGGCATGGCAACAAAAATTAGTTGAGAGGGATGGAGTGCGAATATTTGGAACGATTCCGCGACATTGGGATGCGGACGGAAAATTTCCGAACGGTGACCGCTTGATCCCTATGGCATCCCTATGGAGCTGAGGATAGCTGCGACGAGAGATCTCCTACAAGACCCCACAAACAGCAATGCCAAGTACTATGAACACATTTTGCACCCAGAAAGATAAGGGAAAGAGGCGTCGATGGATGAACTTTGTAAATCAGAGTTATGGCAACCAGTCAAACATGGTTACATGAGTTCGCTGATTAAAATGCTGATAAATAAATATATGCACTAAAGGTAATAAATAGGTAATAATAGACAAAATATGATAAAGAGTGGAGGGGAACGGGTCGTTGTAGTGGCCACAGTACTGTCCTTCTATCGAGAGGTCCAGGGTTCGAATCCTGGCCCTGGCAGGCTTTTAAATTATATACCGGTCCCTACCTAAGTGCCTTGTAGAGAGGACTTAAAATTCAGTACCTCTTCCGTCGGATTCGACGTTAAGCCGTGGTCCCCTTGGCACTCTTCGTTAAGAGCAGTTTAATGCCGACGCCGAATTTCTCTTCGCCGACGTCTAGATTCTCTTCGGTGCAGATGACCTTAGTTGTCGTTCGCCTCCCCAAGGTAACTGTATGAGGAAGGGTGGGGAGAAACCCGGCTTCGACATTTGCCTACTTTTGAAAAAAAGGCACCTAGGGTACCACATCTTTACGTCTTATGAAACGGACAGAGTAATGAACTCGCATGCGCTCCACAAAGCGCTCAAGTAGGGGCCGGTACACTATCGTAAATCCGGTTTTTTTATAATTGAACCCGGGCCCTCGGGATAGAAGGCCAGTGCTCTAACCAACACACCAATCTGATCCCCGGCAAGGGATGGCTCCACCCTGGTGAGCTGAAGTACGGCAATTCTTCACATACTATTACCCGATCATGTGCGAAGGATTCCCTCTGATGCGAACCGGTGTCATCTAGTCATCACACTAGCAGTCTATTCCCCGGGCCTTATAGCACCTATACATTACCATCCCTTTTCGTATATAGCAGCTAATTTGAATGCCCTTAATATTTTTAGATAATTCCATGCCTTCTAGTGCTAGTTTTAGTGCATTGATATCAAAACGAAGGTTTTTAGTTTAGCTAAAGTTTTTAACGAAGGTTTTTAGTTTAGCTAAGGAAACGAAGGTTTAGCAAAACGAAGAAATTTAGTTTAAACATTTTAAGTCAATTGGAAGCTGATATATTTGCAGATAACGTTAGAAATACAACTCTGGAGTAATAAATTTGACCAGATGAACAAGATGGGAGAGGTAATTTTTCTGCAATTTGAAATCTAATTTATTCTCGCATAAGAGCCATTTCAAGCCGTGTAGGCACCATTGCAAAGGGATAGGTAGGCGAAAGATTCTTGGAGTAGTCTGTAGTGTATGCAATGCTTTAACATTACTAACCCGTGCATACTAAGGAAATACAGATACTTATATTTAGAGACACCCTTTCTAACCAGTAATCACTTCATTACTATGTAGATACCAGCCATGTAGTTGCAGGAAACTCTCATACATAACATATTTCCTTGAACTAGTAGCATTGTTGCTTATAGATTCTAGTGACTGCTGAATTTTTGTCGATCTTCAACCCCTGCCACACACTCTCGTGGTGGCTCGAAATAGAGTAGGAAATATGTTAGGCCCGTTGGAAAAATCCGAAAGTAAATACTTGAAGGGAGGGTGCTCCAGTCGGTAGTGAGGAATAAGAGTTTGGACGATCGTCTTTCAATAGTAATATTTGCTCCACACCACTGCTGAGAACCCTTAAACCAATGTGTAGGGACTAACAATTTAGTTGTTCCTATCTGTAGCTTGTTGCCGGCCTGCGTGATGCTAAGTGTAAATTTCATTCTCTTTTGGTTAAAACCTTGTCATGTCTTCCACCGGGTCAGGCATTTCAGTAGTACCGTTAAGTAATTTTACTCTATCTCCATTTTCAAGGTTAATGATGTCTCTGATTTGTAGCGGCCTTTTGGCTGCCAGATTGGCCGCAATGCTTGGCCAAATTAAATTCGGTTTATTTTTCTCATGGCAGCCAGGCATTTTCGCACAGTTGTCAAAAATAAAAGTGCGCAGAACCAATTAAAGGTAGAAAAATAAATTCCGATACCGGGATTTCAATCAAACAGATGGCCATTCTCAGGGAGGAAGATTTGATGGATAAATGTGAGTTAGCGAAACGCTAAGGTCAGAATGTAGGTATAATTCTTAGCTCTTCTGATTCTATTTTGATTGAAAATGAACCTGGTAATGGTTCACCCCCAGCCATACACCATTGCCGAGTCTCGCAGGGTACCTAGCTGAGTAGCAAACGTTTTTTTATTTTGATCTGGCTTAATTGCATCTTCACCACCTGCTTTGTGGTCGTCAGTTTATGTTACCCATCCATTTTCCTTATCCTACCCTTAATATATGTATTTCTATTCTCATCAGCGTGTGTATACACGTTTGAATGTATTATGTAGATGAAGTGTTCGGGTAACTGGCGCTTTTATTGCTGTCGATGCATTCATAGAATTAAACTGAATTAAATTTCACGTTATACCAGATTTGAGATTTGTGGTGTATTATGAGTTAACGATAGCTTACATAGTCTTTCCTCATAAAATTCTTTTTCACTGCCCAGGTTTCGTTGTTGTATAAGAATTAAGTCCATTCATTTAGACTTAATTTTTCTCTTCTAAGGTTTTATTGTTGTGCAAGAACATAGCCTATGTCGTGAGAAATAAATTATTAGGGCAAGACTAAGTTTCCTCCCATGGTTTCATAATGAAATAACTCCTCTTTCGCCTGGTAACGTTGGATTTTGAGGAAGGAAGGTTTTATAAATACCTCATTATCATCATCATCTCCTTGGGTCAGCAATCCTAGGATTGGTTTGACGCAGCCCTCCACTCGATTCTTCTATCGGCCAACGTATTCATATTAACGTAATTCCTCTCTTTCACGTCCTTCACGACCTGTTATATATAAATTATTCGAGGCCTACCTTTTCCATTCTTCCCGTTCACTTTTTCTTCGACGATTATCTTCATCAGGACATCGTGTCTTAAGATATGGCCGATTAGGTAACCCCGTCTTCTTTTTATAGTTTTCAGTAGACTTCTCTTTTCTCCCACTCATCTTAAGACTTATTCATTCGTCACTCGGTCGATCCATTTTATCTTCATCATTCTTCGGTAGCACCATATTTCGGATGCTTTCACCCTTTTCTTCTCCGCTGCTGTCATCGTCCCTGCCTCACTACCGTAAAGAAACATGCTCCAGATATACGTTATGATGAATTGCTTCCTTAATTCTAAGATTCTTCTTTTGATAGAATGCCCTCTTTGCCTCAACTATTCTACTGACTATTTCTTTGTTGCTATGTCCATCGTTGATTACTGTAACTCCCATGTAACAGAACTCTTTCCCCTCTTCAATTTTTTTCCTAAGATAACGTTCGTTTTGGCAAATCTCTCGTACTGCATTACAATATCTTAGTCTTCTTCTTATTGATCTTCAGCTGATAAAGCTGATAAAAACCTACAACTGCAAAATTCGAAGCTATTAGTTTTAGAAATTGATTTCTTTCTCAGTGTTAACTTACTGTGGGTTTAAATTGAAATAGAAATAGTAATTAACTTATCACCTTGCTAGAATTAAAGAGGATAATTGTAGGTCGCATGGGTATAAACTAGGTGCATTTGAGATAAATGCAATGCTTATGACCTTTCAGTGAAAGTTAAAGAAGTTCATTCGTGAATTTATTATTTCATGACGTGGGAACCAAATGCAAAATAATGACTTAGCAAATATTCAAGCTGTTTAACGGAAATTTAAAATTTGGTCCACCGCACTGAAATCAAATAACTGGTGCCCTAAGGGAATGAGTATTTCATCTGCGGTTTTAGATCCAATCAACAATCTTTCATTAATTTTAAATTCATCCTCATTTCCGGGTGCATAATTAAGCTGTTACGCGAGGGTCCCTTTTTTCATCCACGGTGATTTACGGTGACCCGAGCACACTTTCCCCCATCATGCAACTGTCGCTGCTGTGAATTGTACTTAGCATCCAAGAGAGATAGATACATGCCTTAGTCTTTTCCTCCTCGTTCATTTCTAAGATTTAAGTTTTGAAACTGGATATGCTTCCATTCCAAAGTAATAATTTAACCGGTGGATGTTTATTATGGACGGGTACACAATAAGCGTGGTTAAATAATTTACCAGTTATATCTCTATATACAGAATATCCTGCAAGCCGCCATACAGGTGTGTGACAGGGGGTGAATTCACGACAAACATGCTTTAATTATCGTGCATGAAAAGGATTAGTAATCATATTCTAGTCTTCACTAAATAAGTTAGACACTAGGATACTAGTGCTCATATTGAATGTAAATAATGTATCTACCGGATGTTTTACATGTGAGTACGTAGGTATATTCTTGAACATGAATTTAGTTCTTTTACTTTGAAAAAAATGGCCGTAGGTTATAGGCTGTATGAATGTGACATTACATGTAATACCCGTACACAATTGTTTAAATCAGTTTGCTTAAATTTTCTCGCAGTATAAATCGCCATCGATTTTACCTATTTTTCCTTTCGGACGCTAGTCATATAACCTATGAATACGCTGAAAGATTTCTGCTCTCCTATTTCGCTAAGTCATAAAGCTGTTCCTTTGAAACAAAACGCAAACCAAAAGCCTTTCCCTTTCCATTTATAAAAGTGTTCTTTCAATCGGAAAATCGCTCAGACCACACTACTCTGCCTGCCATTTCTATAGACCCAACAGTCTTTGAACCACTTCATAGTAAAGATAATATGCCCATTCCTCCCACAGCTCCTGAATACTCCTTTGTTCTATTTCAAATTCCTGACTCCTTCATATCTCTTTCTCATGTTTCCTCTTAGCAGCCCCTTTCATGTCTAGTGTACAACTTTTCCATTTCCAAAATATCATCCCAATACTCAATCTTTTCCATCCAGTTCTATTAAAAATCTGCAAAATTAATTTCCCATAATATTCACGAAATCGGTCCAAAATTTCGTTAAAATGAAACATTATATCTGGAGGAGCAAGAGGGGTGGGGCACTACAGAGAATTTTAGGTTTGCAGACTTAAACTTAAATGCTATTAATTTGATGTACATACCACGGTTTTTCATCAGGTTTTGTAGGTTTACAGGCTTAAAGTAACCATTAATCATTTCAGTCAGTCTTAATAAATATAGAATGAGATAGCAACCTAACATAACACTTAGATCATATTTTAAACTATTTCGTATTACTTAGGGCCAAGGATATTTTGTTCTCTATCTTGAAACATTACAAGGATAAAAACTGAAAAAAAATTAAATTAAGTATACGCAATTGAGTAATGAAAGGAAAAGAGTTGCAATATTTATTTTGAAAGATTGTCGAAGATACAGTTAGTAAAATATTTTCCCTCCTGTGAAAGTCTGTATTTTAAAAATTACATATGACATTAGTTTTCTTATTATAATAATATCTATAACATCGTCATGGGTCCATAAAACTAAGATTAGTTTGACGCAAATTTTCATTTGATTTTATTACCGGATAACCTTATCTTATTGATATAATTCGTCTCTTTCACATCCTCTATAATTTGTTCCAAATATCTTCTCTAAAGCCTGCCTTTTCCATTTTTACCCTTTAATTGGCCTTCGGCGATTGTCTTCATTAGGCCATCGTGTCTTATGATATGGCCGATTAAGCTGTCCCGTCTTATTCTTAGGGGTTTCAGAAGACGTCTCTTTTCTTCCACTCTTTTGAAAATAATTTAGTCAATCACTATGTTGATCCATTCTATCTTCA
Source organism: Platycnemis pennipes (assembly GCA_933228895.1). Taxonomy (NCBI): domain Eukaryota; kingdom Metazoa; phylum Arthropoda; class Insecta; order Odonata; family Platycnemididae; genus Platycnemis; species Platycnemis pennipes. Next base: position 49,451,867 of record OW121857.1, read on the forward strand.
TCATTCTTTGGCGGCACCCTACATTTCAAATGCTGCTAGCCTTGACTTCTCTGCTGCTATTATCGCCCATGTTTCACTGCCGTAAAGGAACATGCTCCATACACATGCCCTAAGGAAATGATTTCTTACTTCCACGCTTGTATCTGCAGCTGTATGCGGAACCATCTTTTGGTAAAATACCTTTTTCGCCTGGACTATTCTACTGAAAATTTCTTCTTTGTTTCGTCCATCGATGGTTACACGGCATCCCAGGCAAAAACACTTTTTCATCTCCTCAGGTTTTGTTTTTCTAGTTAACGTAGGTGTTGGCTTATTCTCTCCGACTGCTCACCAATACCTTAGTTTGTCGTAGGAATGAGGGTTGAAATTGAAACACTGCAATTTCCACACACAGTTTTATTCTACATGACCATGGTTTCGTTGCAAGGCAACATCATCAGGTGATGCAACGAAACATGGTCGTGGAGAATAAAACTGTGTGTGGAAATTGCAATGTTTCAATTTCAACCTTCATTCCTACAATGAAAGATTTCCACAGTGTTAAGCCTTATTAACTACCTTAGTTTGTTTTTATTGATCTTCAGGTGGTATCTAGGGTGTTGCTTATTTTTTCTCCGATTTACGATTTTTACCTCTTAAAATATGCTATGGGGTGCAGAATGGATATGCTAAAAATTTCAACCCTATTGTTTAACATTTAGAGGTCCCTCAAAGGGCATAAATACCATAGCATTCAATTTTGCCGATTTGAGGAAATAACATCATTTTTAGGTGTTACGCACAATTTTACAGATCTTTAGGAACGAAATTTGCTCCAATTTTACGTCCTCCCAACGGTTTTCCACGAATAAAATATTTTTGCGCAAGCTGCAACCACGCGCCACACGCCTAAGCCGATCCGGTTGCTCGCGGGCCGCGTTAGCGGCCAGCTGTTAGGTCCTGCACCCCTCATTGCCTTACACTTCCCTCGCGCCTTCCCTGACGAGACCCTGCGGGGGGAGGGAGGAGTCTAATACCTTGGGTAACATTTGCAGACAGCTAATGATTCACACGAAGCTACAATTCTGGCCATTGTCCTTTCCGTATTCCCTTGTGCCTTCTTTAAATCTCTTTCCGAGCCTGCCTTGCTATGCCATCGGTGAATCTCAGCTTGCTATTATTCTTCTTGGATTTGCGCTACCTAAAGCTTTTCATTAAATTCTTGGATGGCTTTCTCGATGTGGACATTGAATATTACGGGAGGCAGTGAGCACCCTTGTCTCACTCCTTTTTAGGTTTTTATACAAGCTATGTATAATTCTTGGGTAATTGTACACCGAAAAAAAATTGATTGAATTTGTCATATTTTGATAAAATTTATCAAAAAGTTCAGTGCATATGGAACCTTGAATTTCACAGTTATTTCTATAAGGCTGTTTGGTAAAACAATTTGGTGAAAATTATCAAAAGTGTGATAAAATTTATAAAAAAACACTAGCCTTCTCCGGTTAATTTTACCAAACTTTTTCGGTATTCTGGAGGGTGATTAAATTTATCGAACAAAATTTAACATTTTTCGTTTATTTTAACAAACTATTTGATAGTCAAGAAAGGTGATACGGTTAAATTTATTGAACAGTATAGTCATCGTGATTTAACACGCCTAATTAATGTCTAAATAAATCAAACATATTTAATGTTCACGCATTATCAAATTTTTAGCTGTGAATGGCAATTAAATTTTATGACATTATTGTAATATAAGATGCCAAACATTAATAACCTTAGAAAGACTCCCAGCAGTGGTAAAATAAACGAAAAATGCTCAATTTTTTTCGATAAATTTAATCATACCCTCCAGAATACCCAACAAGTTTGGTAAAATTAACCGGAGAAGGCTAGTGTTTTTTTATAAATTTTATCACACTTTTGATAATTTTCACCAAATTTTTTTAACGAACAGCCTTATAGAAATAACTGTGAAATTCAAGGTTCCATATGAACTGAACTTTTTGATAAATTTTTTAGCAGGCTTCGCAGCTCTTCTTCCATCCCTCAAAACTTCGCAGACTCCGAACAAGCACACAACACATGCAGGAAATTCACGTAGTTCACAGAGTAAACTGCAAGGCTTGCAACTGATACATCGAATATCGCGCATCGATATCGAGTGCATCGACATACATCGATACACTCAAAAAAGAGGTTGGATGAGGCATCCAATTTTAATTGGATAAGAAATAATTTACGCGAATATCAATTGTGATGGATACGACAGCCAAGATGGCTGGATAGACCATCCAATTCAATTTCATGCTCTCGAAAGAGTCTAGTTCCAACTAGACGAATTGGAAAGCCACTGATGTTGTTAACCCGTTCTGCAGAGCAGTATTTCCAAAGCGCACTCTTCCGTTTCTGTAAACAATGCAACAATAGACACATTTCTGTAAACAGGGCGGCTATCATGTAAGATAGATAGATATACAATTTATTTGCACTGGGACATCGTCTCTTAAGGAGGTTGGTCCGAAAAGTGAAAGTCATGTCATTTTTTTTATATTTTCAGCACTTATAGAACGTAAGTTCCTCTATCTAATAAAGTAAAGATAATTACACCAACCCATACTCCTTTTTGCACAAATTGCATTTGAAATTACATTCGATTAACGGCGAGAATGGCCATCACATGGGAATATAACGTTTAAAAATATCATAGTGTCATGTCATTTTTGCAGAAAACTGATATTTTATGCGTAATTTCACAAGAAATAAAATGACATGAAAATAAAGGCATCAACCCACCGTATTTTTCGCTAAATCCACCAATTTCTGCGCTTATAGCAGACGAAATGCGTTAGTTGTCTTCAAGTGGCGCTGCGGTCGTTCTATGTAAAATGTATGGCGTATGAATAATATCATTACTAATGTGATATTAAAGCATATTTTAGAAAAATATTATAACATAATGTTTGATAGTAATATTCTGGTGTTATAAATTAGTAAATTCATTGAGTACATGAATTTATTTCTTTAAAGTAAATGCTGAATTGGCTCCATAGTCGAGCTCATTAAAATTATCATAAAAAAGAAATCCTTCGACTTTACATCGTATTTTTGTGATACTTATGACTTTCAATAGCTTAGGTAATTTTCTTTGTGAAGTAAGGATCACTTAGCAGGCATATACTCGTACTTAAATTAATAAGATTCCTCAGACAACTTGACTCACGCAGTCGCGAGCCAACCTCCTTAAGTACAACAAAGACACAACAGTTGTGCATCAAGGTTCCGACAATTTCACAGAAAACACAGTGAATATACAAATACATACAATACAAAGCGAATATATAGCGAATATACAACACATATCCACCTATGGAAAATATCCAATACGCATACTAATACACAAATAACATACATCAATACAACACTGAACAACAGTATATAATTTTTAGCGAAAAACATACAATGAGACATAAATTGTGGGTATTACCATTATACAAATACATTTAAGGGAAAAAAGGTAGCTATTCACCTAACAACACGTGAAATAAACTGTTTTTAAAGTGGAATACAGACTTCAGATTTTTTAATTCATCTGGTAGGGAGTCCCAGAGTGATAGTAAAATAGTAAGATAGTAAGATAGTAAAATATGTCGAACAGAATCTCGACGAGTCAGATATTTTTAAGCAAATGCTTAGCCTTGTCTTGGAATTTACAGAAAGCTTGGTGAAGATTATCAAAATCTTACCACTATCGTGCCGATTCAGTAACTTTAGCCGAAATGTTCCGTGTTTTCAAGTCAATTCCTAACTACCAAAATTTTTAATAATCGGGTACCAAATCATTCAATAAATTTTATCCGTCGAATGGTTATTTTCATTGAAAATGTAATAATTTTAATCCAAAAGTGCCCTATCTAACATGTACGTCTGTATCTGGCAAACTATTTTTTTCCGCGTATGATACTCCAACTTTCTTCAGAATCCACAGCAATGCACAATGTTCCAATCCACAATGTCGAATGCCTTTTCAAAATATAGAAACGCAATAATATTAGTAGTTTATTTTCTATTCTCTTCCATACAAGCAGGTCTTAGGGGCGAAATCGTTTCTTTTGTACCCTTGTTATTTCTGAACTGAAATTGATTTTCATCCTGGAACCCCTCAGCTTTTAATTCTATTTTTCTATAGACATTTCTTGTCAGTATCATAGAGGAATGCATCAAATCAGATATAATCAAATGAATTAATACAAGAAATGGGTTGAATAGCAGATTTCTTGAATTCGAATATTAAATCATGCCTCGAATATCTCGAGTTTCGAATACTTCGAATACTAGAATTGCAATTGATATAATTTGGTTTTTGCATCCGGACTATTCTGTTGGTCCATATACCCCTGGGATCCTAATAGACATTAGCCTCCCAATAGGTTTCCCAGGGGCTGAAACAACAGAGCTTGACAAACATCCATGTCCTGGGTGGAGAAAAAAAACATGTTTTTAATACTCATGCAGTCTCCATAAGGGGCTATATGAAATACAATGTTATGATAAAAAAAAAACCTTAAAAAGTGTGTAGTTATCAATTTTTGGAGGAGGAATAATTCGATAGAGCGTACCTATAAAATTATTAACATGAAAATCGAAAACGTAGAAACCATAGGATATTTAGGTGTAACAATCACTAAGGAATTGTCGTGGGGAAGACACATAAGGGAAATATGCGGCCGAGCGAAGAGAAAGCTAGGATTTATAGAAAGAGTACTAGGGAAATGTGATGAGAAGACAAAAGAGCGATGTTACTTTTCACTAGTTAGGCCCCACCTTGAGTATGCAGCCAGTGTATGGGATCCTAATGAATTAGGTATGATGAGAGAACTAGATAATGTGCGGCGTAGAGCAGCTAGGTTCGTTAAAAGATTCTACGATAGGTTGAGTAGCGTTTCAGAATTAATAACAGAATTAGGGTGGGAATCATTATCAGAGCGTAGGTTGAAGTACAGATTAAATATATTAGAGAAATTTCAATCTGATAGCTTTACCGAAGATGTTAGGCACATATTAAAAACACCAGCGTATTATGCTAGATTCGACCAGCCAAATAAGATTAGAGAGATAGATTGTCGTACCGATAGATTCAAAATGGCATTTTTCCCCCGTACTATAAGAGAACAGAATAGGCAGCATAGGAAAGGGATAGGTAGGGGAAATATTTTAGAGTATTCTGTAGTGCATGATGCATGTATTAACCCCTCAAATGCTATAAATACTAACAATCTAGTTGCATGAGACACTTTACTTGCTTGTTTGCATGTTAGTAATGCATGCTTGGTGATCTTCACCCCCTGCCACACACCCTCGCGGTGGCTCGCAGGGTATGGTGTAGATGTAGATGAAGATGATCGGAGGGGGTTGAGACTAATCCATCCCAGGCACTCCCATTCTGGCGTCATTAAAAGACGTCGGCCAAAGCCTCCTCCAGTACATTCTAACCTCTTTATATGCCCATGCTATGCTTTCGCACATTAAACGATAAGATGTTAATTTGATATTCAATCTGCAAAGTGTAGGTCCACCAAAACGTATCCAAAGAGCCGTAGGTTGGTTTATGGCTCGCGAGCTCCAGTTAGCGGGCCTTTACTCTTACCAATAATAATAATACGCTTATTGCTTCTACAAGTTATAAACAAAGCAAGAAAATAATTACGGACTGGAGCTTTAGGTGGACCCTAAGGCATTTGCCTGTTGGTGAGATCACATTCAAAATATACAGCTATACTAGCGTACATTCTCGTAAAACTAATGTCTCCAAACGGAAAAAGAAAATTTTGATACAGCAATTACATATACAGATATAGAACAGCTTAAAGACATTACAGAAATATAATATACGTAGCAAAAAAATCAAATGATAAATATTGTGAGCAACCTATAAATTTGCTCAAAATTCATGTTTTCTATAGTAAATACAGAGTATTCCTGTATTAGAAATTAATGTAGGATGATTTTTATGAAATAGGGACTGGTACCGAAGAATGATGAAGATAAAATGGATCGACCGAGTGATAAATGAAGAAGTCCAAAGAAGAGTAGGATAAATGAGAATTCTCCTGCAAACTATAAAAAGAAGACGGGACAAACTAATCGGCCATATTTTATGACACGATGGCCTGATGAAGACAATCATCGAAGGAAAATTGAACGGGAGGAATGGAAAAGGCAGGCCTCGTATGAGATATACCTGTGAAACATGTAAGAGAGAGGCATTACGTCAATATTAAGAGGTTGTACGATAGAATAATCGGGTGGAGAGATGCGTCAAACCGATCCTAGGATTGTTGATCCATGATGATGATGATAATGAAAAATCTGCCGCTAATGGGATTCAAACCTAGACCCTCTGAATGGGATGTCATTGCTCTAGCCATCACAAAAAACACAATCTTCGCGGAGTGACAGCTTGTTTAGAGCTGTTAAAATGACGCACAGCCTGTTTCGTAAGGCCTGACCAACTCTCGGGGTAAGTGGGAAAGGAAGTGTCTCAGGGAAAGGAAAGGGAGTTTAAGAAGCAAACCCTCTTTAATTGCTCCTTCATTATTCATTCAACGCTCCAAAGAGGAGAAAGAAATCCATTTTCGATCCCATTTCCCCACCATCCTCCCCCACGTCACATTATTATCCCCATCCCTTGACTTTCTTTTTTTGGCCCCCCCGTCTTTGACGCGTCGCGCTTTCAATTTCCCAGCGCGGATATGTTGGTAGGACTGCTTTGGGTTCGCCCAAAAGGGGATTGGGGGGGAGGGGGGGAGAGTGGGGTCCTTTCACTGCCTCCCCCACTTCGACCTGTCTCTTCTTTCGTCGCGTTCAGTTCCATTAGCTCCACACAGTGTCTCTTCCACTTGAGCGAGAGTTGTTTGATGTTTCAAGATCGCTCTCGAACAGAAAATCTCGAATAATGATTCTCGCTTCGGTGAGGCGTGAAAGGCCTCGACTCGCTTCGTTTTCCTCGCAAGGTCTTCACAGAAAAATATTGCCCTTTGCGAGGAATGAGATCATTTTATACTGGGAATGTTTTTTTCCCTCAGTAGTTCATCGCGTCGTTTTCATTGTCAAAATCTGATTAGACCAGAGGACAATACTATTCTTCACGCTTGTATTACCATTTGTGCTTTAATTTCGGAGTAGGATAAACGAATTTGTCGCTAGTATTTTCCAATTAAAACCTACTCAATTACTTTGGGGATATTATTGAGAAAATTTCGTTTGAACGAAAAAATAAGCCACACAATAGAGACATAATCAATACAGTCCTACGCTATGAAAGATTTTTTTCCATATACGCCTCTCTAAAAAGTGATATAAAAATAGTGCTACAGAATGACCACTATGGTAACTAATGTAGCTTCTGTGGTAGGAGTAAATCAAATAGGTACTCCAATTTTTAAAACGAGTGTTTAAATATTTTTTAAAAATTTACTGTCCCTGGGTTCAAGTTTCAAGTGGTAGCTGAGAGAATTAAAAACATTATCGAATAGGAAAGATTTACTTTGTCCAAGTCGATAGTGATTCATTAAATCACTCATTATCTTCGTACAAACAATTTCTTCGTGCGAATAACAACATATTTTGCTCTATAACATTTTTTTCTGTTTTAGCCCCAAAAATCGAACTAATGGATAACGATACAATAAAAACATGATATATTTTGATAGTATTTCGAGGTTTTTAATTCTCTACTGGATATTTTGCCTCAAATTTCCAGGGAGAACGCATGATTTTACACTGCGAACGGGAAAAGCCGAAAGCGTACCTTAGGAGGATCCAAATTCCATTATTTTAGGAATCGCAGTTCTTATATTGATATGCAACTAAATAATATTTTAATCAAAAGCATAAGTGAATATCTGTGCAAATGAGCAGCGGCTAATCACAGCAAATACACTTACGAGAATACCTAGTTAACTCAAAACCTTTCGACATTTTTCTTCACGGTTTACGGGATCCTAAATTGATAGGCTTTCTGCATTTCGAGTGGTAGCACTGTGAGAATCACTTACAGTTCTGTGCTAGTAATGATACATTTTCATGAATTGTTTGTTGGAAACGAATTACTCAAATGTTCAGAGAGCACAAATGATAAATATCAAGAAACAGAATGAGGAAAATTGATACCAAAAAGGCCCACAATAGGAAACACTAGGAAACTAGGATATAGAGCAAGTGAACTTTTTTTGCAATTGAGGGGCCTTTCAAATTGTTCGCGGAATGGAAGACATCTAAAATCTATCTGTACTGCAAGCTCCCAACCTTGCTTTTGTGGTCCAATGCAGCGTGAAATGCGGATGCACTCAATATATTTCTTGTGTCGTCGGTAAAACGATAAATAATTGTAGTAAATATCAACCCTGCCCTGTAAACGGCGATGAATTCACATTAATTGCCTTGTGAAACTAATCACCTGGACCGGGAATCGAACCATGGACCTTTGGCTTTCCGGGCCACTGCGCAGACCACTAGGCTTTCTTTTATGCTATCTTGTTATATTGTATTATCTAACGTAAATGCTTGGTTTTGTTGCTATTAATTTATATTCCTTGTTATTTTATGCTATATTTTCAAGTCATTTAAATCATAATTTATGCTGCCTTTCTTAGATTTCTTTCTCCTGAAAGTGTTTTCATTAACTTCATATAGTGGTTCTGATTGTAATGGAATGCCAAAGGTCCGTGGTTTGATTCCCGGTCCAGGTGAATGTTTTCACATGGCAATTAACCCTTCAAGCGCGGAGGAGATTTAAAGGAATCCCATCTCGTAGGTCGGAGGAGATTTAAATGGAAATGGAAATTAAATGGTCGCCGCGACGTAGTGACTACGTCGCTCGACGGCATATGAAGTCCGGGCCCGACGTAGTCACTACGTCGCTCGACGTTGAAGGCTTAATGTGGACGATAAGTAATTGTTACTAGTCCACTCTCATTATATACCTGTGATTTGATTACTTTTTGTAATAAATGACGGGTACTCATGGAAGGCTTAGTAATGGTATAAGACATCGGCGAACGCCTCTCAGATTTTGAAGCTCACGATTTGTCCTATTTTCCTCTGTTCAGCAGGAAGCCTCCATTACTCTCCCTGCCCCGTAACCGCTATCCTCCTCTCCCCTCCTTATCACCTTCTCCCACCCAAAATTATTCTCCCTGATCGAACTTGCAGACTAAATGTCTTCTTTTTTTTGCAGTGTAAAGATTTGTCAAAAGTAAAATGAAAGAATGAACGAATCTTTATTATTCTCTGGGTTACCCATAAGTGCAATTCAAAAATTAAATTAATAGCCTCATATCGAATAAATGTAAAATATAGCTGGCCAAGAATTCATCGTTAGACGCAAGAATAAGCTACAGCAAATGCCCTACGGACAAGGCAAAAAGGGAAAAGTAATGACAATGAGAGAAAGAAATAAGTATGCACAGTAAATACTATAAAATAAGAGACGAGGGCAAAAAATAGAAAAGTAAGTTGAAAGTAACTCTGTTGCAGTTAACTGGGTGGCTCCAAGGCACACGTGCTTACAAAGGGAGGTTACAGATATTTGTGCTCACTATAGTAATAGTTAAATAGTTCCTTCTTAAAAAATGAACGAGGCAGATTTGACAGATTGAGAATATATCAAGAACACAAGAAGCAACAGAATAAAATATTGGACCCTTTCCTCTGTCCTTCGTGTCCCTTGAAAGAATAGTTGGGCTATTCAAGGTTGTGAAAAATATGAAGAGTATGTGATTTTGCGAGGACAGTTTTATTTCTTACGAGTCACATTAAAAGGCGTTCCCTCAACGGCCTAATTTTTGCATTGGTTCTTACTGAAACCTTAAGGAAATGGTATGCAAAAGAATTAGGTTTGATCACAGAACTAGACAGGGTGCAGCGAAGATCAGATAGCTTTTATTAAAGGTTTTAGGATAGGTTCATTAGTGCATTAATATTATTAGGAGAATTAGGTTGGGAATAATTATCAGATTGTAGGTTAAAGTCCAGAATAAATCTCCAGGAGTGATCGAAGATTAACAGATTGTCTGAAAACGTTACAAGTGTAGTAAAAAATCCAGATTACTATGTCAGGTTCGATCATGAAGATGAAAATATAAAGAGACGTAGTAGCTCGGAGTGGTTGAATTATTAATTAATTCCACGCAGTATTAGCGCCAGTATGATAGTACGAAGCAAAGAATTGGGGCGTTTACTCGTAACCAAAATCGAAATTTTGTGCACGAAATTATTAGGTAGAACCGAAAAAGGAATTTAACTGAAAAATTGATCTTCTAATCATAACCATTCATTATTAAATCAAAAATTAAAATAAGCAAAAAATTCTGCTGTGATAACATTGACGTCATTTTCCTCCCGTCCTTGACTGCTTTTAGGGGAAGGGAAGGGAGTGGAGGGGGGTTCTCTGAAGATCTGCTCACACAGATGCTGTCGCAACTGCTCCTATTGGCAGAGTCAGCTTGTGATACTGTTGTCCCCCCATTTTGATTGGATGAAGTCAATGACGTCAGAGGTTGCACCACGCCCACTTTTCCGAAAGGGTTAAAAACATCAGTTTTTCGCTCTTATAACTCGAGAAATAATTGACATAAAAAAACGGAAAAATGCATGATTTTTTATTTTCAAACTCTATTAGATCCGGCAATAAAAAATATGGTAAACGACCCAATTGGGGAATTAAAATAAGTATAACGATTTTGATATAGAAGAGCAACCTGAAGGAATAAGTTTAAAACATATTCATGCTTTAACATTGATAACTCAAAACGCTCTATAAAATTCCCCAAGAAACCTCCCCTTAAAGCTGCCAAAACGCAAAGCTGGTGATCAGCCATTCGTTTAAGGGAATGCTAAAAGAGACCTTTATAAATAGCTTTTTCTTTCTCCATGCCATCATTTTGTCAATAATTATTATCTTATTATCTATCATTACTTTGGTAACATCCTTTTCCGTGTACATCCTCTTCATCCTCTTCCCACATGCACATTTCATTGCCGCCGCAACGGCCTGAGACTCGAGAGGGGTTTTTCACTTGGGTAACCACGTCCGTCACCCGCGCCGGAAAAGTGGCTACCCTGCAGTCTGATAACCCTGCGCCTCGAGCTGGTGGAGGAACCCAAGTACCTAAGACTCTTGGACGCGTGCTGCCAGTGCATCAACTCGCGTCTTTGTACTTTGGGATTCACTTAATGCTCTCAATCAGTGAGCTATAGAATCCACCGAGGATATCACCGATGAGTACTACCAGCTCGATGAAGTAGCCTACGTACAATTTCCGTAGTTCACAAAGCAGATCTTTGTATTTCGTTAATTTCTCAATCTCCATTGCTCCATGTTCACTTCGGTCAGTACCGGAAACTTGACCTGGAACAACTTCTTGTAAGACAGTGTAGAGGAGAACGATATCAGGCCTTGATGCCGTCAACTGTTTGATGATGGTTAAGAGTAATTACACCAGATCTTACGTTACCGTTCTCCACGAAGGTTTAGTCACTAATTGTCATTTGTATCAGTAATGTTAATGTATGAGTAAAGAATTAATTCATAATTTAACCTGTTCCCAACATAAAAGAGTGCTGGATCTACCCGTCTATGTCAACAGTGCATCTTTTTAGTCCCACACTCCCTTGTAGAATTAAGTAGTATATTGATGTCCCCTTGATACTCACGAGCCCCAAACATTTCTTTTATTACTCGTAAAATATTTATTAAAAGTTATTAGTTTTCCTCACGCTGCCAAAAGCTTAAGGGCGACTTGAAAATGCAATTTGGATGCATATGTAAATACCATATGGAAGCAATTACTATAAACTGTACAATAATACTACAATTACAAAAATATACTTATATAAACGGATAGCGAAGGTAGTTGCTTGCTGGTATCAGGACGTAAAGCTAACCCAAATATCAGCATATTTGTGCACGCTTCCTTTGCTTTTGAAATATTTTTTGAATTGCTATATTTTGAATGTAATATGTCTATCAATCCTCTTTGAGCATGGTAGATGAAGCATGTTTGATGTAACTTCAGCCTCAACCTCACACATTTATGTTGCCTTGCAGGATATAATTAAATGTACAATCCTTAGTTAATTATTACCTGTTACTTACTGATAACTACTGGAGTCCTTAATACCCTGGAAAGCAGATGGATATCCCCGCTGTTCCTACCTTCTTCGATCGCCATAAAAAAAAAATCCACCGAAAAGGTCCCTCAGCGGGGATATGGAAAGAGTCTTTGAACACTCCCCGTTTTTCTGCAACGTATTCCTTCACTGATCTGCCCGTCACCCCCTCCTCACTTCACAATGACGAGAGAGGAAGGAATTCCCGCATTCCGAAAGCATCTTGGGCAAACTCTCAATCCATCCGTTGACGACTGTTCCTCAGCCGTAGCTCATCACTCACCTTTTCCCCATCTGAGAGGGCCGTTCGATCACCCGCGCCAGGCTGGAAAGACCGCCAATCCCCCTTCAGAAAAGAGTTGAAGGAAGATTTAAACCTTAGGGTGGGTGGGGAGGGCTTGAGAACGCTTATAGTTTCGGGGATAAAGAGATCTGGAGAAACTCCTGGATAACTGCGGCCTTTTGGAATCCATGTTAAACGGATTTCAATATCGACTGCTGGAAACATTCCGCATCATTAAACACGTTTCTACTTCGTCTTCTCACCCTCCCCGTCTCAACAACCTTCATCTATTTGCGACTCCTCGAAGAGGCAAACCGCAGAGGGTTGAGTTTGCAGTTCTTTAAGCAGTGAGCGAAATAATAAAACAAACTAATGCCAAAAAAGGCAAGAGATGGTCCCATTCAGTGGCCAGGTCGTTAATGTCTCTTGATGCCTCAAAGGTCGTGGGTTCAAATCCATCCTCCAGCATATCTGTCTTAGCATTAAATTTGGTTAAACGCCGAGATTTAACTTAAGCAGTGTGAGAACCTTAAATACTATTGGCGCTTCTGTTCTAAATGAGATTTTTGAGTGCGTTAATTTCCTAAGCCGGCCGCAGTAGTCACTTGGGCAACGCGTCGTCATGATATTTAAGGTCACTAGTTCAAAACAAATTAATGTCAAAAAAGGTAAGAAATGGTCCCATTCAGTGGCTACGTCGTTAATGTCTCTTGATGCCTCAAAGGTCGTGGGTTCAAATCCACCCTCCAGCATGTTTGTCTTAGCATTAAATGTGGTTAAACGCCGAGATTTAACTTAAGCAGTTTGAGAACCTTAAATACTATTGGTGCTACTGCTGAAAATGTGATTTTTGGGTGTATTAATTTCCTAAGCCAGCCGCAGTAGTCGCGTAAGCAACGTGTCGTCATGATATTTAATGTCACGAGTTCAAAACAAATGAATGTCAAAAAAGATAAGAAATGGTCCCATTCAGTGGCGAGGTCGTTAACGTGTCTTGATACCTCAAAGGTCTTGGGTTCAAATCCATCCTCCAGCATGTTTATATATACGGTCTTAACATTAAATTTGGCTCAACGCTGAGATTTAACTTCAACAGTTAGAGACCCTGTTGGTGTTGATGTTCAAAAAGAGATTTTTTGAGTTTTAGGCAATTTGCTTAGCTGCCGCAGTAGTCGTGTAGGTAACGTGTCGTCGTGGCATTCCTAAGGTCTTGAGTTCACATCCCACCTCAGGCATCGGTGTTGGATTTGTCTTAGTTTAGCATTCAAGAGGTTAAACGATGCGATGTAAACTTAGTAGTTAGAGGGCCTAAAACCGAATTCTACCAGTACCCAAATAGCACGAACTGTTTTTATTCTTTAGAGCAACGGTTCCAACCTTTTAACTACTGTGTACGACTTGAAATTTTTATAAATTTTGGCGTTTCAACAGCCCTATATTTTTTTAGAAACATATCGTACATTTACTGTCATAAAAGTGCCCAATGGCTTGTTTTATTTTAATTAAATTACTGTGAAAACTTCATATTTAATTATTAATGCACTTGTATTTCCGTATTTTCAACCCTTTATCAAGACAACAATAGGAATGTAGGGGAAGTTAGGAGGGGCGCAGCGGAGGAAGGGACAGACGACACCCGGAATATGGGCAGCTGGGTAAAGTTTACGTGCTCACGCACGCAGAGGCCCTTACGGAAAAAATCCCTCGTATCATTCACGCGTACCACTTGAAACGTTCTTGCGTACCACCAGCGGTACGTGTACCACCAGTTGGGAACCCCTGCTTTAGAGGATAGAGTTGGTGTGGTAGTTAGATTATAGTCTTTCCATTCCGAGTGTCGGGGTTGGAATGTCGGCAGTGGCAGGTATTTTTAACCGGCAAATCAGGTTGGTTGCTCATTCAAGGGAGGCGACCGACAGCTGAGATCATTTGCGCCATTTTAGGATAGGTGGGAAATTGGGTAATGGTAGGGGTTTTCAGGAAACGGAGAAAGGGTGGAGAGAAACACGGCGTCGGCATTAGCCTACTCTTAACGAAAGGCGTCAAGGGGACCACGTCAAAACGTCCCATCTGACGGACGGAGTACTGAACTTGAAATGCCCTTCACTAGGCACTCAAGTGCCGGGAATCGTACCCGGGCCCTCGGGATGGGAGGCCAGTACTCTAGCCACCACACCAACCCGATCCCCGGCGAATCAGTCCCTAATACGCTGCAACATGGATGACTCAATGATATACTTAAATATTCGAATGAGTCTGTCCTTCGGATAAGTCGTAAAGACATGTATTCCTTTGCACCTTTTGTTGGGTTTTAGCTGATGCTGACGCCGGGTTTTGCTCAACCCTTCATTCCCTTAAAATACTCTCCTCTACCCAATGGGAGCGTTTACTCGGAACCGAAATCGCAATTTTGTACACGAAATTGTTAGATGGAAACGAAAAAAGAATTTTAGTGAAAAAATTAATCTTCTAACCATAACCATTCACTCATAAATCAAAAATTAAAATAAACAAAAGGTGACGCCCACCGAAAATGCTGCTGTGATAACATTGACGTCACTTTCTTCCCGTCCTTGACTGCTCGTATGGGAAGGGGAGGGAGTGGAGAGGGATTCTCGGAAGGTCTGCTCGCACAGATGCTGTCGTAACTGCTCGGATTGGCAGAGTCAGCTGTGTCCCCCCTTTGATATAAGGCGAAGTAGCTTCGCGGGCTCAGTTGTGATTGGACGAAGTCGATATACGTCAGAGGTTGCACCACACTCACTTTTCCGAAAGGGTTAAAAACATTAGTTTATCGACGCCTATACCTCGAGAAATAATTGACGGATCAAAAAACGGAAAAATAAGGGTCTTTTTAATTTACAAACTCTATCATATTCGGCAATAAAAAAAATATGGTAAACGACTCCATTTTTCATCTGTCTTTAATATAAAAAATTACTTTATCTCGAATGATTATTGCTGCACTTAGGCTGACTTCCACAAAAATATTATGCTAAAAGAGACTGGGGCCTAGGGCCCACTAATGTATGTACTTATCAATATACTTTACATTTTTCTCTGTTATCTTAAATATAAAGATAAATGCACATCACTTATGTAACTTTTGTATTGCCCTAAGGTGTGTTGTACCCCGAGCATAAATAAAACTTTTTCTATTCTACATAATAAATGTTAATAAATATTTATTTCACCGGTTTCACTCTTTACTCCTTTTCCTGCTGAGATATCTTAATTGAGAATCTAAACCGGCCGTACGAAATGCTAAATTTAAAGTGGAGATCTGCTTAAGGGATCTTTTTCTTTCGTGATAAAAAATTCCACCCGAGCAATCCCTTTGCGATACTGTGTGCAGTTCCTCAGAGACTTTCAAAGAACACTCTTGCTGCCATTTACGACAATAAGTGCCCACGGAGACGCGGTAAATGAAGAAAGGGCATTGCTGACCCACAGGATGAAAGCTTCCAATGGCGGAGCTTTCAAAATCACTGGAGGACATACATGAGCAAAAAAATCAAATGACCGCGATGTCTTGCAACAACAAAAAAAAAAAAAAAATCACGTTCCCCATTCGAAAACAGGACTCGGTGCTCACCCAAGCGAACTGCTCTCCTCATTCAGTTCAGCAGAGCGACAACATTCACCTGGGTAGGGTCCTTTTTCTCCTGAGAGAAATCACGTAAAGGCACTGAAGAAATGGAGGAAAACTAAGTCCTTTCTGCAAAGTCTTTCCTGCTAATGCTCAAGTTACTTCAAGATCAGAGGAAAGACTCGAGAATTGCGCAGTAGACTTGTGACACTCAAGAAATGGACAGAGTTAAATAAAAACGCGTGTTCCCATGGAGATCGTTGTTTTCGCGAAGGAACTTCTCTTCCAAATTTTAAATTGCAACTTATGAGTGATGCATGTTGCCTCGGCTCCTGAGTGAACGAAAAAAATTCCAAGATTTGTCAATGGCGGTTGACTTTCTGGAAAATAAGTCCATTGACTTGATTGCACATGAAGTAAAATGTTGTTATTCCTCTAAGCGCGCTTGTGGACCGCATTTGATTTTCGTTAATTTATCCCAGTTTCGCTCTTAATTATTAATTCTCCCGTACGGTGGGGACTTTACCTTCTATGCTTGTTTTTTTTTGGATTGGGTGGTTTCTGTCATCATTCGCAGTGCATGTTTCTGCGTAAAAGGCATGCAATATTTGACTTGAAAATGCAGCCTTAAAAAGAAATTGGATGAGAGAAATGGAGAAATACAATTTAATTATAAAATACATATGATAAGTATTAATTATTTTATCAATTAATTCAGGCTTCCCTGTAATTATTCCATTTTTCGCAGAGCATAATTCTTTTATTTTTTATATTTTAATTTGTACATTATTCAGTTAATAAAAGAAAAGAAATGAAATTGATCAAATATATAATCGTAATTTTAAAATGCCATTGAAATATTTTCCTCACAGGCATATACGTTGCATAACCATCGGTTAATATTTATAAAATGTTTGCCTTCCATCAAGACTTTGATACGGTAGGAGATTCGTCTTACATTTGTATATGTGTTAAAAGAGTATAAAACTCTGTTATATGTTCTTTACCGGTCCATTTCATGCATACCATATCCACTCCCTGCCGTACTTATCTGCAAACTTTCCGTATGATGTTTTTTACTGTTGTTCGATAGAGGGGATATATAAATAGGGAATAGAGGAATGGTTACAGGTATAGAGATTCCAAATTATATTTGACTATAAATTTTTATTTTCCTTGTTTTTAATTTTAATTTCATTCTTTCGAAGGTTATTTCGTTTTCCACGTCACGTTTAGAACATCATCATCATCGGTCAACAATCCTAGGATTGGTTTGACGCAGCCTTCCACTCGATTATTCTATCGGCCAACCTCTTGATATTGACGTAACTTCTCTCTTTTACATTCTTCACAACTTGCTCCATATACCTTATACGAGGCCTGCCTATTCCATTCTTCCCGTTCACTTTTCCCTCGATGATTTTTTTCACCAGGCCATCGTGTCTTAAGATGTGGCCTATTAAGTTTCCCCGTCTACTTTTTAGGGTTTTCAGTAGACATCTCTTTTCTCCCACTCTTCTTAAGACTTCTTCGTTGGTCACTCGATCGATCCACTTTATCTTCATTATTCTTTGGTAGCACCACATTTCAAATTCTTCCAGCCCGTACTTCTCTGCTGCTGTTATTGTTCATGATTCGCTTCCATATAGTAGAATGCTCCGGATGTATGTTCTAATGATATGTTTTCTCACTTCCACGCTTGCATTTGCAGCTGTAAGCAGAATCTTCTTCTGGTAAAATGCCCTTTTCGCTTGGGCAATTCTAGTGGCAATTTCTCTTTTACTTCGTCCATCACAGGTTACTCGGCTTCCCAGGTTGCAGGACTCTTCCACTTCCTGTTTTAGAACATAATGAAGTGTAAAAAATCGTCATAATCATTTATCGTGTTGAAAGAGGAGAGGAATTTCATTCCATGTATCCCGAATTGTTAAAAAAAAACCAACCATAGGAAAACAACCTTACTTCTGCATCACATTAGCTATGTCATGGCTAGAGAATAGGCCCAGAACCTCTCACCAATGTATATTCTATTGCATAAAAGAAACGATTACATTGGGATATTACGTTATAGATCAATCATGGGTATTGGAAATTAAATTTGTTTTTTATTATTTCTGTTATAAAACGAAACACATCAGGTTTTATCGGGGAAAATATTTTGAGGTAAACATAAACTTGATATAATTTTGGTTCAATCAAAACAGTTTATTTTTGAGGAATATGGCACCAACCTAAATTCGTGAAAGAAATAAACTGGAGAGAGTTCATGTGTCCAAAACAGTTACTATAGGTATTAATCTCTTATATTATCTATTCCCATTATAAGTTGGCATAAGATTTTAAGCTGCTGTTAGGCACATCAAGTGCGTTGAAAATTTCCAAAAGAAAAAGGTATTCTGGACCGGGAGTTGGCAAGCCAACGGTCCGTGGTTCGATTCCCGGCCCTGGATTTTTTTTCCGTATGCAATTGTCAACACAATATGAGTTGCTGTTATTTCTTCTTTTTTTGTCCTAGGTAAATTTTTGAAAAATTAATAATCCCTCTTTAGCTACCTTTTTTAATAATTAGAAGAATTTTGAACCTAATAAAAAATTATATAAATGTGAATCAGCATTGCATATCCTTGAAAAATATCTCTGCACGAAAGGCAAAAATGGGAATAGTAACAATTGCAAGAAAATATAGGAAATCGATTTCAAAAATCAATGCAGAGAATAGCATTGACTTTTCTTAAGCATAGAATTGTAATAATACTCGGAACCAATTATTCTGAGCCCGTGCTCGAAACTCATCATCATTAAGCTTCAAAACTAAGATTCGATTTTTGCTTCTCTTCCCTAGATTTTTATCAGCTTCATGTCAATACAGTTATTCCTTTTTACATCCTTAGTCAATTTTTCTTTTGCCATTCACCCCATTCACTTTTTCCTCAAAGTCTTAAAAGAGAAGATTTTATTTGAACTACCATGTCACCTTAGATGTGGTCATTAAGTTGTACCGCCATTTTATTAAGTTTTCATAAAACTATATATTCTTCTTCCTTTTTAGGACCCTTTCTTTAATTTTTCGTTGGGTACAAATTGTCTTATTAATTTTTCTGAATCACAGAACCTCAAATGGTTTGTAATTAGTAGGTAGTACCATAGAATAAGTACTTACTCTATGGTGATACGTAGTAGCTGTATTATTTACTCAATAAGTTTCTACGACTTCATGGGTTAATTTGTTATATCCTAGAAATGAACTAAAGTCTCTTTGGAGATTTTAAGGGAGAGAGTAAAATTTTCCTCATCATATTTATTTGCTCTATTTTGAAAAAGAGAATGACAAGATTGAAACAGCTCTACAATAGTGATCTCATTTCATGTTCCATTCTTGAAAGTCTATGATGAGAAAGTCAATGTGAAAGTAATGTTTGAAAGAAACGTATTTCTTTTTATAAAAATCCCTACCAATTTCCTGCACATCTCCATCCACTCTATCATTCCATCGTTTCCAGGAAATTCCCGGAGAAATCTCTCTTGTAGCTGAGTTGAGGCTTCATAAGGCCGTTCGACGTTGGGAATCAGGAAGACATGTTATTTCCTCCCTGAGGAATTGATATTCAGCAGCTTTGAAAATTCTGTGTAGTGTTGAAAAAGATATAAGAGTGGAAAAATCTATTGAAATTGGGAAGTGTTGAGGGTTATGATTTAACATCCTTTTGCTGGGCAAAATATAGTTGACAACATTTATTTTTTGAAGTAATAAAATGTGCAAGTGTGATAAGGACTAATTGTTTTTGTTGTTAAATCCACTTTTAAGAGTTTTCAGGAAGTTCATAGAAAACTGTTCAAACATATTCACATTTGTTACAATTTCTATTTGCTCCGAAATGTGTGGTGTTTTTTCTAATTTTGTTTCCATGATTATATATAACGTTTGAGATAATTATATATAAAAACTTAAGTTGCTCGTATACTACGGAAATTATTGTTATTAGTCTTTCGCCGGTGATTCCAGGCCTAAATGGACAATAAATTTTCCCCACGAGCCCTACATTTCACACGATGCATACTTTACCTCTGCATACTTCAGTTGCTGCCTTCATCTTTATATCAAATTTTTTATGCCCTAAAATATCGCTAATAAGTGATAATTTCATCACTTTTTTTCAAATGCATTCGCACCTTTTTATAAGGTATAATACATTTCTATTTCTAAACATTCTGTTACTACAATTGGCTAAGTATAAATAAGTTTGGCAATTTTCCACAAAGAAATCTTTACTTCGACCGGTTTCGATGTGATACATCATCAGGTGAGCAAATCTCAACAAAGTCCAGTATATATACAAATGAGGGGAGGGACTTGGGAGAGGAGGGATTTGTATATATACTGGACTTTGTTGAGATTTGCTCACCTGATGATGATGTATCACATCGAAACCGGTCGAAGTAAAGATTTCTTTGTGGAAAATTGCCAAACTTATTTATTATATTATTCCACCATATAACGCCTGAAACGACTCTTTATAAGTAGCTAAGTATTGCAAGTAACCGAACAAGGCTGCCAACTCTTAGGAGAAGCGGGCAATTGTTACTAAAAGTTGCTAAGTGTAGCAACAATGTTGCTAAATGGTAAATATACCCACAGTATATAGGAAAATAAGACCGCTTGTATGAGCAGAGAAGTAGAATGCACTACAGACATATTCTGAATCATACTTGCTTACCTCTTTTTATTTGCGACCATAGCAACTTAAATATTTGTCACACCAGTAACCTTGATTAAAAGGAATTTCCCTTAATACGATAACATTCGGTACTTCTATCAGATTAATACAGAATTACCAAAGTTACAAGTGATCTTTTTAGGTATTGTAAATTTATGGTGATTTGTGCATGCCAATATGGACCATTATTGCATTAAATGTTTGCTTGCAGTATTTCTTGGATTGTTCCTGGAATTTTGGTTGAAAATTTTTTAGTGTGAATCCTGCATGAAAGTGTACATACCATTTTAAAATACCAAACACAATACAGATTATAATAAAATGCAGACAATATTCACATATATGAATGTAAATACCTAAACAAAACTTAGTGACTGCGTTCTTATTTTGTAAAATTTTTTCATAATGATACAGAGATATAGCATTGCAAATTCCACTGGTTCCAGTGGACCAGTGGAATTCACAAGTCTAATTCTCTGTATCATTACATTACTGGATTAGAAATGTTATATACTGTCTAGGATTTAACAAATTGTTTCTTTCAGCAAAAAACGAAGGGCTGTAATATACATATTTGAAAGAAAGTCTTCCCTGGGAACGTACCTTAGCGCCTCCATACGTCAATATATTTAATTTAAAAAATCTATGTAAACAGGAAATAATGAAATAAGAGTAGTATGTGCCCTGTAACTGCGAGTGATATTTCGATGACCCCTTTTATATTTATTCAGCTTTATCTGCTGGAAACCTTTTCCAATCCAATTATTCTCCCCTTTGATCCATGGAGAATAAAAATGAGATTACGTGAAAGGTTCTCATTAGTTTCTTATTTGATTTGACTTTCAGGTGGGGGTTAAACGAAATGGCCTCTTCCCTGAAAGACTCTGAGCGGGTGGAAATGTGCTGCTATTTTATTCACGCACGGCTATGCCTCATAAGAAAAGAGGGAGTTACCATCGGCGCTGCGTTTAGGTATGTACTTTCATGTATGTAACTCTTTTTAGCATTTATTATAATATGTTATTGTGTGTAGTAAATACTACATGTGAGGGGGAGGGAGGTATACCTTTCCCTTGTGGCAGATGGGAGACGATGATAGGACCGGGTTTGCTTGCGAGAAGAAAAGTCGCGTGGGATTTATGGAAATGAATATTAATAAAACTTTTTGTGGATCGTAAAAATATGACTGAGGAGAGAGTGGGGTTTTCATGTCGGTGGAGTTGGAAAGAGTTGGGTGGGGTTAGAGGGTGGTTTGGGGAGTTGGGAGTCCAAGGGTTCTTGAGGGTGTAAAGACATCTCTTTTATGGAATGAACGATGGGAGTAGGTGGTGAGGGAGGAGGGAGTTAAAAAAGGATTGAATCAACTTCAGCACCGCTGTCGTAAAAACCCCTGCGGGACACGTATTTAGGCATTTTACTCCCCCTCCACAAAACCCCTTTGGGGATACACACCTCGTCGTCACGGCCTTATCTTTTAGCCACTTGCTCGCACACCGGAACGGTGTACCCCTCTAGACCGCTCTCCTTCAACGAAACTTGGTATTAGATCCTCGTTCCCTGGGTTTCCACTTGATTACGAGGGCTAAATAGATCTCCATGCCTGACTCTCACTCCTCCCTCTCCTCTAGTTGAAAGGAAAACGAAAAATTCTGTTTATCTTGCCACGAGAACGAGATTGGGCACCGTGTATCTAATTGGTTGCGCCAACTTATATATCCTCTTTGAAAAACAAGTAAGCTTAAATAAACGAAAAATTTGGCGTAAAGTTTTAACTCTGTTAGGGAGGGCCCTCAATTAGTTTAAACTGGAAGTAATATGGTTGCATTCAATTTTTGATGCTAAGGAAGCATCTACATCTACATAATACCCTGCAAGCCACCACATGGTGTGTGGCAGGGGGTGATTTCTCACCAAACATGCACTACATATCATGCATAAAAAGGAGTAGAATTAATATACTAGTCAGAACTTCACTATTTAAAAAAGATAGAAATTGCAAAGGAAACATGCAAAAACATTCTGTGAGTAAGGTTAGCTTTAAGTACTCATACCAACATACAGCTACCAATGCTATCCATTGCTACACTCCGATTGGACATATTTACCGTTACTCGTATCTCTAATAGTACGAGGGAAAAAGGACATTTTGAATCTATCAGTTCGGCAATCAATTTCTCTAATTTTATGATTATGGTCCAGTCTGCCATAGTAAGTTAAACATATATCCGGCTATCAGATAACGCACTGGTTTGGTAATCGAAAGCTCTAGGGTTCGATTCCCTTATTTAACTGAGTAAAGGTGTGAGTATAATATTTGTGCGAGGTCATTAGGATAAGTGAGGTAGTATTGCGAGCTCATTATAAAATACTAGAAAGGAAATGTTATCTGATTATAGTTTATAAGTCAAGTAAAAAGGTGTTTTTCGCCAAGTTGCGGGAGTTTTCAACTCTACTCTTCTACTCTACAACTGGCTCCCTGTTTAAGGCGACATTACTCTTAAGGGTTTTCGGGAGTAAAGCTGGTGATTGAACAGGTATGAATAATAGTAGAGTTTAAAATTGAAAAATCTTTGTGAGCCGGAACTCCTTTCCTCCGGAATGGGTATTGGCTTGGCATTCTTTCACAAAATTTATATAGTTTTTAAGCCGATCACTTTTTCCATGTCCTTTTCAATGTTTCGAGAGCACTTGCTTATTCCGCGAAACGACGATTAAAAATATTACAAAGATAGGATTGCCATACTAGTAGATTTTAAATGTTTATCTTCTCGCGAAATATGAGAGATTGTTGCTGGATATATTACTGTTGGAACAGTTGGAGGAGAGTGGATGGCATAGGGTCTAGTGCATCAGAAAAAAATATTAAGGCAACTAACGTTAACTGCTCCATAGCAAACCTAATGGGACTTGTACAAAAGTGCACCCAAACAAATGCTGAATTTTTGCCATTATTGCTAATTTTCCACCGGTTAGGTTTGACTAGGTGTCTATATGGAAAATTGTACATCATTCATTAATCCATACATTCTCTATTTCTCCCTTCACATTCGGCCTCCCTTCATATCATTCGTTATCCTTCAACATTTTTTTCATCGTCCTTGGGTATACAGCGTTCAGTATTGTTGACAAATTTGCCTGTAATAAAAATTATAATCATTGGTGGCGAAAAATAATTTCATTTCACATGAATGCACGTTCCTCTCATTAAGTAAAAAAATATGTATGATTTCAAGTGTGTAGCGTAAGTTTGTCAATGATTTATTCCTTGCAACACTCCTTAGGGCTCATTTATGCTATTCCATGATCTATGTATATCTACGTAACACCCTGTGAGCCACCACGAGAGTGTGTGGCAGGAGGTGGAGATCGCCAAACATGCACTATTGACTTTCATCTAGGCTACTACACGGAAAGAAGCTAGGTAATAGGGTCACATGCAACTAGATGGTTATCACCTACATTTCAATGAAGGGATTGGTTGTTTATACATGTATCATGCAATACAGACTGCTCTAAGAATATTGCACCTACCTATCCCTTTACTATGCTGCCTATTGTGCTCTTTTATGGTACGCGGGAAAAATTTCATTTTAAATCTATCGGTACGACAATCTATCTCTCTAATCTTGTTAACATCGTCAAACCTAGCATAATACGCAGGGATTCTTTATATATATCTAAAGTCATCTGTAATCAAATCATCTTCAAAATTACGTAAAAAGGTATAACCTTAATTTTAACTTGCGATCTGATAATAATTCCTATCCTAATCCTTCTATTAAACTCGTAACGCTAATGCAATTATCATAACTGCCTTTAACAAACCTAGCTGTACTCCTTTGCACACGCTCTAATTCCTTTACCAACTTCCTCGTAAGAATCCCATTTTCTAGCGGCATATTCTACATGGGGCCTGACAGATTTTGATATTGAAGTTGTAGTTGTGTCCTGAGTATTTTAATCCAAGTTATCTAAGAATAGGAATTTTATTCACCGCGGCGTACGCTTTTATACCACACCAGTGGAAAAAATGACACGCGTAAGCTATTTGTGCTTTGATATAGGAAATTATTGTTTTGAGGTATCAGAGTTCATGACGTGGTATCAGTTCCAGGTATCAGTTGTGAAGAGTTAATATTTTACTGGAGGCAAAATAAAAGACTTATAAGCAACCGGTCTTGGGTTAATGGATAAGATAGTTTATAAAGAAAGTCCTTTATGTGCTTGAGAAGGAGTTAATTTCGTGAGATCTGCGTAATTTCAGGAGTTTCTTCGAAGGATTGAGAAAGTTTCATATCTTTAATGAGCAAAATCGTGGGAAAAATTTAGTGGCGGGGTAGAAACATCAAATAAGGCATCCCAACGAGACATTGGTATCTCGATCTCTCCAATTTTCTTCATAATTTCAGTATTTGCTTGGATTTGCGTCATAAGTAATGGATTAAAACAGTTTAAAAAATTTCCATTCGTTGCTTAGCTACAGCATGACGTCAGTTCGGCCTGGAAACACTTGTATGTCATGAAGGCGGTGATATTTCGGTAATTATATAAACTACGCTATAGTAGAATTAAAACTTTAAAACAAATATTAATCCTTTTTGAAAATCAACATAGGAAATCACTCCGAGAGCGCATTTTAAATTGTTTAAAATTTAAAATATAATTACAAATGTATATTTTTGTTAATGTAAATCAATATGTGTTACGTATGTCTTGACCTTTCAAATATCATCCTGCACGTTTTTGTAGTACTTATGTTTACTGAGATGTAACCGAACACAGAGCCACGTATTCCTGTGAAGCAACAAACTGGTGTCATAATACAGCTTATCAATGTAAATAAATAATTTTTTACGCCAAGACTCGTGGTCTAAACATTTCCTGAAACATAAAACGATTTTGATGAGTTTAAGGGCCAAAATCATCACTATTCTTGGTGAATTGACATGAAGTGACCCAGTGCATAGGATGGAATATTAAGGCTCCAGTTGCTGAGCGTATGAGTTTGGTGACGAAACTCCTTGAAGGGACAGATCTCTCGAACGACGCCATGGTCTTCTTGAGTTCTTCTTCTGCATAGACGACGAGGAATTCGTCCGGCAAGAATAACCAACCCGAGTGGCAGTAAGAGACATCCTCAAGACCGAAAGTTTCCCCGACTGTCGGCATCCTTGAGATTACATCCATATTTGAAAACTTGTGGAAACCACTGGGATCTACTCAGCCGTGAGCTCTTGGCAACTTAATGATTCAAATGCCTCCTCGTAGCGCAACTTCCGAGGCCGATATTGCCGCCTCATATTGCCGGCCGTACAAACAAATCCGTCGACATTAACGGAGGGATGAAATGGGGTGATGGCTCATTTTGTCGGGAAATGCGGTTATCTATGAAGTGAAGACGCACTGCGCCTGACTGGGAATTTACCGTGTCTTCGCCATTCCCTGCCGGAAGCGTAACCCCTGTGGAGTTGGAGAAATGCGGTTTGGGTGGGCAGGTCTAACAAAGATCTCCCGCTCTATTTTCGAAGTCTAATTGTGGGTGTACACCAGTGAGGTTACACTGTTATCTAAACATTTAGATAAAACCCAGAAGAAATCAGCTAGATATGGGAACAATTGTTACGATAAGAGGGTAGGTGTAACTTCGTTGCTGGAGAAAATGAAATGGGAGGCACTTCAAATACGATGACTTGAGGCTACGGCTTTTTTTTAGAAGTACAGGGCATAATATTTCACCTCCAACAAAGTGTTAATCGTTTTGGAGGACAGGACCTCAGGGATAAGATATTAGAAATACACTGCACCACTAATTTGCGCAACTAACTAACTGCAATAACTAACTAACTAGCTGCACAATAAATTCTTGTCATACCCACTTCAAGGCTTCTCACACCATGATGTATTCATAAAATAAATTAAACTCAGCGTCTAAATGAAATGGCACGGATTAATGAAATAAACAAACCGAAATAAAATCAGGATATTGTTTTTTTGTGCATCTCTGCATTGAATACAAATATGCATAATGCATGTTTGTAGTACTTCTCAAATGTTTATTTGCACGTTGAATGAAAAGTAGAATTTGTAGTTTGTATCCTCGTGAAAATATACCTCTTTAAAAATATGTATTAAAATATACACTGGAAAACTTGAAAATGTTTGCTGACTCCTGGATAATATGTGAAAGCAGGTCATTTTTAATTGAACAGAAAATGATAATTTCTCATGATATTTAGGCTAAATAGTTATTTTTAGCGCCAAAATTAATAGGCATATTCCCAAAAAAGTCTTTTATACAGCATAATGTTGATGTTGTTATTATAGAAAAGGAAGGGGTAGGGTAGGCAGTAGAATAGGGTCGTTTGCCATATTTTAAATATTGCCGATCTGATAGAGTTTGTACAAAAAGACCCGTATTTTTCCGTTCCTCGATCTGTCAATTAGTGTTCGAGTTATGAGCGGCGAAAAACTGATGTTTTTAACCCTTTTGGAAAAGTGGGCGTGCAAAGGACTTGTACGTCATCCACTTCGTCCAATCACAACTGAGACCGCGAAGCTCCTTCCCCTCATAACAATGGGGGGCACAGCTGACTCTGCCAATGGAAGTGGTTGCGACAGAATCTCTTCAGGTAGAGCCCTCCTCTCCACCTCCGCTCCCTTCCCGTTCTTCCTCAACACAGTCAAGGCCGGGATGTGGATGACGTAGTAATCCTTAAGACATCTCGTTCGGTGGGAGTCACCTTTAGCTTATTTTAATTTTGGATTTATGAGTGAATGGCTCTGGTTAGAAGATTAATTTTTTCCCTAAAATTCATTTTTCGTTTCCATCTAAGAATTTTGTGCACAAAATAGCGATTTCAGTTTCGAGTCAACCCATTTAAGATGGATTGAGTAGTAGTATAGACTACGCTGGCTAAAAAGTAAAATAGAATAAGGAAAACAGCATTCAATAAAATCGTGGGAGAAGGATTCTAAGAGGAGAATTATTTCATCAAAACCAATCCTAACCGGGTAAATACCTAATATTAATCATTTCTCATGGATATCAGTGGAAAAGCTCTGGCAATGGGGCATTGTAATAAAAGGAGAATGTAACTATAGCCCCTGTAAGAAAACACTTCGTTAGAACTACAATTCGGATCATGCTACCCCGAGGTAAATAGCAACAGTATTCCTATGGTATTTATCAGTACTCCGTATTCATGTATTTATTAGTATCGCAAAAGTATTTCCACTGAGACGCAGAAATACTACCCAGCAGTATTTATTGATATTCATTATGCATCAATCAGTATTCCACTGGAAGTATTTATAGCTATTGCTTACGTAGTATTCGGTTTTCTTTATGCAGTATTTATCTGCATCTCTTTAGTATTTATAGATATTTCTACGTTGATTTGCACCATGAAAAATGAGACAATTAAATGTCTGAATTTATACATTACTAATCACATGTTAATGACAAAATTCAAATTCAGGGCGCCAAAGGAAAGATACATACCACCAAAATAACAGGAAGTATCTACTGTAGCAACTCAAAATTACACATTCTCACACGTTTTCACATTTATGGGTCAGATGTGAATAAGATATTTGCTGTGAAACCGGTCAACAAAGTGGAGATTGATGATTAAATATTGATGGGATCCACACAAATGAAATACAAATTTAATAATTTTATTCTCTTGTTAAGACTTATTTATTTCTTAATCATCGAGTTTTGATTACAGTGTATTATGGGGTATCATATTAAAATTAACGCCAAAAATTAAAAAGTTATATGTGAAAGTCCACCACCCCATAACATTATACAATGAAGTACCTCGCAATGCACAATACTTTTACATTTGAATGCAAATACATATGCTCATCAAATTTCTAGTACCTAACATTTACTCAATCATTCCAGCTTATGGTATTATCAATGTCTCAGAGGAACTGCTGCAGAGCTGAAGAAAATTTAACTTTTATCACAACACTTTCTGTTTCTAATCATGAATGGCACCTTTCATTGGCACTTTCCACTACATATGTAATGTTTATAAAGAATATAAAAAATTCAAATCCTTGGGGGGACACATTTCATCTTAGGGGTAGTAAGTATTAATGGGTTTATTTCAATTTTGCAGAAAATATGTAAAATGACAATGAAAAGGGAAACAAATTTTTCTCCCGCCAAAGAAATATCTTCAAATTTATAGCCTATAGCATCCAACCGAGTTTCAGACATGATGCACATGACGCAATTATATCTCTACAGTTAGCTATCAAAATTTTGAAATTTATACTTCAGGTAGAATAATTTCCTCTTCCATTTAAGATTTTAGAGCCAGTAGTCATTGGTGTTGAAGATATG
Organism: Platycnemis pennipes; assembly: GCA_933228895.1. NCBI lineage: Eukaryota > Metazoa > Arthropoda > Insecta > Odonata > Platycnemididae > Platycnemis > Platycnemis pennipes. Next base: position 49,480,966 of record OW121857.1, read on the forward strand.
TGCAAACCATTAGTGATTCCCAGTACTGATAATGAAATTCCTGCTCCACAACCTATATGTTATCCATATCCATTTCATTCATCTGTCATACAATTTCCTAGGAAAATGAAGAAAACCGAATTAACTCATAACAAATAATAATTAAGTAATTAACTACAATTGTTTAGAGAGAAATGTATATTTTGCTTTGAATTCCAATTGAAAAACAAGGAAACTTCTTCATAGCAGATATTTATGCCTCAATTTTCTCAATTTCTATTCTTCCAACAGGTAATCATATAAATTTTTGGGAAGTTATTATTCATTTCTATACTTAAATCTTGACACTCCACATTAACCGTCATGCACCTGATTTAAATAAAGAAAGTGGTGCACCAAATCCTACCATAGAATATACTAAAACTTCTTATTATGTAAGAATCTTATTTATTGCGAGTCATATCACGTAGCTATTTGGTTATGTCCACAAAAATCCAACCTAAATCCAGAATCATAATCAAAGGGGAATAGAAGTAGACCATAAGAAGCAAGTAATTTTCTCCCTCCTTCCACAAACTAATTTTGAGGCAGGTTAATCAGCCCTTCTAAGTGAAGGTAAGAAAATCTCAGACACCCCTTGTGCCCCTTGGGTAGTTGGGAAGCACTGTGTGTGTGGAGTATGATGGGTGCATGAAATACTTTTCCATTTTGGATGTATTGCCTATTTGTTATTGGTTTATTAAGTATGTAATTGGTGTCTGGTGGTATAACATCCTTCAAAACATCAAGGTGTTAAAATATACATGTTGTCTGCCAAGGAATTATGTGGATTTTTTAAATTAATTTTGTTAGGCATTACTCTGACTGACAATAGAGAGACAGTGGCTGAATGTGTATGTGTCGATCCCACTGGAATCCATTCATAAAGGCTGGGTTTCTTGAGGGTTATCAAAAAAAATACATATATACACGGCAAGGGATTATGTCACACAACCACAGCACCAGAAATGTCCTGCAATTACCATACCCTCAACACAGACTTAAACTACGTATATGAAAAATGTCCATATTACATGGGTATTAAACTGTATAATAAGATACCTACACACTTAAAATATAACTCGATCAATTTCTCAAAACAAATATACAAGAAATACTGATCGATGAACCATACTACTCTATTCAAGAACATTTGGATGATGAAGAACATTTACGATGTACTAAATGTCAAATTGTATCCATGTACCGCATATTATGTATATCTCTGTTTGGTTTTAATTTATGTACCAGTGCACTAAATGCCTAATTATATCCTAATATTTCAAACTATGTATATCTCTGTAGGGTTATAATGTATATATCCCTAATACTGCATATATATTTCCCCAATATTATTTTATACTTTGACCAACTTACCCTAGCCATAGTTAAACTTTTGCAAGTGCAACGTGACATTAAATTATATTATTATTATTATCATGTGCTTTCCTGCAGTCGCAGAATAATTACAGCCACAAAACAACAACATAAAATCACATAACTAAACAAAAAAAACATGATTGACAAAAAATGTAAACCATGTAAAGAAGAAAGGACCAACAAAGAGTCTAATTATGGAGACATCAATATACATTAATAGGCAAAACTATATTTACATCATGTTTTTGCAACATCCATAAAAAATTTTATAATATATATATTTCCACATATATGCTAAATGTATTGCAATAAACAGTTTCTGTTGTTTTATAGGTATTTATTTGTTTCTTTTTTCTGTTTACTTACTGTATTATGACTATAGAAGCAGTTGGTGTTGGTGAAGTACATATATTGCTAGGAAACTTGTATGGGGAGTCCAAATGCCCCATCATAGCTGATCTTGTCATGAACCAATTACTTGATGAAGTCATATCCTAACTACATTTTATGCTCACACATATATGTAAATATGTAGATGACATTGTTCCAATTTTCCCCAACATAGCAATCCTGCACCACATTAAAATAATATTAACCTAGTGAGAAATACCCTTCCTAAAAATAATTTTCCCAATACACACATCAATACCATCCTTTGTAACAACAAGATCCCCATACAGAATAGTCAACATACCCAACATTAACTATGTTACTCTAAATATTGTAACAACAAGATTCCTATGAAGAATAGTCAACCTACCCAACATTAACTACGTTGCCCTAAATATAAAGATAACAGTAGACAAAAGCCCAATTTCCCACAGTAATTCCACACATGACAAACCTGGCTATGAATACATAAACTCACCATATGCAACAAATACAAGACTCACAGTAGCATACCATACATCAAAGGCTTGTCAGAAATACTACCAAAGCACTCAAGGAAAAAACATTGACTCATTGCACATTCTAAGAATTGCTCACCTAAGTTGTATTTATGTGAATTTCATTTAATCTGTTTAACGAATTCCTTGGTGGACAAATCTTAATTGGGTGATTATTACAAGTTGCCTGACAACATATATAATAAAACATCACCTTCTGGTTCTATAGGCATTAAAACTGAACCTAAGCAAAAAGAAACAAATATGTAAACTAGAAAATGACAAATGAGAAAGTGTTTGCAATAAATTTGTATGTATGTATATTTAAACACCTTGATGCTTTGAATAATGTTACACCACCAGACACCAATTACTTACTTTATAAACCAGAACAATTCGGCAAGACATCCGAAATGAATTGACAACGAGACAGCTACCGCTTTGAGAAACAAGTCAAGGGATTTGGTTTTTATATACAATGTAACTAACCACCGTGGGTCCTCTGGGTAGAATTGTAGAAGTGATCTCTAATCTTCTGTAGGTAAAATTATTACTTAACGTCGTTAATCAAATAGTATATTATTCATAATGAATGACCACTCGGTCAGGTTAATGTTTCAACGATAACCACAGTCTAGCATCAATACATACCAGTCACACTACATTGTACGTAGGAAATCTAGACAAAACTCTTGATGTCTATTTAAACCAATTCATACGGAAACACTCACCCATATACCCACACAAAATGTTTACTAAACGTAAATAAGATGCAAGAATACTTCACACAATATCACAAGCCAATAAGGTATCACCTCAAATTAACATGCTTAGGCAAAAACATACAAAATGTTAGACACTTGTGAATTTCGCTTGTGCTATTTTCGATAAGGATCAAAATGAACATTTGGCGTGAAACTATTTCAAATATATTCTTAACAATAGAACAAATATAACTAACATAAAGCAGGAACGTCAACAAATAACTTGGGCAAACACACACAAAATCCTGGCGTGTACATTAATAAACTGCCTACGTTCACTTCAAACAATCCAATCCAATGTACATGAGTAATAATAGTTAAATAATTATTTAACGTTAACAACTAAAATGTTACGCGAACAAAGCCACCAATTATTCTCTGCGACCAAAACCTCGCCGTGAACTACTCGCAGCAGCTGTTCGCCGACTGACGACGAGAACGATTTTCTCTTATTTTCACTGCAATAGCCCGCCAAATTCAAACACATCGTTCATCTACTAAAATGTATCTTACCTTATAATTTCCCGTTTTATGGTATCTAACTTTGTAAGTGGCTGATTTATTGGTGATAGAGGATAAATGCATTTCTTCAGCCTTTGTATCCCATTTCGAACAGACGCTAAAACGGAATAAACACTCCGTACAAGTGTTCATATTTCCTTCGTACCTTCGTACTCATCTTAAGGATAATTTGCAAATGGCTTTGAATGACCTGAAGAAAAAATAATAGAGAATTACTACGAGTTCTTCGTCAATTGAATACAAATTTTCCGCCATACTGTTTGAATATGGTTGTCAAGGGAAATACGATGCTATTCTCTAGGAATTCTGTGCCTACCCAACTACTGATAAATACGATACTTTTTCCAAGGAATACTGCTAAGCAGCGCTGTTCGTATTCCTTGCATTCCGTGAAATACGGAAGTAGAACTAATAAATACTGCACCCTGGACGATGAATAGGATCGAATAGCGTAGGAATATGGAAGGAAAGGGGATCAATACCAATAAACACGAGAGGGTTACTAATAAATACTGTTGCCATTTACCTCGGGACTTTATGGGGATAAGGCATGTACACACGATGAAAGCTTCAGAAAAGGCAAGCTCTAGTCTCATATGAAATGCATCCACTTCTATGGAACAACCAACAAGCCATCTTTAGAGTGCGTGACAGTGAGTGAATAATCGTTAATTATGCACTCTCATCGTGCGCTAATAAACACAATATTACTAAGTATATACATGAAATAGGATGCGAATCACGTAATGGAGAAGAATTATAGTAGAATTGATTTTTAGCTGCTAGAGTAGCTTAATTAAGTTTTCGCTGTCTCTACTATGTTCTATGATTTAAAAAAGACGTATTATCCATGCCCTAAGCGTGACTCGAACCTTTATATTGCCAAGCAGGCACCTTACCGCGGCCGGCTAGGAGAAGATTATTGTGAATATTAAGTGGGGTCATACCAATATTAGACTTATTGGTTGTAATGATGAAGAGTTTTGAATTGTTTCGCGTTACAATCATTAGAATGGCCTAAAAGCAGTGATTCCCAAACTTTTACTTTGGCGGCACCCTTCAAACTGAGTTTACAACCTTGGGGTACGCTTCTTAGATTTCCTTATTCATTCGACCGGGATTTCTTCACAATGTGAAGGAAAATCGGGGCTTTACAGTAATTAGTCACGTTGGAAGAATTGCTTCCATTATTTTCTTCATCTGTCGGGCATGAGTGTAACAAATTCAGAAGTTGGTCCTGTGAAACACTTCCCGCAATAATCTCACGGAACACCAGCCTTTTTATCTGGTACCCTGAGATCCCGCGGTACACCTGTTGTAAACCACTGCTGCCTTGGGAATGACGTGACTCTGTCAAAGAATATCGTGAGTAATGACTCAGTTTTTTTTTACAGCAATCCTCCCTATTACACAAATCACCGTACATTGTACTCCTAACTCGTCAATATCCTTTTAGCTTTGCGGGATCCACGAACATAACTATGGCAGAAATCATGTTTTAACTACAGTGAAAATTACTTCTTTGATCTAATGAGGATACCTTAATGGCTAGATGCTTTGCCCGCCAGTTTTTGGTAGATTTTGGAGTATTATGAAGGTTTAGATGTAAAAGGTTTCATTCCTGTTCTTAAATAACCCGGATGTGATGTTTATGTCGCCTTGGTGACGCCACCCAAATATCACCAACACAATGTGCAATCAGGGCGGGGAGGATGGAATATTGTTCCTCGCTCAGTCTCATCATGTGGACGTAACGGTCTCGCGCGTAGGCGCTCTTTGGACAGCGGCCAGAAATCCCCCAACGGGAGTGACCCTCGCCGATAATAATGCTCCCGACTCCATTCCCTCCTTCTCACTCTCACGCCGCGACATAAAGGAGAAGAATCATCGCGCTCCACGATGCTCAGCTTTCTTTTTTGTTTCGTGACGGAGCCGCGGCGGGCGAAAATGTCGCCTCAATCCAGAAAGCTCAAGCGACCGCCACGCTATTCATCCTCTCCACGAGAGTACTATATTTTTTTCTTTTTATTTCAGTTTCATTCCGGGAAGAATTGGTTGCATGATTGCGCGCGAAAGCCATGTTGCTAGAGAGAGAGAATAAAAGATAGGTGTCGTCACCCGCCTCGGGGAGTCGTTCCACGCACTACGTAGCGAAGAAAAATGAAGGTGGCGCCTGCGCGAAGAGTGGTCGTTGCGGCGTTAATATTTTCCCCCTTTGGAGGCAGTTGGCATCTCCAATGGTAACTATTCAAACAGAAACAATCGCGGGCCGTGTCGCCAACATCTTCCGTCAATGATTCGCTCCATTGAAAGCCGAGTTCTGCGCTTTTGCCCCATATATTAAGTTAATAAAAAACTTTATCACTTTCCCTGAGTCTTTAAATTCGTTACTGGTTACTTCCTGCTAAAATTCACAGAAGATATTGTTTACTCTTTGTAAAAACCAACAAATGCTGAAGTAATTTTTCTTTAGTAAAAAGTGATCCTGGACCGAAAGTGTTGAAGAAAAGTGGCCAGCCAACGGTCCAATTATTAGAACCTTTTATTTGACCCTAAAGAGGTCGCGCACGGTCTGAAAGACAGCGTTGATTGGTATAACTGCAGTAATTCAACTTTGGTCATCGCTGTTTCTCTCATTTTTTCAGTTGCTTATTTCTAAACATTTTCTTACTATCTTGCAAAATATTAAGACAGCCTGCGTAGGAAATGCGGTGTGGTTAATATTTTCATTACTGCCGGTAGTGAAAATATTAACTACACCTGCCTTTCCAGGTTCGACCGGGGGATGTAGCTACTGTTTCACCTCTCTTGGCACACTATCTTCGATCTACTGGTAATCTTTCGCAGAGGATTGTCAGAATGATTTCATGTCGTCACATAGTGGTGTCGACTGATAAAATTTGAATATCGATCGTTCAATGAAAATCAATTAAAATTTTAAAATAGTTGATATTTTTAATATATTTATCATTTCATATAAGTAAAATATACTCTCCTCCCAAAGTTTGTGGTAGCTTAGTAGCTCTTATTTTATATTGTAGGTACACAAAAATAAATTTCAAATATGTTAAATTATCTTTTGCACAAAAAATTTAAGCTAACATAATAATACATTCAATTGCATATAAAGTAAAGTATACTATGGATTAAAAGAACGTATATTGCCAACTCTAATAAATGCGATCTTTTAGGCCATGCTCAACTTATCCCGTCCCAATATACCGCGCGACCTTTTAAGGGACCTCGAAATACGTCTAAACCAATCAGGAGACTCTTGAACTCAGGTATACGGTATAAATAGTGACGAAAATCACTAAACCTAAAAATTACGGTACTGAAAAGTCTCAAGAAGGAAAAGCAAGTCACTTTCCGAAGCGTCGTGACCAACGTCTTGGCTGGATTACTATAAAAAACGTATTAACTGGTATAATACCCGTGAAAATTTTATGCGATGTTTTGTATCTGTTTAGGAAACCACATAACGTGTTATATCCTTCTCTGTGTGGGTATTAAATTACAATTGTATCGACCAAGATTATTTAATCTACCCTCATTACCAACGATGGTGTGTTCACCTTCGCGAGATGTGTTCATTTTTCGCAAAGTGCAAAGGGATACATTTTAGTTAAACAGCATGTTAGGGAACTCAATTTTGTATTTTTTCCCGTTCCTTTGTTTGGACTGCCTCTGATCGAGGGTTTTCAATTTATCACTGCCAAAATAGAGATGGAAATGAAAATTAAGGGCTCATCATTTGTACCTGAAATATTATTTTCTCAAATCATTCCTAAAGTTAGAAATCCATTTATTTCACCCAATCATTCATTCCAGTTTGATGAATCGCAATTCATTTCCTTAGCTGGCTAATTCGTTACGATAACCTTGAATAAAATCAGCAAATATTTGCCGATCGCTAATCAAAATTATTCACTCGGGGAAGGCCAATGGGGATAACTCCATCATTGTCTGTCCCCCATACAGGGGAGAATCTCCGGGGGCCTTTAAGGTGTGAATTGTTTTGCTTCCGTTCCCAAATGACCCTCCCAGAAATTTAAGCAAACAGGCAAGAAATATGGACGGGCAATTTTAATTAAAGGTAGTACGGTGACTTCGTTGGGCAAACATTCCGACCTCGAATAAAGGATCCCCTTGGCTTTAAACATAATTAGTAAGGCCATATAGGCACAAGAACTGCCGTCATATTAGGTTAAAAGCACTACATAAACGTGGGAGAGATAATATAGTTATACCGCGGATAAGAGTAATTTGCTCTCTTATCCACGATTCGGTTGCGCGAATTTCGAAGCGCTGAAGAAATTTGACCATACTCTTGAACATGATGCCAATTACAGGATGTTTGAAATGGGAAAGAAATTAATGTGCACGGATGTCCTTTCTTTCATCCTATTTTGGTCACTCTTCTCATAATATTTATTTACATCTATAATTTGTAGTTTGTTTCCGCCTCAAGGTATGTGGCAGGGGCTCTACAATTTACATGCTTTATTGGTGAATGAATAATCATATTTTGAGTGGCTGTACTTCAACTCTAACTAATTTAACGCCGCTTTCAAGTACAGTACAGTATATTATCTGAAATTAACTTCAATGAGAAGATACGCTGCGCCAATCTTAGAAACGTATTTCACTTTGTGTGCCATAATTGTAAGAAACAGTTTTACTTGGAATATACATTTTTTGCGTAGGCACCAATATTACGTAAAAATTTGATACCGCGTATTTGAATCGGTTTAGTGTGTGTATATGTATTGAGATACATGTTGATGTATGTATTGACACAATTTTGTGATACATATATATGTATATGTATCACAAAAATGTGATATTATCTCAATACCAATTTTTTATATTTTCTTGACTATTTTACGAATTGAGCGTATGATGTGAGCGAAATTTTTTTATCGAAAAGGATGTTTGCTGTCGTAAGATTCGAATATAATATGACTAGATTTCCATTAAAAAAAGTATTCACCTTCACAGGGATCTGGGTTCGACTAGCGTTCTACAAGAATCTTTTTTGACCTGCAATTGTGTATATCAGTGGTAACTCCGTTTGATGTTTTCACTGCTGCTTCTCAATCTTGTATTCGTAAGACATATGTTATAAGCTGAACGACTGATTGAGGTTTTGCATCTCCATACTTCTTCATATCTACTCTTCGAAATATCGAGTTAAGTTAACATTCAGGCAAATCTGCCGGTTCTGGATCGTGAATTACATCTCATTTGACCTATTTTATGGTGCAATTTTAATTGATAGCTACCTTCCAGCTTTTACGAAATTAACTTGTGCAATTTTATTTTTTATTTATTATTAAACATTTGACGATGGACTTATTTTTACTAATTTTCAATTTTGGCCGCATGGAGTCTACTCCTGGTTGCATTCTTAGAGGTGACAAATATCCTGGAAATCAGCGAACGTAATTTTATAACGAGGTTATGGATTAATATTTTGTATAGAACGCTGCGAAAGTTTTACGAATAGTATTTTGAGCACACCTCAAAAATTAATGCTGTCATGTGTAGAAATTAAACTGTAATTTTTGTTTGCCAATTCTTAATACCACTGCTCGTAATCCTTGATCTAAAGTCCCCCGATTTACTGTGTTTTGGCAAAGGCATGCAAAAAAGGTAGGGCGGGAACATCCCATCGCATACCTCCTCCACATAGGAGAGGGAAATTTGGATAATTGTGATTTCTTACCCAAAGTTCCCTTCCACGCTCTGCGTCCCATTACTCCGCTACGGCAAATCAATTTGCCGCCGTGTAACCTTCGCTTCCCTCACCAAAGGGTCGTCCCCTTACTGTTTTCCACCTTTTCCTGATTTACTAAAATTCAGCCCCATGGGACCACCCCATTACTTTCCCCATGCTCGTGAATATCCGGTTTCCTTTCTTAACGGATGGTTGGAAATCATCATTAACATTTTTGAGCATATTCCGACAGAGTGAGATTATTCATGTCGTAATACTCGACAGTGCTGTCTGTATCTGATAGCGCTAATGATTAGCTTAAATCATAAACGTTACCTAATATTTCATATATATAATAGGTTTTAGAGGCAAAATAAATAGCGTTTCTACGTGCTCTTCATAATGACCGAATGTAGAATTTGCCATTTACATTTAAAAGTAAAATTTAAACATTATATCGCACGTTGTATGATAAAAAGAGTGACATGTTAGACATATTTCATGCGTAAAGAAACCGTTTTTGTGTGTTCAAAAGACTTTCCGGTTAAAGTAGGTTTTTCTTGGAAAGTCCCTAATTTTATTATTTCATCTATCGTCTTCTTTCTATACCTATTTTTCTCTTTAATACGGCGTATTTCATTCTCCTTATCATACCCTTATTAATTCCATCATACCCTTTCTTCTTTCTACCCCATCTTCTCATCCAACCCAGCATTTACTAAATTGCAGCCTTCAACATTCCATTGTCCGTAATTACCTACTCAATGCACCTACTCTACCTGCTCCTAGTTCCTAACAGAAATGTTCAGTACTATACTTAAAAATTAGCAGTATTGTTTTGGTTTATTTGGATAAAACCCTCCATATATATCATATATACCATGTGAAAAGATAGGGCTACCCCAACCATTTTATTTTCATGCGATCACCTTTAATTCGGCATACCACCTATGCCATTTAGACCTTAACCAAAGTGTATTCAAGCAATGGAAATTATTCACCTGAGATTAAAGTGTTGTAATTTTGACTATAAGTAGCTAACGGCATGGGGTGACCTTGATAATAATGTTTCAAAATATTTTTATAGAAGATGTTAATGCATTAAGCAAATCATTATAAACCATGGTAGGATCTTTAGGGAATTGTATCTACAAAACTACGTATAAACTCAGCTGGTTAACGGTCACTTACACCAAGCTTATCTTTCAATTTCGGCTTGCAGTTTTAGATTTGGTCTTATCGTACGGTGCTTTTGTCTTGGCATACCCACTTCGCCTCTTTGTCCAATATGATATTAGTGGTTCAGTAAACAGCAATTTTGTAATCATCGCCTCCATCACCCCAAAAACTTCATTACGCAGGTTTATAATACGCCCACTTTCGCTCACCCAGATTTCTTTATTAGTTTCATTTATAATGAATTTTAAGCATATTTTTCTCTTTTAAATCAAAATGTCTAATGAAAATGGCCGTGTTTGCTTTTATGGAGGTTCTAAAATTCTCATTATATTTAATTTTCTCGTCATTTTTACAGCAAATTAATCTCTAATGATCCAATCCTTGGAGTAGTTCTTTTATTCTGCTTTCGGATCACGTAGTTATATTTTTTAAATTTAAACAGAAATGTTTTCCTCATTAACGCTTTTGACGCTGTTGTCAACTAGGAATCCCTCTGTAACGCCAAATAAGCTCCTAGGGAACAAAGTTCCTGAAAGCCATTATTCCCTTTTTTTGAGAAACGAGGCCATTTTATTCAGTCAAACGCTGAATTGCTCGACCTACCTGAGTAACCAGGATGTGTCAGATTGTTAACATACTATCATGCCGTCATGATGGTCGGAGACTCGAATTCCGCAGTCTTAAAACTAGGCTTTTGATGTGATTTAACTGTTAACGTTATGTCGCACCATTTAATCCAACTCAGTCCTGAAATATACCCAACACCCTTGCCCGAAGAAGTACTCCTACCAGCGACCTTGCCGTTGAGTGCCGACTGCTTTGTGCACTGTTAATCTAAAGATATTTAGGTGAGAATTGAGTTGGTGTGGTGTGTATAATGGTGAAAGCACTGCGCTTTTATAGGAGTCCGCCTTACTAATGACAATAGTGACCACGATACTGTAGAAAGGACGCTGCAGACAAATTTTTATCCCTTCACGTCATCAGAATGGCATACGGATGCGACAAATTAAGGAGGTTGGCTCGCGACTGCGTGAGTCAAGTTGTCAGAGGAATCTTATTAATTTAAGTACGAGTATATGCCTGCTAAGTGATCCTTACTTCACAAAGAAAATTACCTAAGCTATTGAAAGTCATAAGTATCACAAAAATACGATGTAAAGTCGAAGTATTTCTTTTTTATGATAATTTTAATGAGCTCGACTATGAGGTCAATTCAGCATTTACTTTAAATAAATAAATTCATGTATTAAATGAATTTACTAATTTATAACACCAGAATATTACTATCAAACATTATGTTATAATATTTTTCTGAAATATGCTTTAATATGTCATTAGTAATGATATTATTCATACGCCATACGTTTTACATAGAGCGACCACAGCGCCACTTGAAGACAACTAACGCATTTCGTCTGCTATAAGCGCAGAAATTGGTGGATTTAGCGAAAAATACGGTGGGTTGATGCCTTTTTTTCGTGTCATTTTATTTATTGTGAAATTACGCATAAAATATCAGTTTTTTGCAAAAATGACATGTCACTATGTCACTATTTTTAAACGTTTTATTCCAATGTGATGGCCATTCTCGCCGTTAATCGTATGTAATTTCAAATGAAATTTGTGCAAAAAGGAGTATGGGTTGGTATAATTATCTTTACTTTATTAGATAGAGGAACTTAAGTTCTATAAGTGCTGAAAATATAAAAAAAATGACATGACTTTCACTTTTCGGACCAACCTCCTTAAGGGGATTGCATACCTCGGATAAATATGCTTCTTCTCAATGTTTCGAAATTTTCGTCTCTACACCTGCTGTCGCAATGGTAATAAGTTAAGGTTTCACTATTCTATGCAAGAATGATGCAACTTTGTTATACATGTGACAATGGTCGACGGAATGGGAAGACCTTCCAAGCATGACGGTGCTTCCAACATGACAGTTCGCCGAATCCAAAACAGAACATGTTTTACTCTTTACCTGATTGCTGTGATTCTACTATAGATTTATGCATATAAAAGCGTAATTACGAAGATAAAGGATTATTATAGATCATGACTGTTTTCATAGCTTTATATTTCCACTCATAATCATGTTCTGCTCCCTCAAATGTGGATGGTTTTGGCCAGGAAGTGTGTAAATATAGTATCCCTGGTTTTGGCTATTTTTATCTCTATTTTATTATCATGTATTTCCGACGTTATATGCATCAAGCGTTAGCAGAAAAGTTTGCAACAAAGCGGTATATTTATAGCATAAAGTGGTGAATACTGGAACCTTTTATCTTAGTGCCTGCTGGCACTAGCTGCCTGCTGGCACTAAGATATAGCCACTAGCACGAATTTTCTATTAAATTGGCGTAGAAAGCAACATAGACTACTTTTGTGATAGTTCGATACTTTACTTTATATATTCTTCCTTACTATAGGCAAAGTAAGGATTTTAGTATCCTTCTGTGACTTAGTTCAAAAGAGGAAATTAAAATAAATTAGCGTTCACGCTTCCATGGAATTTTACTTGTTGTTTATAGAATTTTAGGCAAAAATCTTTACTTTCTTTCCAAAAATGGTTATTTGGTAATTTATAGTTTAAATTCTTATTTCATTGCAGGGAAATGATTGAATACCTTTTCGCAATACACTTAGATATTCGTTTGCAAAAATAAATTGTAAAGTTTTAACAAAACATCATTTCACACATTGTTATTACTGAAAATTTACAACATTTCTTACCTTAAATACATATTATAAAATTCATTTGGAGGCATAAGAACATTTTCCTGGCAGGTTCTAGGCTCACAGTTATGAAGATCTATGAATATGAAAATCTGGGTTATGTTCAGCACCAACTCACGGTAACCGCAGATAATATTTTCATATGAATGGCATAAATATTGGTGAGAAATAAATCTGTTGATCCATGTGTACATGTGTCTAATAAAAAAATTCAAGATCAATTACACTAAAGCATTGAATTCCGAAAAAATTAACAATAATACGAATAAAGGGGTCGTGGTGGCCTAGTGGGTAGAGCACTGAGCTACTGACCTGAGGGTCCCGGGTTCAAATCTCGGGAAAGAGCCTTGCTGGACACCCCCATCTAAAATCCTCGTGATTCGATTTTGTGAGTGTCAGAATTTCGTAGGAAATCGCAGGTGGCCCAGGGAAAGGGATTGGCCCCCCTACCCTGAATGTGAGAATTTCACACGCCATTGGCTTAGTACGGGGGGAGCTCTGCTCTCACCTATCAAATCCTACCTTCGGGTTGAATCACTGAGTGAGTGAGTGAATACGAATAAATAAGTTCCCTGGGGTAATTACACAATCTCTCTTAGTAGTCTGAGGGTTTAGTTTGTATGATATTCAATTAATTTTATTTTAACGGGCACTTTACTTGACTATGGTTGTAAATAATGGGGTCGTTTACCATATTTTTTTATTGCCGAATCTGATAGAGTATGTAAAATAAAAGGACCCGTATTTTTCCGTTTTCTGATCCGACAATTATTTCCCGAGTTATAAGCGGCGAAAAACTGATGTTTTTAACCCTTTCGGAAAAGTGGGTGTGGTGCAACCTCTGACGTATATCGACTTCGTCCAATCACAACTGAGCCCGCGAAGCTACTTCGCCTTATCGCAAAGGGGGGGACACAGCTGACTCGGCCAATGGGAGCGATTTCGACAGCATCTGTGCGAGCAGACCTTCCGAGAATCCCCCTCCACTCCCTTCCCCTCCCCTGAAAGCAGTCAAGGACGGGAGGAAAATGACGTCAATGTTATCACAGCAGCATTTTCGGTGGGCGTCACCTTTTGCTTATTTTAATTTTTGATTTATGAGTGAATGGTTGTGGTTAGAAGATTAATTTTTTCACTAAAATTCTTTTTTCGTTTCCATGTAACGATTTCGTGTACAAAATTGCGATTTCGGTTCCGAGTAAACGCCCCCATTGTGATATTAAATGATCCATGACACTACCATCCAACAGTAGGATCACATGAATTCTTTACTTCTCGAATGCCTACCTCCAAGGAAGGCATCAGGTTCCTGGTTATTCAGGGGAGGCGACCAACAGCTGAGGTCATTTGCGCCATTTAGGATAGGTAGGTAATTGGGTGATGGTAGGAGTTTTCAGGAAACAGAAGAAGGGTGGAGAGAAACCTGGCGTCGGCATTAGCCTACTCTTAACGAAAGGCGCCAATGGGACCACGGCTTAACGTCCCATCCGAGGGACGGAGTACTGAGCTTGATATGCCTTTCACTTGGCACTCAAGTGGGTACCGGTTTTCCACTGAAAAATCCGCCACTGCCGGGAATCGAACCCGGGCCCTCGGGCTCAATTTCTCAATCCCCCTTGAAGTCCCCATTTCGAGAATCTCTTATCTACTTACTCTAAACCCATCTGAATAAAGCCTCGGATTCGGAACTATAGTACGCTCCGTTATTTATTGAACAATAGGCCTGTTATTAGCGGGTCCCATCCGACGGACTGAGTACTGAACTTGATATGACTTCCACTTGGCACTCAAGTGGGGACCGGTTTTCCACTGAAAAATCCGCCACCGCCACCGCCGGGAATTGAACTCGGACCCTCGGGTTGGGAGGCTAGTACTCTAGCCACCACACCAACCCGATCCCCGGAAGGCATAAGACGGAATACACATTACCGTGTGCGCAGTAAGCGTTCAATGCCTAAAGAGGCCTACCGTCATGCAATTGGCCCTCTTGGAACCATTTCGTTGCCCCAACACGGCAGCGCCCTCACGTGACCCATTTTCGATGTAAAATAATCGCCAGCTATCGAAATATAGTGGTAGAGTCCCGAGCCGCTGAGCCCCTTTCTTCTTTTTTTCCCTTTTTCTCAATGGGGACCCCTTTTTATAATGCAAAATATGGACACGTGGGTTCCATATAGGGCGGTGAAAAAAATTTTGCGAAAACCTGTCACCCGGCTACCGTCCCTGTCCGGCGGAATAATAATAATGATAAAAAAAAGCGACCGCTGTTACCGAAACTAAATAAATAATAAATCGACGCTGCATCCATAAGCGCTGCAGTTCCGTCGGAGTTTTTTTTCTCTCTCTATCTCTCTCCCGGAGAGGAGGGATTAAAGAGTTGCGAGCGGAAAATGAGAAAAATAGACGAGTCGATGGATTTGGACGTTTTGGTGAACGGAGGTGAAGTGGGGGGGTTATGAAACAAATGAAAGTGCGCGCGGGAAATTTCGGGGGGGGGATAAAAAATGAAATCAAAGCAAAAAAGATAATGTTGACGGGGGAACGACCTACTTTATTTTTATCCCCGACCCGTAAAGCCATTTTAATAATTCAGGCGGTAAAGAGCAAGTGGCGAGGAAGGGGTTGGGAAAGTGGGGGAGGGGGTGGTTGGGCGCGTCATTCACTCCGTTGGTGATTGTGGGGAGAGGAGGGGTGACGATCGGCTGTTGGAAGAGCCCGCGCAGAGGATGCCGGGAAGCGAAAATGGCATAGGGAGAGAGAGAGAGAGAGACATGACGAAAAAATCCTCGTCCTCGCCGCTTCAACTTTTTCGGAAGAAAAAAAAGATTGAATTTCGAAAATGGAAACAAATAGGTGAGCGATCGCTTCAGTGTATTGTTTTTTGAGCTAATTTTGTTTTTTTCAAAGGGACGGTATCCATCCCTCCCGCCAGAAAAGAACGGTTTTGATGGTTGTAGGCCGGGAACGCTTTACGGCTTAGTTCAGGCTTTAGTAAAAAAAAGACCAGGGCAGAGCATTGCATTCTTGTTTTTCAGAGTTTTAAAAATCTCTTCGCAGCCCATTTTCATCAATGCTCCAAAGGACATTGATTGCGTTAAAAGTGACATTAATATGTTATCTTTATGGTGCAAAGAGACCGTAGCCAATTCAACATTTGTTCATTTCATCTATTTTTAACCCTGGAGGCCACTACCAGAATTAAAAGTACGTGATAAATCATCGCCGAAACTCCTATGGGTGTGTGAAATGATGAGACGTTACTGAGTATCAAGAAAACATGTAAACTCAAGGATTGCGAATTAGCCTCGAAACAGCTAAACAGCGAAAATTGGAGTTACCCGCTGATGTGTTCAATATTTGCAAAGACAAACAAACACTAAAGCCCATTCAAATCTATTGTTGGCTTAACAGTTGGAAATCATCTGGCGTGAATTAGATGGTCCGGGTTGAAATCCTGATCATGGTGAATGATTTTTTCTCTGTAAAAATCTTGTAATAACAGCTCGTAATTTGGGTCAATAGTTGCCTCGGTATATCTCTCTTCAACGAATCTTCTGTAATAGCAATCCTAAAGTATGCAATCGATCCAACACCCGATAATTACTTAGTTTGCTTTAATAATTGCAATAAAATAATATTTATTTTTAAACTATATTTCTTCAAATTAAATTTAAATTGCCAAAACAGAAACCAGATAGTTATTACATATTAATCTTCTTGTTATCTCTTGATTATTATCACCGTGTCGAATTTTTGAGTCCCTACCTCATCGGAAAAAGGATGTGTAAAATAACAGCATTAATGTGAAGTAAAAAGAGAGTACTCATCTCATCACTCGTCCTTAAAAGGCCCAGACCCAAATTTACTCAAACTTAATTTAACGAGGAGAATAGGTAGGTACCTATCTAATACAACACCATAGTATGTTTTGATGTACTGTGTCTCTTTTTACAGAGCAAACATTCAAGACCCCTCGTATTAAATATGCTTTTCCTGCTCTCAAACTTACTAACAGCTCTTAAATACCTTGATAAAAGACGTGTGATTAGTATTTGTTGGTACATGAAGAATGCAAAACGCAAGGAGTTGAGTTGGCTGACTTGATACTTCCTTCCCTTTCCTTGTACTATTCCCCATTTAATGACGTTTACGTGCTCATTTCATTGTCCTTCATATTTTTTACTGATAAAAAATGCATATTAGCCTTAGAAAATTTAAAATTGACGTTTACCAGTTTGTGCAGTGGTTACAGTTATGGCCTCCCACCCCGAGTCACGAATCTCGACAATAGCAAATATTTATGATAAATATAGTTATCCACACTTGAATATTGTGTGGGGATCACTTGAAGTACAGTAATCCGTCCGTTAGATGGGACGTTACCGTGGAACCCTCGGCGTCTTTAGTCGAAAGAAGACTGATGACCACATCCTGATTTCTCTCCACCTTTTTATTCTTGTACATACACATACCCCGGTCTGAAGCGCCTCTTAGTGAGGTGACAGAGTTGCAAACCATAGATACAATGATTAACGTAGAGCACAGAAGAAGCACACCATAAACACACATCGTGACTATTCGTACAATGGGGGCGTTTACTCGGAACCGAAATCGCAATTTTGTGCACGATATTCTTAGATGGAAACGAAAAAAGAATTTTAGTGAAAAAATTAATCTTCTAACCACAACCATTCACTCACAAATCAAAAATCAAAATAAGCAAAAGGTGACGCCCGCCGAAAAAGCTGCGGTGATAACATTGACGTCATTTTCCTCCCGTCCTTGACTGCTTTTAGGGGAAGGAAAGTGAGTGGAGGGGGGTTATCGGAAGGTCTGCTTGCACAGTTGCAATCGCTCCCATTAGGAGAGCCAGCTGTGTCCCCCCCTTTGCGATAAGGTGAAGTAGCTTCGCGGGCTCAGTTGTGATTGGACGAAGTCGATATACGTCAGAGGTTGCACCACACCCACTTTTCCGAAAGGGTTAAAAACATCGTTTTTCGCCGCTTATAACTCGAGAAATAATTGACGGATCAAAAAACGGAAAAAATGGGTCTTTTTATTTCACAAACTCAATCACATTTGGCAATGAAAAAAATATGGTAAACGACCCCATTATTTTCTCTTCTCTTCCCAATTTATATCCCCTTATTGGTTTTTATTACTCCCTCAGCTTTCCCACGAGGTAATTTCCCCAGCAGGCAAGTTGTCTCAGGTTCTACGAGACCTATATCCACGAGACGAGGAATCGGCAGGATGCTTCTCCGTGTGACTCTCCTTCGACGTCTGCAAAGGATTCACGTCGCCTCGAATCTCTTCCCCATTCAACCTCTCCACCTTCCCTTAAGACGTGCACAGTCATTTCCGTTCGCCCTCTTGGAGAGACAAACAGTGCCGGCAGCTTCCCCGGTCTCCGTGCATATTCTGGAATGTGGGGCGCGGGGGCAATTTGAGCTAGCTCGAAGCCGACCTCATCTGTGCCGTCCGAACGCAATCAGGCAGCGGAGTCGTTGTTCGAAGAGGGAAATTGCCTTCGGTGACGGATGCAAGGGTTACTTTCCGTGGAGGAGGTAGGGAAAAGAGGGGAGGAAGCCTCGCGACCTGCTACGAAGATGAAGTCATCTACGTCGACAACTTCATAGCACCCCATGACGGATCAAATGAAAAGGCAATTTTGCACTAAGTTATTTTTTATTATTAGTGCCGTATATGGCAGGGTAGATGGATAAAATTCTTCTCACGGCTTCTATATATCAAATGATTAATAGAAGCCGGAGTTCTATAGTAGGTATATAGATTCCTATCCATAAGACTTTTTTCCCCTGGTAATTTTCTAAACAAAGGAATTACTAGGACAAAGGGAACACGGGAATAGTTGAGGTTCATTCCTGGAATCAGAGACTATAATACCGCTATAATTCCTTTCAAGTATCTGTCAAAATTATTGACTTATGTTGCCAAAAGAATAATACAATCGTGATTTGAATGATTTGAAACCTACGTTTAAATATTGGCAAAAATTCTACTTTTTGAACAATGGAGAAAAATAAGATCAAAATTGTTCATAACCATTACATTATTATGACTAGTGTCCTGCTGGTTAAGGTAGGTTTATGGATACTGAGTTCTTCTCACGGTTCCTGTCTATCGAATGATGTATGGTTGCCAAAGATCTATAGTATAGATACGATACCTATTCATGAGACATTTTCCCCTGATAAATTTCTTTACAAATGAATTCCATGGATAAAGGGAGCATAGGATTATTCCTGTCATCAGCGATTATAATACCTCTATGATTCTTTTCGAGTATCTGTCAAAATTATTGACTTCGGTTAGCAAAAGAATGTGCTGATGATACTTACTTACATTTGAAATCCACATTAAATATTGGCAAAACTTCTACTTTTTTGAATCATGGGAAACAGTTAGATAAACAAAGTTTATTAACATTGCATTTTTATCGCTATTGTCCTGTCCATTAAGGCAGGTTTTGAAAGCCAATGAATCCTTTTCACGACTCCTTGTCTATTAAATGATGCCCTTAAAATCACATACCTCTAACCCTCCATCATTCTACTCAAACTACCCGTATTTTTCCACTTTCTACTCCCCTTACCAAACATTTCTCCCTCTATCATGTTCTTCAAAACACCCTAGCACCATGAAACCTCCATCAACTAATCCCTGTACCTACTAATATCCTCCTGATACGTGCTTTCCTTTCCCACTATCTTGAGCACATCCAAATCCGTCTTCCTTTCTTCCCGCCTTAACTTCGTTATTCTTGACCACATCCTAAAAGCCCTGAGTCAATTTTATCGCCTTTCCTTAACGACAATGTTTCCATACCGCACCACAGCATAGTACCACGCTCCGTATCATAAATTTCAGTAGTTTTTTCTAGCCTTATCTACCCTTTCATTAACGAGCCTCAATTGCAAAAATTAACAGTCACCAGGGACGTAAAGTCTACATACCGGTTGTTTTTAACTTCATATACCTCACTAACAAGGTAAGAGTGATAAAATTAGGTACATTCCGTAGTAGGTAATGAAAGTCAGTCACGTAATTTAAAATAGGCTCAAAAATTACCCCAAGAACAAAGTTCTATTAAAATTTCACGCTCGCAAAAGCGTTCAGGAATCAAAATTCTGAAATCACTTCACCTTTTCCCCTCAATTGTATGGAAAAATGTAAATACCGCATCAAAATCCCCTTCATAACAAGAGGTCGGCTGAGTGTCAATTTGAATGCAGACGTATGAATCACCGCAAAATCTAAACAACAGGGTTTACGTACGTGCCAGTACTAAAAATCGAATGAGATTTGGATCGTTTTAAGCGAATCATTCAGGTTTTGGCACTGGGTTTGCAGCCGATATTGAGCGCCTCTCTAACTCCACTTACTGCGCCAGGCCCATTCAACGGAAATAGGACTTCCTATTGCAGAGTTCTACTGTGCCCAAAGTTGGCGCTGGGCCCAATTTTACTTCCACTTCGTCGTTTTATCGAAAGTTTTTAACGGACCAAACGGATACAAACCCGACCAGGATCGACTGGGTGACATCAATTTGAAAAAAAATACGCTCTTGAAGTAATCACAATGAGAAACGGCTAACGTTCTGATTTTTTAAAAATACTCGGCTAGTTTTCCTCAATTCTGACATTTGCCATAGTCATTATTCGTTTTCTCTTAAAAAAATAAGTACGTTAATTTACTAACTTTTAAGCCTTGAAATGAATTAATTACCGACTCTGGAAGTAAGTTTTACGTCAAACTCATCCAGGGAAGTCGTCTGCTCTTCCCTCTGAATCTCTTTCTATGCCTCGTCAAAAAAATCAGATCACCCATTCCTAACTAAAATAATTTGGGCGACCATTGCCCTGGGCAGTTCATTACTGGAGTCATTTAGGAATTTTAGGCTCCATGGCCTGACTCGTTCCCTTGTCCTAACATGTCCTAACGCCCCTAACAAGTTTTCTCAATTTCATCATCGACAATAGTCGATGCTGAAATTGATATTAAATGCTGCTAGATTGCATCCTTTCGGCAATAAACGACTTTTGATAGCCAGAGCTGGTTATATTGAGCGTCGAAGAAACTGTTACTTGATGATATAAGTGTAACGGGTTAATTTTGTGGCTAGATAACTGATTATCAATCCCGAGGGCTTAGGTTTGAACACAATCTTTCGCGGAGATTTTTTACTGGTACCCCGGGTCTCTACTGTGTTGTGAGGAGGGCATCTAGATTGCAGTACTTCGTAAATCGGATTAGGCGTTGTTTTTAACCCAGGCCTTCTTACCCATCCTGTATTTTATTCATCAAACCCCTCTATAACTCTATTTCTCCTGACACCCTTCATCTCATCTATGTAATACCCTGCGAGCCACCTAGAGGGTGTGTGGCAGGGGGTCGAATATCACCAAACATGCACTACTGACATTCAACTAGGCTACTACATGGAAACATGTTATATAATAGGGTCACATTCAGCTAGATGGTTAATATCTGCGAAAAAAGAAAGGGAATATTGGTTGTTATTACATACATCATGCACTACAGACTACTCTGACTATGTTTCACCTACCCCTCTGCCACGTTGCCTATTGTCCTTTATGGTATGCGGGAAAAATAACAGATACACAAATAATAAAGGTATCGGCAAGAAAATCTATCTCTCTAATCTTGTTAATCTGATCCAACCTAGCATAATACGCAGGGTATATAATGTACATGGTGGTTATGTTATTACTGGTTATGCATGTTAAAAAAATTCTTCATGAACTGTAGACTCCTCAAACAATTTTTAAGCTACTTGATGGTCCCCTTTTCTATGCTATCTATTATGTTATTTTATGGCACGCGGGAGACATGACTTTTTAAATCTATGAGTACGACGATTTATCTCTCTAATCTTGTTCATATGATCAAATATAGCAAAATACGCAGGGGTTCATAACATAGTTCTAACGCCACCTGTAAGCGTGTCAGCTTAGAATTCACTTAAAAGGTTGAGTCCTCATTTTTATGTGAATTTTTCTAGTTATTGCTACACTAGTTCATCTATTAAACTCGTAACACTAATAAAATTTTGGTTGCGACTTTTAACAAATCTTGCTAATATCCATTGCCCATGCTCTAATTCCTTTATCATAGATACTTTCCTCGCATGGACCTCATGTATGTACTAGCAGCATAATCTAAATTAGGCCTGATAAGTGACTAGTAACATCTTTCGTGTACTCTCTCATCGCATTTCCCTAGAACCCTTTTTGCGAATCTTAATCAATGGTTCGCTATACCTCTTGTGTGTGTTTCCCCATATCATTACCCTAGAGTGTTTCCCCCATATCATGTCTTCAGTGATAAGGGGGATTATAGTAATAAAAATAGGGTGAAATATTTAATAAATTAATTATTAATTAAACTAATATTTAATAAATAGGGAGAAATATTTAAAAAAATGATACTACCGTAGATTTATTCTGGCCGGGTTATGAGGTAAGTGTTCAATGACCGACGTTTCCAGCAGCAAGTCACCTATATTCCTAAGGACGAAAATCGACTCAAGTTTTCTCTCTGAAATGAGCGTCTCTGATAAGGTACTCCTTACTTTGAATTGGATGTTAAATCGTGGACGTCTCGGTGCTTTTCGTGGGAGAAAAGGGTAACGCCAATCTGGGTTTTGCATTACGCCTTCTTCATTCAGAGCAATATTCCCATTTTTCGAATCACCCATCCTCACTAGTACAAATGACATTATTTGTTGGTCACCTCCCGACCGACAGATAAGGAGACCAACAACTTGATGTTGTGTTAATAATGATTCATACATTTTTGTGATGGTTTGACACCGAAAATATGATACTCATTCTTCATATAGGCTAATTAAGACATTTAGTTGCCTTCTGTGGCATTCTTCAAAAGATAAAATTATACTTAATTTACTGTGATATTTCCATGGAATTTCATATGTAGTTTATGCAATGCAATACGAACTGCCATGCATAAAATGGTCATTAGTTAATTTTTTAAGGAATGTATGTTCTACTCGAGTTAAAATTCTGTTTCTTTCTCTTATAGAAAATATATTAATCCCGTTGCATACCCATACTTAGATCTTACTTCACTCAAATGAATTGCAACATCGATGTATCATTGCAGTACATCTAAAATGTAAAATGCTACCTTCCTTACAAATTACGCAGTACAAAATAAAACTTTTATCGCAATAAAGTTTTCCTGGCGAGTAAAAGTGCCACAGTTTTGAAAATCACCTGGACACGTTCAATACCAACAGGAATAGTATGGTTACCCCAGCCAAATATTCTTATACTTATCGTGCAAATACTAATATGGAGGCTTTAAGATGTTTTTGTGGTTGTTCAGGAAAGCATGTGACAACTAAATTTATGTGCACCATCGAGTATGGTTGGAATATTTAGGAAGTGTTTGGAAACTTTACAGAGTGAAGGAAGTTTTTCAATTTAGATTCCCGATTGAAGCCGTAGAGGAAGTGGTGGCGTATACACCTCCATGCATGAATGAATTTAACCATCAAAAATACTCATGTGGGCAAGAGACCGTACAACAGTTCGCCATCAACGTGTCCATTGGATCTTCATCATTCTTCTCTAGCACCATATTTTAGATGCTTCCAGCTTTGTATTCTCTGCTGTAATTATTGTCAATGCCTCATTGCCAAAAAGACCGCGCCCCAAACGTATGTTCTGATGAATTATTTCCTAAAGTTGCAACAAAAACTCGAATGGATCCACGATTTAACGTTTCATGAGACGGGCGGAGTATTGAACCTGAATTGCTCTACACCGTACTTAGTCAGGGACCGGTATATCACGGAAGAATCAGCTATCACTAGGATTTCAACCTGCGCTGCGAGAATGGGAAGCCTGCACCCCAGACACAATTGGAACCCAATCTCTAATACACCACAGTACTTAGAAAACATTACAAGAATTAACAAAAATATCTATGATTGAGGAGGGGTGGATGAAGCAAGAAAGATGTCAGTAGAATAGCCAAAGAAAATATGGAATTCTACCAAAAGAAGAATCTACTCACAGCCGAAATACAAGCGTAGTAGTAAGGAAACAATTCATCAGAACATATATCTGGAGCATGTTTCTTTACGCCAGTGAGGCTTGGACGAACAGCAGTGGAGAAGGAAAGGGTGGAAGCTTTCGAAATATGGTGCTACCGAAGAATGATGAAGATAAAATGGATCGACCGAGTGACAAGCGTAGTTTGAAGAATAGTAGGAGAAGAGAGAAGTCTTCTGAATACCCTAAGAAGTAGACGGGACAACTTAATCGGCCAAATCATTAGACACATTATTGACTGATGAAGGCAATTGTTGAAGAACAAGTGGACGGAAAGAACGGCAAAGGAAGGCCTCTTCTGAGATAGAATAGAAAAGAAATAAATTTATTGTCCTTGGACGTCTTCGTCCACTAAGAACATACAACAAAGTACATGTACGTTTGAGCTCGATAACACATTGATTTTCAAAGCAGTTACATTGTTAAGTACAAAAATAAAGCAGCTCCTTCAGTGAGGTTTTGCATACATATTAAGTTAAAACCCTTCTTGGTTCAATATATACGAAAAAATCTTTTTTTTTAAACAAATACTGAACTGAATTTTTTTATATCGGTAGGAATACTATTCCAAAACCTGATCCCAGCAATACAGAAAGATTTTTGGTAAGTCCTGTGTAAAGGAGGAATCTAATAATTAGCAGTCATTCGGGTGGTAACATTAGCTATGTTTTCTCTTGGAGGAAACAATTGCTTCAAATAACCTGGTTGCAGATTTTGAAAAAGGCTATACATATATGAACCAAGCATTTTCTTCTGGTTTTCGCCTTCAGCCATGTTAGCCTGGTAAAATAGGGGGAGATACATTGAACAAGTGATGAAGGATGTGAAAGAAAAGAAATACGTAAATATGAAGATATTAGCCAATAGAAGAACTCAGTGGAGAGCTGCATCAAACCAATCTCAGGATCGCTTACTAATGATGATGATGATGAATGAGGAGTCGTGTAATAAGGGTCTAAAGGGAGGAGAGAACTTATCGAACCCCCGCTTTGAGGATCACATTTAGAAAAGAGGACCAGAGACTATTGACTCGCTAGCCTAGAAAGAGTTGGTGCCGAGAATTGGCGGAGGCGAAATTCGCGAGACAGCGACAGAGGCCTCGAGAAAGCTCTCCTCGAAGTAGAAGCGGTGAAGGTAAGGTAGCAGTTAGGAAGAAAGCGTGGTTGAGCTAGGAATACACCCTTAGGGAGGGACGGAGGAGGCTTTGGGGATCTCGGATAACCGTCAGGTGGCGTTGAATTGAGGTCTCCGAGACATTAACTATTCAGGAGAATCCGCTCCACACACAAGGCGGCTATCCTGCGCCTTTCCTCTCTCTCCTCTCTTGCTGGCCGCACCACCTCTTGACATTTCCCTGCCGCTCCCATCGCACACGGTCTGCAGGAATAGCAATAGCTCTTAGTCAAATAGAACGTAAGCTTTCAGGTGTGCTGTCCGAACGTTGAGATTGGTACGCTCTCTACACGATCGTCTCGGAGGCAAGTTTTACAGACATGATTGACCGGTTGCGACGCAGAAATTGGCTCTTAGAGTTTTGTAAACATTTGCGGAAGCATTCAAGCTTCCATAAATTAAAACAATTTGGTGTTCAACCCGAGGGTTAGTTTTTGATAGGTGAGGGTAGAGCTCACCCCGTACCCCGCGTGTGAAATTCATAGGTTCAGGGTAAGGGAGCCAGTTCCTTTCCCTGAGGCATCTGCATTTTCCTGCTAAGTTCTGACACATAGAAAATGGAATCGCGAGGATTTTATGTGATGTTCAGAATGGTTTCCACCCGGGGATTCTACCCGGAACCCTCCGGTCGGTAGCTCAGCACTCTGCCTACTCGGCCAACACGACCCCAATCAAGCATCCCTATATGTATGTACCTAATGGGGGCGTTTACTCGGAATCGAAATCGCAGTTTTGTAGACGAAATCGTTAGATGGAAACGAAAAAAAAGTTTGGAGAAAAAATTAATCTTCTAACCACAACTACTCACTCATAAATAAAAAATTAAAATAAGCAAAAGGTGACGCCCACCGAAAATGCCACTGTGATAGCATTGACATCATTTTCCTCCCGTCCTTGACTGATTTTGGTGGAGGGGAAAGGAATGGAGGGGGATTCTCGGAAGGTCTGCTCGCACAGATGCTGTCGTAACTGCTCCTATTGGCAGAGTCATCTGTGTCCCCCCAATGCGATAAAGCAAAGTAGCTTCGCGGGCTCAGTTGTGATTGGACGAAGTCGATATATGTCAGAGGTTGCACCACGCCCACTTTTCCGAAAGGGTTAAAAACATCAGTTTTTCGCCGCTTATAACTCGGGAAATAATTGACGGATCAAAAAACGGAAAATTACGGGTCTTTTTATTTTACAAACTTCATTAGATTCGGCAAAAAATATGGTAAACGACCCCATTATCAACTCTGTAATGAAAAAATGTGGAAGGCCATATGAGGTGAAATGGAACTAAAGAACTAAGAGGGGAGGTGTTTAGGTGCGAGGGATATTGGAGGTATTATAATGGATTTCATTGGTAGGACCCCACAGTAAGAAGCCACATCGAGGTCGTGAAGGGTAGGTAGGATAAATTTACGTAAAACCAGATGAGTAACAAATAATACAAATAATAAAACAAATACGTGATATTGTGATTGCTTAAAATCATCCATCGTGACGGAAATATTTTTAAAAATCTGTAAAGTCCTCATCGAAATTTCATACAAAGGTGTAGGTTTCTACACTCAGTGCTGTATTCTAGTCATCAGATATGAAGATATATGACTCAAATATTCGTAATCTAGGTCGTTGGAAAAATTTCAATATGGAGTTCGAAAGTGGTTTTTTTCATTATTCCGTGGTGGATAACTTCCATCTTATCAACCATTTTCTCTGTTTAGGGTTCCTCCAGCATGGTTGAACACTCGTTTTAGGAGTCCATTAAATTTTTATTTTTCAGTGTACATAAAAATTTCAATTTAGTCTTGGCATTCACTCCTTACTTTTTGTTACGTGTACAGTCTATCAGGTAGTTGATAAGCCTACAACACTGCAACGCTGAAACGTTGATTTCAATATTCACCATTATGTAATTGGATTTCAATATATATATTAAACTCCATTATGAAATATTCGACATTGATATTGTCAACATGACCAAAACCTACGAGTATTTGTTATTAAATATTGACTTGAAATACTGCTCAGGTCTAATTTGATTGGTTGCTGTATCGTATCCGCTGGGAGGTACGACTCTGAGCCGTAAAATACCTC
This sequence comes from Platycnemis pennipes, assembly GCA_933228895.1. Taxonomy (NCBI): domain Eukaryota; kingdom Metazoa; phylum Arthropoda; class Insecta; order Odonata; family Platycnemididae; genus Platycnemis; species Platycnemis pennipes. Next base: position 49,508,552 of record OW121857.1, read on the forward strand.
GTTCGGCCGTTGACAAAAGCGCATCATTCGTTACTGGTCGTTTGCGTCTCTTACGTTTTTCGCTGGAAACCTCAGTGTGTGGTATGGTTGGGTGGTGCACTGCGATTATCGGTAACGAAAGAAAATAATCTCTCGTAACCACAGAATATCGCATTATTGATCGCCGATATACGTACATCCCTTGCGCTGATGAGTGGATACTCTGACATAAATACCACCTCATTAATAAATAATAGAATGTACTTTTTAAAAATAATTTGCAACAACTAGAATGTTTATCTCATCATCCGTTGGCTCACTCGACGGATTTGAAGCGATTTTTGACGGAACAGGAAGTTTACAGCCTCTCGAGGGTAAAAATAGGAAGCGTGGGAAATGAATTTTCCTCTATCGGTGATGGTAAACTTTCATTATTAATTACTGACGAGGAAAAGATGGAGCCTCAATAAAGATGGCAATATAAAACTCTGGAGGTTGAATGTTGAACAAAGTTTATAAATAAAGTTCATATGTGAAAACTAGGAGATTTCTTTTGCTATTTCTTCATCAGGCTAACAAATATGACCCTTTTATTAATCTTCTTTCGTTAATATGCCACTAAAATATTTTGAGCTAAATACGAATGTAATCGCTCTCAGAACTTTGTCTTTTCCCGGTAGCATTAAATATCTGCTGTCACTTGTCAATATTTTTCTCATTATAAATAAATAATCAACGTGTCTGAAGCATAAGTATATAAACGTGTATAAACTTCCAGTGTGGTCAGATCTTTACTGATCACCACTGGTAAGAAAATCATTTGTAAAAAATGAAAACCAACTATTGCGTATCGCGATGCATGAAAGCTCATACATTTCTTTTTATGAGTCAACTTAGTTGTAATTAATTTAAAACGAGTATTTTGGACCAGAATTTGAAATTGAACTTATTTACATAGCAAAATATATTAAGGCATGCGTAGCTACCACCCAAGCCATCAATTGGTAGTCTGGTTGAGCAGCATAATACAGGCAAAAAAATCTTACAATCATAAATCTACTAACGATAAAATAAATTTCTCAGTATCAATTTATTTAACTAGTATCGAGATAAGTCTGGCAGCTCATGCATTTGATGTTAGGCATAAAAGAAAAATCAAGAAACCCTTCAAAAGAATAAAATATTGTATTTGCATCAAAACTGAACTATTCGACGGGATTGTAAATATTCGATTCCAGTACTTATTGCCACAATTAGCAGCTCAGTATAGAAAATAAAGTATCCTGAAAATTCTTGAAAGTAATAACCCGAAAAAAGCAGTAATGATAGGTATGCATAAAGGTAGTTAACGACCACATAGTTTTTTTTTTTAATTTAAAGGCGTAGAACCTTGTCACCGCAGCCACGACCTCCAATCGTCTTTGTCTTCAGCCAATCCCTTCGTCTAACAGGGTGGCGATCGTCAGGGAAAACCGGGATAACCTGGAATTGTCAGGGAATTTTGGAAATCCGGAAAAGTCAGGGAATTCTCGTAACAGTCAGGGAGAAATTGGGATAGGAAATTCTCGTTTTTTTCTACAATTACGTTTACCGGTCAATTTCTCCGGCCTTTATTTCACCAAAACATTTCACCAACTAAACCTAATGTCCGTCGCTGCATAGAAGTGCATAGAATAAGCCCCGTCAATTCGTTGAACATTCAGTTGTGAATCTTAGTTATTTAGTTGTGAATCAGTCGTACAATGTATCCCTTTTGTATATCCTTTGTGCGATATTTGCCTAGTAGTGTTAAAATCCATTATCACCATGTATTCTGCTCATCACAAGGAATCCGAGGCAATGTTTTTCGGAGGATTTTACCTCGCATTTTTTTTATAACTTCCGGGACTCAGGTCTAGATGTAGTTGTAGCACACTAGCTTGTAGTAAATACGTGCTTGCAGTTGTAAAAATACGAGACGATGATTATTAAAACGGTAATACAAGTACGATCACACGTGTAGACAAAATCTTAGGTGAGATCATCTTCGATTTTCATACCTCCCTTCGCGAGGTCATAAGAAGAATTCTCCTCCCCTCCCCACCTTTCACGCTCGACGTAATTATTGAATGGCCCCCTTAGCTCCCTCTCGAAGCAATTTAGTCAGGTCACAAACCACCTCAAATATGACATTCCTAAATATGACGCTGCCGTTGTTAATTGCTTCCTGTTTTCGCTCGCAGTGGCGCGATTACGTTTTGTTTGTTTTTAAAAATATTTTAACAATTTTGGTTCCCTCTTACATTCAAGGGGTTATGAACACATTAATCAAGTTGTTATTCGCTTTTAAAACTCGTGCCATCCGATTTTGATCTAGTCCAAGAACTTGGCTTTGGTTTGTATTTTTCGCGTAGCTTATGAGCAATCTATGAGACCTGTGCCGGCGCCAGTAAATTGGCCATTAACTTTCCCTTCGATGACTTTTCAGTAATCTTCAACTTCACAGAACTACCATGACACGCCGCCTCTTTCTTGAAGAATTAGACATTGCCAATTTGTAATTTTACCGAAGGAAACATACACGGCCACGGAAATACGATACGCGGCCGCGAAAAATGCATTAAAAGTGTGTACAATTTGTGTGAGGGCTTAACTTGTAAAGGTTTAATATATTTTTTCAATAGGGCGGAGGTTCCATCTATTTTTTCATTCTTATAGCTTTTAATGTATTGATTTCAGTTTTTAACATTTTCTGAGTTTTGACGAAGATTTAATTCAGCAGAAATAAAATATTCCGATAATAGGAGACCTTTTTCCGATCGGTCAGGGAAACTGGTCAAGCCATCAGGGAGAAATCAGGGAATTTGAATATTGGTTATCAGTAGCCACCCTGCCTAAGCATACGCGCTGTATCCCATTCCCGTCACCGTAACTTTTAAATACGAATTTCTTGGTCGCCCTCGCAGTTTTTTCCCAAGAATTTTGCCTTCCAAAATATTTTGTATGAAGATGTCATGCCGGAGTAGGTATCCTATGACCTTAACTTTCCTTGCATTAATGGACATAACTAATATTAAAAAATATGAGGTCTACAACGCTGTAAATAAATTAAATGCCACGTAGTAATCACTGCCCTGGGGGGCAGTGATTACTACGTGGCGTGATTTCTCCAAGCCCTGGGGCAAGCGATTGATGAATGGGTCCTTTTGATTAGAGCGTAATATAACTAAGCGCGGCTTGTCCGCTAGAGTCGAACAAGGACGCCTCGCAAGGTCGCGAGGGGGTAGTGAGTTGTACGAAGTGATTTGTGTGTGAAATTTAAATGCGGCAAAGTGGTTTTGTGTACCCGTGAATGAATGACGGTGGCCACTTTTTCCTCCTCCCCTCTTCCCATGTGCGTCGTGATGAAGATTACCCACAAGTCTGTGCGAGTGTCGGGTATAAACAGCGTCATCCAATGCGGAAGTGGGCGGATTTTCTGGATTATTCTGGGCATTAGCAGAAGGCTATACAAGTTTGCTTCTCGGCGGAACAAGCTCCTGTGCTCTGTGGAATCAACCAAGCTCCTTCATCGCGCTTTCCTAAGGTTTTTGACCACTCTTCATCACATACTGTGTCGAATTCTCGTGACAGTGCACGTACGCGTCGTCGGTAGCGGCTATTGGCTAGGATTCGAAGACGCAGAGTTCTATCGGCGCCGTGCGAGGGATCCACGGGCCAGGGCCGTTTGCCCAAACGCTGCCTGGCGGTACGAGTGCAATTGTCATCAGCCTCCACCTCATCTTCGATCACCAGTCTTCACCATCCGTCGCGTAAGCCACTGCCATCCCCCTTTCGCCCTTTCCCCCGTTGTTCGCCACTTTGTTGCCCAATCATTGAGTCAAGTGTGAAATATTAAGGGTTACGGGACTCTTGAGGCTACGCTTATATATGCCATCATATCTTATCTTATAATTTTGAATGGTATCAATGGGACTCGGGGCCCTATTGCATCTCAACCATGTGACTGGTATCAAATGCTACTTGTTAATATTCATTCCGCGGTCAGTCAATTCGACTCGGGAGCTTAATGTGTAAATTGTATTTCATGGTAACTTATGATTAGTTTCAACTGGATCGGTTTCTCCCCCATCAATGTCACAAATGTGCCGTAATGCCATCCATTTCATGTCTACCATCAGTTTATTTAAATGTAATGCTTATTCCCTGTGATTTTGAGCGAGTTTATGTCATCGGTCGCAATATTCTCCTGTTTTGCATCTTTAAAACTACGACCCCTTAAGTGCATTAAATCCTTGTGTCTCAGATATCCGAGCGTGTGCTTCGTCTTACCTGTGGTTTTCTCACATGGATCCTAAATTCATTGTTTTGTCCACTGCGTGATATTAATCTTGGACGGCTCGGGATCCCTTCAATTACGGAGTAGGCGTACGCCGCCGAAACTCATTAATTTAAATGTAACGTCGTTCCCCCTTTGTATCCGGGCGGAAAAAACGGTCCATTTCAATATCTACATCTACATGATACTCTGCAAGCCACCGCGAGGGTGTATGGCAGGAGAAAAGATCACCAATCATGCACTATTAACATGAAAACAAGCAACTATAGGGCCTCATGCAACTAGATTGTTAGTATCTATAGTATTTAAGGGATGCATCATGCATTACAGAATACTCTAAAATATTTCCCCTACCTATCCCTTTCCTATGCTGCCTATTCTGTTCTCTCATTGTACGGGGGAAAAATATCATTTTGAATCTTTCAGTACGACAGTCTATCTCTCTAATCTTATTTATCTGGACGAATATAGCATAATACGCTGGTGTTTTTAATATGTGCTTAACATCTTCAGTAGAGCTATCCGATTGAAATTTCTCTAATAGATTTAATCTGTACTTTAACCTACGCTTTGATAATGGTTCCCACCCTAGTTCTTGTATCAATTCTGAAACACTACTCAACCTATCGTAACACCTTTTAACGAACCTAGCTGCTCTATGCTGCACGCTGTTTAGTTCACTGATCAAACCTAATTCATTCGGATCCCATACACTGGCTACATACTCAAGGTGGGGCCTAACTAGTGAAGAATACGGAATAAGCAATACGGAAATTCTATAAGATAGATACATAAGTACACAAAATACATAAGGAAGATCGTGGCCGATGACATATGATCGGATTTGTTTCATAATTTAAATGACAAATATTGCAATAAGAAATCGACATCGTCGGTCAACAATCCTAGGATTGGTGGTCAACCATCGGTCAACAATCCTAGCCGGTGCGCTATTACGTATGGTAGTGTCAAGATATTTCACTTGTTGCGAGTAGTTACTATAAATCATTTCTTGAATGGGACGGCTTGGTGGAGAGGTATCACAACATTTTGATACCCTCGTACTGAGTTTTTGAGAATCAGCTGCATCCTACTTCGGCGTTTAGCGTACACAATCTTAAAACAAGTAAAAAAATCGCATGAAACAAACTTCGAGAGCAAAATTATTTATTAATTTATCCGAGTCTATTTCTTGAACTTTTTGTTTGTTCAGATATTAGCAGATTGACATTTAACCTAATGAAGGCGTTAAATGAGAGTTAAAGGTTTACTGAGAGTTCCTGAGGTATACATACTTTGATGCATTACGTCAGCGTAGTACAACTGGGGCAGTATTAATGTTGACACTAAATGTTTTTGTTGCAACAAAAATAATTGGCAGCATTGGAAGAAAGTAGGTACGCGATATGAAATTATTTATAGTCTGCAGTGTATCTGAAACATGTTCTAACACTGCTAACTCTTCGCGCTTTCGGAATTTAAAGATTAAATTTAATGTTTGAATTAAAAATTAATGGTTTTAATAAATGCCTAACCAATTAACAAATATTATATCACTATTTAGGTACTACGAATTTAGTTACACTTGTCTCGAAACAAGTACTGTTTTTTATTATTATATTTTATTATAAATATTAGTTTTCACACGTATTCATGATGTAGAAGTATTAGAGTAGTCTGTAGCGCATGGTGCATGTAATAACAAACAATAATCCCCTTCTTACTATGTAGATACCAACCATCTAGCTGCATTAGACCCTATTATATAACATGTTTCCATGTAGTAGCCTAGTAGCATGTCAGTAGTGTATGTTTGGTGATCTTCAACCCCCTGCCACACCCCATCGTGGTGGCTCGCAGGGTATTACGTAGATGTAGATACATGCAATCTGCATGCAGGCGTAGCTCATTTCCATTGTTTAAATTTACATCCATTCAGGGATCTAGAAATTACCCTATTACGAGCGTGGACCGTTTTGCAGTCTCTTCGTTACGGAATATCGTTCACGATCCTGCCGTGTCCTAAACTCGGCCACTCAGCCCGTATGTCCAAAGCATGTCAGCCGTTAAGCGTTGGGGATAAACGCGTGCCCATTTACGCTTGACCCCGACCGTTACGCTAGCTATTAGAGCAAGCAAGGCTCGTCGTGGGAAAGGCCAGTAAGTAAGTTGCTCAGACACTGTTCACGAGGGACTAAGCACTGAGTTGGCCGACAAATGACATTTCAGCGCGGAATGCAACTCTCGGCGTAAAGACACAATTAAGAAGGCATTCACGTTTTGTGCGTAGAAGAGGGTTCATTCCTTTGCAAACAGAGATCTCCAAGATCATTTAAATACCGGCGGCCACGGGAAACGGAATTTCCATGACAATGACCCTCTTATGGTGTCAAATTTACTTAGCATAATCGTTTGAGTACGTTCATACTTCACAAAGTTTTGAATGAAGATGAAAATATAGACTTTAGTGGGATAAGCATTACTTTAATCTCGTCTCTGGAGCCTTTGAATCAGGGTAAAACACCAACTCCCTGTTTACCCTAAAGGCTCTCTTTCGCCGTCTTTCGCTAAATTCCTGTTTTAATAAGTATTTTCGGAATTTGATCACCAGTCAATTTGATCACATTGTATGTACGTTTTTTTACAGCCGAGTTGCGTGTAAGTTGCTTATCTTATTGGAGCTTGGGATTTCGGTCACCGTAATACAAAAGTATTGGATATGAAAGCGGTTTTTATTAGAAATAGGGAATTAATGGGATGAAGTTAAATTTAGAAATATACCGCGGTCAAAGCATTTTTAAAGTTTCAATTTTTTATGAACTCTCCATTAAATGTCTTAGCTAAGAGGATTACGGATTCCACATCCTCCTTGACCATATCGTCCTCGTACAATTAGGGATATGAATAGCGGTAAATATGTCCAGTACGAGTGAATCAATCCATAGCATAGGTAGTTGCATGATGATATTAGGACTTGAAGGTAACCCAGCTAACAGCACGTTTTTGCATTCTTAGTTTGCTATTTTTATCTTTTCAAATAGTGCAGTTTAGACTAATATATTAATATAATCCTTTTAAATGCAAAGATATGTAGTTCATGTTTGATGAGAATTCACCCCTGCCACACACCTTGGCTTGCAGGGTATTATGTAGATAGATGTAGATCGGCTGGTTATTCATTCTATAAATGCAAGTAAAATTTAAGCGGCAGTAAGCATTATGAATTCGTTCGGAATTGAAATGAGTCAATTTCTATTTCGTCCTTGGGAATGAAAATCGGAAAAGACAAATTCCAATTACCGAGATTATTCTTTTCTTTTTCTATTATTTTTAGCAATATTAAATTATACTGATGCTATATGCCAATCGGGAACTGAATACGAAAAAAAGGAAATCAGTGCTATGAATGCGCGATAAGTGCCACTGTGCTATTGGATAAGTTTGGTTGAAAAACTCTAGAGACTAAGATGTAGTTTTAATAGTTAAATTTACATGAAAATTTCAAGTTAGATGAATTCCAATCTGATGCTGCAGGCATATTTCTGCCCCCAAAATACTAATGCTGTATAGATGGGAGCCATAAATGAAGAGAAATCAACTTTCGGGCCGAGAAATATAAGAATTAATTTAACCCCCCAGAAATATACGACTATGACGCAAACCTGTTATCATTATTTTAAAAACTTTGCACACGATACTCCATTATTAATTAAGAAAACATTTCAGCTGAAATTCTATATCATGGCCGGTGACCTGCTAACTCCTGCTACACACCCTCATAGGATAAATCATAGATGTTGACAAGTCTTTTCCTCGACTGGATTCTATTCTTGGAACTGTTAATTTCAGTATAATCCGTATCTTTGTACACAATTTAAAGTGGTTGTGTCAGTGTAGTGGTTAGAAAACTTACTGGTCTTTCACCTGGAGGGCCCGGACTTGAATCCCGGCAGTGGAAGATATTTTTAATCGTTAAATCGGCGCCATATTGAATGTTTTGTGGAGATCATTCGAGTAGGTACAATACTCCATCTGCCGGATGGGACGTTAAGGCGTGTTCCCCTTGGCGCCTTTCAATTAGAAGAGGCTAATACCGACACCAGGTTTTTCTGCACCCTTCCTCCTTTCCCTTCCATTCCCATCCTTGTACCTTTCCTCCTTGTTTAAAGTGCATATGAGTGCGGTTACAGACTTGAAAATACTGATGATGGAAGTTAATTACTTTTTTTCGTTTAGGAGATTGGCGTTCTTTAATTAAAAATCAGAAATACTCATTCATTGAAATAAGAATTTATCTCTTATCCCTCTTAAAATTGTTCCCTTAAAATGATTTCGAGTCATTAATAGAGCAAGATCTGTTTTTTGAAATGTCGCCGAGCGACACCTGGACTTTCGTATATTATTCAGCATTTCAGTAATGGAAGCTTCTCCTCCAGCCTTGAAATTTAGATCTCAAGATGTAATGCGATGTCAAGCTGGCTTCACTCTCACTCGAGAAACAAATCCAATTTAATTCGCTTAAAACTCGTTTCACCCCAAAAACATTCTCCTCCCACTCTTATCTAATTCCATCAGATCCGCCCTCTTCTTTTTCCGGCGTCGTTTCTTCCTACTTTTCTCCCATCTGTAGCATTCTTTCTTCTGTCACAGTTTTCAGAAATCTCTCTCTCTCTCTTTGAGTATCTTATCCATCAAATTTCCTGCTTGCTTAGACGTCCATAGAATTTTCTTTTAAGTTCTCCTGCTTTGAACAACGCTTCTTTGTTCTACTTTGAACTAATTCATCTCATTTCCATGTATTCATCGCGCCCCTTGAATTTCATCGTTTTATTTTGAATATTCTTCATCTATTGCAAAGAAATCGTTTTCAGTATCGTTTTTTAAAGGATTCAGAATTAATTCAGATACTCTTAAAGAAATAAATACGGTGTATGTTTTTTATGAGTGCTTTAAAATAATGATAATAATTTAGACTTACTGGAATTAATGAAACAGCAGGTGCTAGAGCTTAGTAAGTGGCCCCCTGCTGATTGTCCTGGATAACTGTGTTTATCCATCCACTTATTCAATTTAAAAATGTTTCATACGATACTAGATCCAGCACAAGATCTAGTTTTCTATTCGTTATAAATAAGAAAAAACTTAATTCTTTTCCACAAATATAATTAAAACAAATAAACCGGTTTCGGCCTTCTCAGGCCAATCTCAAGATTACAGTTTGTGTTGTGTATGATTTGTTTTAAATATATTTGTGGAAAAGAATTAAGTTTTTTCTTTTTTATGAGGAATAACTTCCACAACGTAAACTCACCAACTATTTCTTTTATTTCTATTCGTTATTTGATATTGAATAACGAATCTATTATGATTGGAACCGTTCTAGGAGGTTTCATAGGATCATTGAGTTTATGCTTGCTATGAAACGGTATTCCACACTAATATAAAATAGAGAAGATCGTACAGTGATAAAGACGTAACGTGATTGGCCAACGGTAACTAGATCTTACTGGGAACTAATAGCTAACTATACAGGATTTAGTTCTTTCCCGGCGGACAAATGCAGTAAATTCTTCGCGGGTTTTCAGTGAGAGCTTTTACTCGGAACCGAAATCGCTATTTTGCTCACAAAATTGTGAGATGAAAACGAAAAATGAATTTTAGCGAAACAATTAATCTACAAACCTTAGCCATCCGCTAACAAATCTGAAATTTAATTTAGCAGAAGGTGACGCCCACCGAATGAGCTGCGTTAAATACTTTAAATTCGATTCTGTGTCTAGTATAACATTAATTATAAGGGGGGTCAAAAGCATTGAATACTACCTTAAATAGCCTTAGGAAGATCAATTGACGCAGCTGTGACGCAATTAGGATATTATTTTATTGTTAAATATATTTTAACATTCATGCAGTTTCCATAAGAGACCCTGCTATAAATTGATTTTGTACTATCTCTTACGGAGACTGCCCATATATTCAAATATGTATATTCTATTTCGTACGTAACCGTCAATACTTTTCAAAGATTGTTTAATAAAAAACGAGAAGTTGGGTGGTTCACTGATTTTCAAATTTTTCATGCTTCGCCGGAGCTTGAAATAACTTGAAGTTTAGATTAAATTGAAATAAATGTTTTCACAAAAAATATTTTCATCCAGAATTTTTCGATTGAGCAAAATTTGCATAGAATAACATAGTGACATGTTGACAATGAACCCATTTTACCGCTCCGCGAATTTAATACAATCAGCGAATGGTGAAAGTTGGAGAAACATACATGAGGGTACCACAGCACTTAACTACGCTGCTAAATATGATGATTATGAAAAAAGATTACAAGCTGGATTGTCACACTTTGTTACAGCTATAGAGATTATATGTTAGATAAGATCCAATTTCCGATAAAAGTGCTGGAAACTATGGAAATGTTCTCGCGTGTTTTTTACCGTAGTACTTAGTACGGTAGAATTTTCTTAACTAAGCCGTTCCAAGGAATGAAAGGACTTCATGGACTTGGGATTATTTTTTTTAAACACATTTATGTATATTCATGCACTTCACGAAACCTAGTCACTCATCATCATCGTCATCATTGGTCAACAATCCTAGGATTGGTTTGACGCAGCCCTCCATGTCGATTCTTCTATCGTCCAACCTTTTCATTGTGACGTAATTCTTCTCTTTTACATCCTTCACAACCTGTTCCATGTATCTCATACGAGGTCTGCCTTTTCCATTCTTCCCGTTCACTTTTCCCTCGACGATATTGTTCATCAGCATATCGTGTCTCAAGATATGGACAATTAAGTTGTCCCTTCTTCGTTTTAGAGTTGTCAGCAGACTTTTCTCCTATTCTTCTTAGCACTTCCTCGTTACTTACTCGGTCGATCAATTTAATCTTCATCATTCTTCTGTAGCACCACATTTCGAATGCTTCTACCCTCTTCTTCTCCGCTGCTGTCATCGTCCATGCTTCACTGCCGTCATCGTCCATGCTTCACTGCCGTAAATAAACATGCTCCAGATGTATGTTCTGATGAACTGCTTCCTTACTTCTACGCTTGTATTTCATGCTGTAAGTAGATTCTTCTTTTGGTAGAATGCCTTCTTTGTCTGGGATATTCTACTCACTATTTCTTTCTTGCTTCGTGCATCGTTGGTTACTCGGCTTCCTATGAAACACAACTCTTTCACCTCTTCAAGTTTTTGTTTTCCTAGTTTGACATTGGTTTTGGCTTCTTCTCTCTTGCTGCACACCAATATCTTAGTCTTCGTCTTATTTTTCTTCTGGCCATTGTCCTTTCCATGGTTACTAGAGTCTTGTTCAGATCCCTTTCTGTCTCTACTAGGAGTGCTATGTTATCAGCGAATCGTAGCATACTGATTATTTCTCCGTGGATTGTCACTCCATAAGTCTTCTCTTTGATTTCATTAATGGCTCTCTTGATGTAAACATTAAAAATTACGGGAGACAGTGCACAGCCTTGTCTCACTCCTTTCCTTATTCTTGCCTCTTCACAGTTGGGTCAATATTTAATCACAGCTACTTGGTTTGTGTACAGAATGTGTATAATTCTTCGGTCATTATAGGACACTCCAATTCCCTTCAGAATTCCAAGCATTGAATCCCAATACACGTTGTCGCTCCTGTTCTAAATAATACCGACTATATCCTATCACATAATAGACACAATTACATCTAATTGTTACCCTGAGGACATCTGCAAGGGTGTGTGGCAAGAGATGGTAGGTCAGCAGCTCTAAAAGTGACCCTTTTCTGAAATTAAAGTTTTAAAATTTATTCTTTGGGAAATGCTAAAGAAATGTGCTTCGTAAATGTTTTTTAAGAGAAAGTCTTGGCTTCCATTGTAATCTTGTGTTGTGCTCGGGAAAAAGTATGTTTTTATCTCTTCGTTCGACAGTTAATACTACTCATTTCATTGGCTGCTTATTACTATTCTGATGATGTAATGTGGTGTCGACGTAGCGTAGCGAATAGCAGGGGACGATGGGTATTGTAGCGCTGGGAACTCTTTTTCCCCTCTCAGGTACCTATTGAGGAAGTAGCCTTAGTTGGTCTAGACCTTTTGACGTTTTCCTCCTTTATTGTGTGGGGGAGACTGTAAGAATTCTTCCAGGAAGAGCCAAAATTTGTGAGCAGTGAGAAAGCAAACAATAGAAAGATGACAATTTCCATTCCTTAAGCGTATTCGAAAGCGTATTCTGCTTCGCTCATGCGTATATGACGGCAGTTAATTCGATTATTGTCATTAATTTTTGGAGTTAGGACATTTCTTATAATATACAACTTCGCATATCCTTACGTAGAGACGGCCATGAATGTCCTTCGTGTGTCAAAAAAAAAAATTAGGATTGAGAAGTGAAGCGGTGTACAAAGTCGCCACAAGACATAGTGAAAGGATAATTAACGGATATAGAACTCCTTGGTTTTGATAGACGCTTTGATAGCTTATAGCGTCAAAATAGTCTATGAATCCGACCCCTGAAGTATAGCCATACTCTGGTATGAAGGGACCATGCATGCCTACCTTACTCTCATAGAACTGTGGAAGATTTCTAAAATTACTCACGCATAAAGGTGAACGTATTATACGTCTGTTCTCTGCATTTTTGTCGGTATGCGTCCGCGTCGTTTGACTGTGGGACAACAGTTTCGCCAACCTTCCTGTTGGCGTCTTCAGGTCGAAGGTTCAGAATCAACGCCGCGGAAACCTACGAACGAACGTATTATACGTCTATAATACAACCACCCGTGAAATATTGACATAGAATATCACATACAACAGAATGATAGGTGAAAATCAACTCATTTGACAATAATATCGGTTTTAGTTGAGTTTCTGTTTTAATTACCATGGTGGTTCCCAAAGGAAGAATATCTCTCTATACAGAAAATACTTGCTTAATGGTTTCGTTTCCCCCGGGTTGTGATCGTTAAATTTTAAGTTGACAATGCCGCCTGCTACAAGCCGTGCAGTTGGCTAGCTGTTTTTAATAAATAACCACAATGTCAAGGATTATACGTCACTAAAAAACTAAAATTTCCAGGAGTTGTGAGAGATTTTTATTTTCCTTTCGACCGTCTATCCCATTGAGGGACAATCGTTTTGGTATCACGATTAATATATTATCTGCGCGGTGAAAATGTTGTGATGGACTATGACATTTTAACTCACCGATACCGCCCTTGTGATTTTATTAGATGGGTTGATAAAATTTCTATTTAAAAGGAGCTACTTAATTATGAATATGTACACTGTAAGCTAGGAAATACATTAATGTCTATGCTGTTATGTGGCGCTTATTTACTGAAATGAGAAAATTCTTAAAGAAAGAATTGCGTGAGTCATGGACGATAATAGCCATGGAAGAGGCAATACTGGAAGCATTCGAATAGTTTTGTTACAGGAGAATGATGAGGATAAATTTGTATGGACCATTTGTAAGACGATGTGTGGAGAATAATAATAAACTGTCTTTATTTGCGGCGAGATTGAGATTACATAGTCCCTTTTTCTTACTAATTGTAAGACTCAGTCAGTGATAACTATAACATTTTGAGAAGGATAAAAATATCACAAATAAATACGTGGCCAAAATACAAAAGACGGCAGAAATAATTTCGATATTTACTACATTTGAGAGGCAATTAATATTGGACTTATTTTGTACAAATGAGTTTATAGAAACTAAAGATTAAAATGAAATTTAAAACTAGAGTAAAATGCTTACAAAAGGATTAATAAATTATGATGAATTAGTTGTACAATACTTATGAATGCATGTTTAATACTTTCATTCATCATCATCATCGGTCAACAATCCTAGGATTGGTTTGACGCGGCACTCTACTCGAATCTTCTACCGGCCAACCTTTTCATATCAACGTAATTATTCTCTTTTACATCATTCATAACCTGTCCCATGTATCTCATACGAGGCCTGCTTTTTCCAATCTTCCCGTTCACTTTTCCCTCGACGATTGTCTTCATCAGGCGATCGCGTCTTAAGACATGACAGATTATGTTGCCCCGTCTTCTTTTTAGAGATTTCAGTAGACTTCTCTTTTCTCCCACTCTTGTTAAGACTTCTTCATTTGTCACTCGGTAGATGCATTTTATCTTCATCCTTTTTCAGTAGCACCATATTTCAAATGCTTACACCCTTTTCCTCTCCACTTCCGTCATCGTCCATGCCTCACTGCCGTAAAGAAACATGCTCCAGATGTACGTTCTGATGAATTGCTTCCCTACTTCTAAGTTCTGTTTATTCATTATTAATTTTTATTATATGCTTTAGTGCAAGTAGATGTATGATGTTGATGTAGTGTATGATTGTTGATGATTCACCTCCTGCCACACACTTTAGGGATGGCTCTAAGAGTAATCCGTAAATGTGCTCAAATTCAGTTCCCTTAGCTCGGAAAATTGTCCTCAAGTGATGAAAACCCTGAGTTAGCAGATTAGGTGAGTTGGGAACGAAAATAATGTCGAGAGCATCACGGTAGAGGATGAGACGCGGTGTTTGCAGTGATCCCCGGCCGTTTAAGAGCCACGTGGACCCGCGTTTTTGGGCCCTAAAATTATATCCCCCTCAGTTGAATTATCGAGGTGGGGCGAACTGTCAGTTTTTGCGTTTCCATGCATTTTTTCCTCTCGGACGCTTTCGGGGAAGGTGTTTTGGGGTAAACGGAGAGGTGTGGGTGTTGTTTTTGGTGAAAAGAGGGGGATAAGAGAGAGGGTTTAGGGTTTCCACAACACAGAGGATATTTCTCTGCCGCGACGTAATGTTCGCGAGGGCGCATATACCGCTGTCCCCCGGTTTAGCGAAATGTTACCTGCTGCGACACTCAGGGAAAGTGGTGTTCTTGTCAGGGGATATGTTTTTGAGGTTGTTCCAGGAGGTGATCGGGATGAATAATTACACTCCCACACCTACAGCGACCTCTCTCACCCTCCTCCATACACCTGCCCCCTCGCCCCTCTCTCTCTCTCTCCTCATTCGCTTTCGCACTTCATTGCCTTGTCTTACACCTGTTCACGCAACTAACCAGCCATTAATCTCACCCGCACCCCCATCTTTCAGCGATATTTGGGGATGTAATATGAATATAATAGGAGAGCGCTAACCTAATATATTCTCTTCTTTTTCTTCTAAAATATACGTGTTTCCGTAGCAGTATGGAAAATATACCGTGCAGCGACGTCACACGGATTTTCAGGTCACGTGACTTTCGTGATTTTTCGAGAACATTTTAACAGTATTTAATAAACTTTGTGGTTAATATTTGTGGTTAACCACGGGGATACCGTCAGGGTCCATGCATACAATATTTTTGATGAAAATATTCCACTTTCGTAAAGAAATGCAACGCAACGAAACGAACAATTTCTTTTTATATTGGGGATTGGGATTGTGTGGTGGCTATAGTACCTACTGGGGGTCTCGATATTTCACTAGTATATGTAATGGCGGTTTCATTTTAAGTAACAGACACTTTTTCGCAATAAGATTGGCTTTGGAATGCCTGAGCCGCCCGAAAGGGCTTGTACATTCGCAATTCTACACATTCGATTTATCGCTGCGGAGGTCTTCTCGAATACAAAATCTAAACGAACGTGGTGGTTTAATTTCTGCACACGCAACACCTCGCAAATTTTCTATATCGAGAAATTGTGGAAGGGAGGGTCCCGCTGTTGAAAAAATTCACGGAAATCCTTTTTCCACCCGGCAGGGGCCTTCATCACAAGAACCTGGGTTCAAATCCCGGCTAAGACGGATAGTTCGTAGCCTTGAACTTGGGAACCCCTAATTTGGATGTTAATGCCACCATTCGATTTGTAATAGAGCATACGTAGTTCGTAATGTTTCCCGGTTCGTCTACAACATTTCGTAATGAAATTTTATGCATGTTACAGTGTAACAGTGTATGCATGTTACATTGTTACACCCTACTAGGTGAACCTGGTCAAAATTTGTCCCAATTGTTGAGTTCATTAAGACTGCAGATATCGTATCCTACCAGAGTAGAATAATGGTAAGGAACGCCTTAATTAACCTTAATAACCTTGCAGTATTATCGGCCAAGATTTATTCAGTAGGAAACGAATCCTTTCTCCAGTTTACTTTTTGGGTCTCTCAAACAATGGGGTCATTTACTCGGACCCGAAATCACAATTTTGTACACGAAAACGTTAGATGGAAAAGATAAAAGAATTTTCGTGAAAAAATTAATCTTCTAACCACAACCATTCACTCATAAATCAAGAATTAAAATAAGCGAAAGGTGACGCCCACCGAAAAAGCTGCTTTGATAACGTTGACGTCATTTTTCTCCCGTCCTTGACTGCTTTTTAGGGGAAGGGAAGGGAGTGGAGGGGGGTTCTTCGGAAGGTCTGCTCACACAGATCCTGTCGCAATCGCTCCTATTGGCAGAGTCAGCTGTGTCCCCCCATTGCGATGAGGCAAAGTAGCATCGCTGGCTCTGTTGTTATTGGACGAAGTCCATATACGTCAGAGGTTGCACCACGCCCACTTTTCCGAAAGGGTTAAAAACATCAGTTTTTCGCTGCTTATAACTCGAGAAATAATTGACGGATCTAAAAACGGAAAAATACGGGTCTTTTTATTTAACAAACTATCAGATTCGGCAATAAAAAATATGGTAAACGACCCCATTCTTCCTTTTGATTTCAGTGAAAGGTTCTGGTACTATTTTTTACTGTAGGATAAATTTGTCTTTGATTCCCAGAATTCAGATCCTTAGGAAATTTGAACTTTATCTTGGAATTGGAAGTAATCCATTGAGGTTAACCAGCATTGAGTTTTATCCTCCTCGCAAATGGGTAACCGACTTCCTCCGCAAATAATTTCGTATTGGCATTGGGAATTTCAAAAGCATTCCAATCTCCAAGTCTCATCGTGTCACCATAGGCCATCTTCATTCATTAACTAAAGAACCTTCTCGTGCGTGCTAATATATCCTCCCGGGATTATCCCATCAGTCATGTCTTGGTGTAATCCCTTGCCCAGTCCCGTGTGGCCTAATTTCATCAGATGGCCTGATTGGTGGGACTGGAGACTGATCCGGAATTAATATATGGATCAGAAGGAGCACCTGAGGGTAACGGATGGAGATCGAAGTGGGCGGTACTAGTGATGGAAAAATGTCGGTCAAAATCGATTTTTCGAGCAATCGATTTTTAATCGAAATGAAAAGCTCGATTTTTCAGCAAAAATCGAAATTTTAACCAAAAGATCGATTAATCGAAAAAATCTACGGTTCATTTTTGAAAAAAATGCAGTTGGTACAAAAACTGTTTATTATTCATTTGAAAAATGCTCATAATACATATTTGAATAATATAAAAAAATTCCTAAAAATGACCTTAGAAAACATTCTTGAATTATTAGTGGTAAAAATTTACAATTTACTCTAATGTGGATCACCGCTTGGAATCATTCGGCTTCACTAAAATTTTTAAGAAAAATCAACTGATTGAGATGCTTTCTTGATGATCTAGGGCGTGCCTTTCCAATTTTACCGGCCTTAGAAAAAGTCTTTCACATGCGACGGATGACGTTATCATACTCAGCACTCTAATCGCGAAACGGTACGTGTTGGGGTATTCACCCTTTATCTCCTCCCAGACTTCCAGAGGATTTGGGTTGACTTTCCTATCGACGGGTGGCCTGTTGAGGTATTGCCTAACTTCTACTGGCATCTACTTCTAACAAGAAGTGACCTCAGTGGCAGTTCATCAAGGACCTCTACTGACTACTACGCGCTGCTGATATCAAACGAAATGGTCACGATCGAAGTTGAAAAATCGAGTTTGGATCGAAACTCGAAGATCATGGCTCGATCTCGATTTCCTCGATCTTTGACTATTAAAATTCGATTTTCGATTTTAATCGAAATCGATTTTTCCATCACTAGGCGGTACTATGGTTTGAATTAGTGTATGTTACCCATTGTAATCGGTGATTTTTGACTATTTTCCAAAAAAAATTGGTAAAAGTGTGATGGAATGTGTTTGGTACAGGGAAAAAGTAGTTTCTTTATAAGGTGACTCGACTGTTTATGATATTTCGCACCATGTCGCCCAGGGGTCGGCAAATTGCGATTCGCAAGCCACATGCGGTTCATTGCGCAATATCAAGTGGTCCTGAAGTACAATTGAAAACTGAAATAAAACCATCATAGCTTCATTTATAAAAGCATGCTTTGGGATCAGTAAATAGTTTCATTCACTGATTCCACTCGGACCTATGTCTTGAAGTAAGGATGGCTAGTTACCACCCGGACTTACTGAAATTTTCTCAGAAAATATAAGCTCATTGCTCACAGAGATGAATACCAGTGATAGAGATAGGCGTTCAAACTTTTTTATATTTATAAAGATATAATTACTAATATTACTTGCATTAACATTGCTTTAAATTTTACTCTATTGTAAACATATATACGTCTCTCAAATTTGGTTTAAATTGCTGTGAGTGACGGGTTTGGCTCTTTTATCCTAGGAAGTTGCTGACCTATGGTCTCATTATTATCATTTTCAAAATTAGAGAAATTGATTGCCGACCTGAAAAATTCGAAAGGTCTTATTTTCTTCGTACAATTGGGATTATGAATTAAGAGTAAAAATGTCCAATACGAGCGAATCAATTTTTAGCATAGGTAGCTGCATGTTGGTATAAGACTTGAAGGTAACCCAACTAACAGCAGTTTTTGCATGCTTACTTTGCTATTTTTATCTGTTTTAAATAGTGAAGTTTAGGCTAGTATATTAATACTAATCTTTTTTATGCGTGATATGTAGTGCATGTTTGGTGAGAATTCACCCTTTACCACACACCTTTATGGTGGCTTGCAGGGTATTATGCAGATGTAGATGACATGGCCGATTAAGTTGTCCCGTCTCCTATTTAGGGTTTTGAAAAGATTTCTCTTTTCTCACATTATTATTCTTCTGTAGCACAACGTTTCGAATGATTCCACCCTTGACTTCTCTGCCTCTGTCCATCTATCCCTCACCGCCTTAATTAAGCATATTCCAGTTGCAAGTTCTGATGAATTTTAAATTCTGGTGAAACCGTCTAGTTCTGATGAACCATTGGTCTTCTCCTACCTGATCTGAAGACGAACTCCTCATCCGTGTCCTACGCTTATTCAGACTTAGACGCAGGACTTGCTTGATCTCTTGGGCTGAATCGGCTGAATTAACGACGGCGAGCCAAGCTCTTGCCTACGACCCATCTTTGGTGATCATCACCATCATTTGTAAAGGGACGATACGATAATTATATTAGCGTAACCAGTCTATTAAATGAATTGAAATGGGAATCATTGTCAGATCGCAGGTTGAAATTTAGACTTAATCTCTTCCACAAATTCCAAGGCAATATTTTCAGTGATGATGTTAAAAATATTTTACGAACCCCAACTTACTATGGCAGACTGGACCATAATCATAAAGTTAGAGAAATTGATTGCCGAACTGACCGATTCAAAATGTCCTTTTTCCCTCGCACAATAAGAGATACGAATAACGGTAAATATGTCCTATCGGAGAGTAGCAATGAATAGCATTGGTAGCTGCATGTTGGTATGAGTACTTAAAGCTAACCCTACTAACAGAATGTTTTTGCATGTTTTATTTGCAATTTCTATCTTTTTTAAATAGTGTAGTTCTGACTACTATATTAATACTATTCCTTTTTTATGCATGATATGTAGTGCATGTTTGGTGAGAAATCACCCCCTGCCACACACCCTTGTGGTGGCTTGCAGGGTATTATGTAGATGTAGATGTAGATTTGCTTTCGGCACCTTTATATAGCTGCGCCCTTTCTCCAAACGTTCGACAGACCGCGAAATCCCTAGTCAGTCGCTGCCTGATTGATAACCAGCTTCGTGAAGGAATTTGTCTGGTACCGGGGCATTTGAACGCGCAGCAAAAGGGCGGGCCCATGATACTCGCCGCGTCCAAGATTGTTAGTTTTCTTGGATGAGGTATTTGAATCCGAGGTCTTACGGACTCTCCCTCCCCTACGTTCCCCTTCTTCCGAGGTCCTATCACTCTCCCTACTTCAACAGAGGAATGTGCCCCGTTCGAGAAGATCAGGGAGGTGGTGACTCACGCTTCTTGGAGAGGCAGTGACGTCGTGATGGTGTAGAGAGTGTGTTTGGCTTGAGAGTCGGTCGAGTTTGACTTTGAATGCCGGGGCAGATTTGACGTGCATTTCGTGAGGGAAAATACGAAAAGAAATTTTATGATGTTAGTTTCCTCTGAATATCTTAGGACTTCGCGAACCATCTGCTGTATTTTCATCTCCCCACTATCCCACAGTCAACATCGAGGGTTAGTGGCAGGGCGTGAGGTGTCACATTGCACCAAATATGTGCAAATAATGCTTACGTACACTATCTACATGTTTAGAAATTCCAATGAATATAGTGTCGGACAAACTAGAAATTCCATTATCCTACCAACATGCGAGAAACATTTAAGAACTACTAAACACAGGCATTTCTTATCGTTTATTCGTATACATCTGCATATTACCTTGCAAGCAACCGCAAGGGTGTAAGGCAGGGGGTGAAACGTCATCAGACAGGCATTTTAGGCAAAAAGAGAATTAAATTCACCCTTCATCTGCCTCTACATAATACCCTGAAATATACCATTAACGTGTGTGGCAGGGGTAATTTCACACCAAACATTGAATTATACATCATGCTTAAAAATGATTAGTAACTCCAGTATAGTCTAAACCTAGCAATTTGAAAAAGAACAAGATAGCAAAGCAAGCATGCACAAAAATGCTGTTAGTTGAGTTAGCCTAAAGTCCTTATGCCAACATGAAACTACCTATGCTATCTTTGATACACTTCTATATATTTAACTGTGTAACATATATGCAGCCATTCATATACCTAGTTGTATGAGGGAAGAAGGAAATTTTGAATAGATTTCTCTAATTTTATGATCTTGATCCAGTCTATTTTAGTGTCTTTCTATAGAGGATATATGGAGGCATGAAGAAAACTAGTCTGTACGTGCTCTATCTATAAGCAACTGGGAGATACAACTTGCTAACAACATTTGTTAGTACATATCTAAAAAATAAGATAATAACTATTTATTATTCAGGAAATTTTTCTGGTGCATTAGTTAATTTGTAATTTCCAAGCATGCATGAGTAAATAGCACTGTTCCTTGCGGTTTGAGATGCTAGTGTACACTAAGGAACATTCATCATACGATTTTACGATGCGAATGAATGCGAATTTCGGGAAGCGGTCCTCGGTGTAAGAAGTGACTGTGGCCACCCTATTTGCTATGCGTAATTTTAATTTAGTGGATCTTCTGGAAGAAAACACCTCGAGGGGGAAACAAGTATTTTGGTACCGGGAATGGAACCTGGGCTTCCAGGGTGAGGGCCAGGTATCCTAACCACTAGACAATACCGGATTATGCAGGGGAGATCCCGGGAGTGGCATTTGCACATGTCTTGTTGAACCCAAACTGAGATTTACCTAGCATAAAATGTTTATGGAAAACCAGAGAGAGCGCCGGATAACTATCAGCCCCCCTTTAATCAGAACGGTAAAATTCACTCACCATTGGGTTTATTACTCCACCCTCACGCCCTTACGTGTGGAATATGGAGGTATTAGGGGCGATGTTGCGGAATTTACACGTATTGACGCAAAAATTGCAATATTCTGCTCAGAATAAAATTTACTCGCCGTGGTTAGATGTACTATAATAAACGTAATGTTAAGTTGATTATTGTGCATCGTAACATGTGTATCAAAACCCTAGTTTGTGAGTATACCTTTGTTCTGTGAAAAATTATTTATTCCGTCAGCCGATTGTTGAATAGGTACTGCTTTCTGCCCTTCCCCAAGTGATTTCACGAATCAATAACAAAATAAATTTGCAATGAAATAATGAACGTATGACATTTTTTGGTAATTATGAAAATGCCAGAATTATCATAGTTAAAACCAAGGGGGTTCGAATGTACTTGAAGTGGCTTACGTATGATAGGTTACCTACGGGTGACGATGAAACCAGATTGGGGCTGCTTGGGAATATTTTGCCCCCACCTCATCGCCGCAAAACATTGTGTTTCCTATTGCTTCTTACGGAGACTGCGTATGCATTAAAATAAGAATGAAAATGAAATCGTACCCAAACGCAGTGGTGTCAGTTAATATTGCCAAGGATATTTTATTTATCAGTGCATTATTTTTGGGTATTAATGCATTTTATTCCACTGGGAGTCAGTTTTAAAACTGGTACCATTTTTATCTATTTTAGCTATGTATTTGGCGCTTGTTTGCGTGTTTGCACACGTTCAACAGGTTATATGATGAATTTTTGAAATGCATATTTTTCAAGTTTTACTTGTTGTAAAAACATCTTCGTCTGTGGGTATTGCGGGAGTAATCCCGTATTTCAGTGCCTACTATGATAGGCAACCTAGATTCAGGTTTAAGTCACGATGGCGACTACAGTATATTTTATCCTACTTAATTAAAAACATAACATACTTCCTGAGCAGTGTGATTTATCAAATCTCTCGATTATGGACGAATTTTGTGACGCTGCTCAATCTATCCTGAATTTTGAATTTCACTCATCGATAGGCTTATTTCTTTATGAGCTCTGACCTCAGCCAAGGAAATGAGAATGCACTAGAGGGGACATCGCAGCTGATTAGAAAAGCCAGTTACCATTTTAGTAGGCCCGCAAATACGGATTTGATATTAGCGATACTTATACTTATGAAGTTTTTTTTTGCACGCGATAAAACTTGTAATGAGAATGATTGAATTCATTTTTAAAGTACTTCAAGAAGAGAGATTAGTAAATTACCGTAATTTTCAATTGAGGTACATTACCATGGTAAATAACGGTAATTTTCGAAAATTACCGTAATATTCCGGTAATTTTAAGTTTTACTGCAAATCCTTATCAGAGTACTCAAAACGAAATCAAATAGGATTGAGATATAAATTCCGACGCTTATGTGAAACATACACGACATTTATCTATTATAACTCACTAAAAAAATATAACTGGGTTGGCAGGAACACGCAATTTGCCTCTCTTTTGTCACACCATGAGAAATTTTCGTTCCAAGGACATACCTCTGCGCAATGTGCATTTGTTATTTTACTCTGAATTAATCACGGACACATTGTGAAAAATCGTTTTAGCTACTTAATTTACAGGGTGCGGTAACATAACTTCCTTTTTTATATGGATTTATTCATATAAAAAAGCAAGTTATGTTGTCTCACCCTGTATAATATCACCCATTCCAATGGTTTCTTTGTGAGGAAGACATTTTCTGAAAATTATCTTATATTACGGTATTTTCTGGGGTGTTGGTAATTTACGACAAATACCGCGGTAATTTACCGAGTTGCCCATCTCTAGTAAAGAAACAGAGAAAAGAGTGCAAGCACGAAAATAACTGCCAAAAATGTAGTTTAAATTGGAGCCAATTTGGGCAATAGCATTTGATAAAAAATTCCAAGGGACTCAAGGATTAACTCACAGTCTGGCCACTGCCTCTTACATTAGATCCAACTACCTTGCTCTCAGCAATAAGACCGAGGTTTGGGTTAACATTTTTTTTAAACGAATGCAAACGCACTATCAAATTGAGGAACGTAACTGTTCCTGTAGATCCCCCAAATATCGCACTCTATTTAATTCTATTACACTGCGTTTAACTTGCTCCGGGGAGAAGTGGAAACACTTTCAATTTCTCCATCTTCATCTTATCAGCCTCTTCTCCCCTTTCTTCTACTTTTGTTAACTCTCTCACCCTCTCATTCGCTACCTCCCCTTCTCTCATTCAAAACGAGCTCACTTTGTGACCCTCCATCCTTTAAACTTTCGCCTATTCATGCGAATACGACCTCCCCTTCTCCCTCCACGCTACCTTAAACTCCTCCCCACCCGCCAGGCGACATGACAAAAGTTCTCCCTCGCCCGATCCCCGCCCTACACCTCTCCCTTCTGAAGATCTCAACCGACCCGCGTTCTCGGTCTCTCGGCGGCGACAGACTTTGCCTCGCCGCTTCTTAAAGTCGGTGTGCGGTGGAGGGGCAGAGTTAAAGGTTGGGGCGGAAGTAGGAAGGAGGAAAAGGCTGAGTTTTCCCAGCACTTCCTTCCAACTTCCCCCTTTCCCTATGAGGAATCTTGCTGTCACTTTTCATAATTATTTCTCATCGCAAGATCATATTTAACAAATTTCCAATAAAACCTGCAGTATATTGTATCAACTTAAAATAAATACTCATGTAACGTGGTCGTTTACCATATTGTTTACTGCCAGATCTGATAGATTTTGTAAAATGAAAAGACACGTATTTTTCCGTTTTTTGATCCGTCAATTATTTCTCGAGTTATAAGCGGCGAAAAACTGATGTTTGTAACCCTTTCGGAAAAGTGAGCCTGGTGCAACCTCTGACGTTTTTGACTTCTTCCAATTACAACTGAGCAAGCGAAGATACTTCGCCATATCGCAAAGGGGGGACACAACTGACTCCGCCAATACGAGCGATTGCCACAGGATATGTGCGAGCAGACCTTCCGAGAACCCCCTCCACTCCCTTCCCTTCCCCTAAAATCAGTCAAGAACGGGAGGAAAATGACGTCAAAGTTATCAAAGCAGCATTTTCGGTGGGCGTCACCTTTTGCTTATTTTAATTTTTGCTTTATGAGTGAATGGTTGTGGTTAGAAGATTAATTTTTTTCACTAAAATTCGTTTTAAATTTCAATCTAACAATGGAATCATTTATTATATTTTTTTATTGCCAAATCTGATAGAGTTTGTTAAATAAAAAGATCCATATTTTTCTGTTTTCTGATCTGTCAATTATTTATCGAGTTATAAGCGGCGAAAAACTGATGTTTTTAACCCTTTCGGATAAGGGGGCGTAGTGAAACCACTGACGTATAAAGAGTTCGTCCAATCACAACTGAGCCTGCGAAGCTGCATTTCCTTATCGCAATGGAGGGCACACAGCTGACTCTGCCGGTAGGACAGTTGCGACAGCATCTGTGCGAGCAGACCTTCCGAGAACCCCCCTCCACTCCTTTCCCTTCCACGAAAAGCAGTGAAGGACGGGAGGAAAATGGTGTTAATGCTATCACAGCAGTTTTTCGGTGGGCGTCACTATTTGCTTATTATAATTTTTGACTTATGAATGAATGGTTGTGGTTAGAAGATTAATTTTTTCACTAAAATTCTATTTTCGTTACCACCTAACGAATTTCTTGTACAAAATTGCGATTTCGGTTCCGAGTAAACTTTTTGCTATGCATGTAAAAATTTCAGTTTCAACACTGATTTTTCGCCATATGGATTACCTATCTCTGGTCTTCAATGACCTACCTTATACACTGAACGACAAGTGGCAAAAAGTAGAAAATACTTGTGTGAGGCACATCTTTGGACTACACCGCCACGACCATATATCACCGTTCAGAGACAATTAAAATGGCGGTCAACCCTGTTAATGAGACTCATACCTTGAATCCGATCTTGATCCGACCCTTCACGATCGACCCGAGATCCTCACCGAGGCCCACCTTTCAACGGGTGGTCACACGGCTAAGCTTCAACGATTGCAGTTAAATTGAAACTATATAAGCTCTAATTGTCATAAAAATGTTTCAATTTCTTCATGCTCTTCATTGCAACATGCTTACAGGCCTTTTCTTGATCGATCCTATACGAAGAAAATAAGTTTTTTAGTAAAAAGACACTAAAATTATACACTGAATGGTTGAGGCCTTTGCATTGTAGAATTCCATTCTAATGAAGGTAAATTAAAAGACTTTGCTTCCTACAAGTTTACTTTTTATTGGCAACTAGTTTCGATACACTGTACCATCTTCAGGACTAGTGTCACTAATCCTGAAGATGGTACAGTGTATCGAAACTAGTCGACAATAAAAAGTTAACTTGTAGGAAGCAAAGTCTTTTAATTTACCTTCACTAAAATTATAGTTCAGACTTGGCAATGCTGCAGTGAAACATGTGATTTCCATGAAATAAGTGTGAGCGAGAATGGGAGACAGTTTACGGGTGGAGACATGAGGAGTGCCTAGTTCACGAAGAATAATAACAAGGAGTAATTCTTCAATGCTTTATTTCCCAAGTCACCGCACAACGACTTATAGTAACTCATTTAATGTCACTTAATGCAAATTGTGGAACTCTGCCATCTCATGTTAAAAACATACATATATTCAATTGATAAATTTAAATCTAAAAAATATGATTATTTCTAAATCAGCTGTGATTCTGTAAGTTCATTTGAAACTGTTAATTGTGAATTTGTGTCTTATTAATAAGTGTATTTCATTTTATACTTTGCCCTCAAGGGCTGTACTCAGAGCGATAATAATTCGTTTTATTATTATTTTCCTCACCATCCTCGGTCATCACTTCCCTCTGAGCCCGATCTCATCCACATTGTGCTCAGCTAGGCCATTTTAATGGTGTGTGGCAGGTGGTGGTGAATATGGGCGTTTTATCGGAACCGAAATAGCTGTTTTGTGCTCGAAATCGTTTGATGAAAACAAAAAATTAATTTTAGTGAAAAATTAATCTTCTAACCAAAGCCATTCGCGCATAAATTATAAATTAAAACAAGCAAAAGGTGACGCCCACCGAACGAGTTGCGTTAAGGATATCTGCGTCATCCTCCTCCCGTCCTTGACTGTATTAAGGAAAAATGGGGGGGTAGCGCAGGCTGGGAGGGGAGGTCTGCTCGCGCAGATCCTGTCGCAATCACCTCCACTGGCAGAGTCAACTGTGGTTGCCCCATTGTGATAAGGCAAAGGCGCTTCGCGGTCTCAGTTGTATTAGAATGAAATGGATGACGCACGAGTTATTTTCACGCCCACTTTCCCGAAAGGGTTTAAAGAACTCAATTTTTCACTGCTTATAACTCGAGAACTAATTGACAGATCGAAGAGCGGAAAAATACGGGTCTTTATATTTTACAAACTCAATCAGATTCAGCAATAAAAAAATATGGCGAACGACCCCATGAAAATTATCCATGCACCTATTGTCATCCCTGAAATTCACTTAGTAATTCATAAATTACTAAATTCGTTCACCCTCTGCCACACCCTTGCGGTGGATTGCAGCGTATTATATAGACGTAGATATTTAGGACTCACCTACAACTCACAATGCCGACCACGACTTTTTGCAATCACAGTTACCTACTCCAAGTATTTTGCGCACTATCATTGGATAGGTTGGGGAAGCCACGGTTGGGAAAACCAAATGTCTCGCTTCCCTTTCTCGCCTGGACATGGATGATTTTAGATGTTGGTGTAGTGTATGATCGATGTTTTCATCAATTTATGCGTAGTTAATGGCAGCGTTTCTCAACCTTTTTGCCGTTATAAAATCATTGGTATGATATACACGTTTTAGGAAACCCCAGCCAATGGAATGTTTCGCCATAT
Source organism: Platycnemis pennipes (assembly GCA_933228895.1). NCBI lineage: Eukaryota > Metazoa > Arthropoda > Insecta > Odonata > Platycnemididae > Platycnemis > Platycnemis pennipes. The sequence continues at coordinate 49,536,396 of OW121857.1, forward strand.
ATATATCGCATACATTAATTATTGTTTATAGTGGAAACCCTTTTAATATCTCTCGGAACCCTGGGGTATTCCGGAATCCCGGTTGAGAAGCCCTGGATATGATATTATTTTATTTTTTATTTTTTTTATTTTAAAGAAAGAAAACCACATACAGCGATGATGCCAATTTATAGTGGCCAATAACAGTACATAAATTATTAACATATTCAAGAAAAAAAATAAAATAAAAGTAACAGGAAACAAATAGTAGGGAAGCCTATTCTGGAGACAGATGCGAAATAGAAAGGCTAATGAACGATTTAATTGGGAGTGCAAAGGGATCAATGTGTTGTGGGAGGGAGTTCAATAGAGAGGAGAGACGGAATAAAAGAGAACGTTTGGTAATGGAAAGTCTGGGAGTGGGCACATGAAGTAAAGGATGAGAACGGGTGCATAATATTCTACTACAATGCTATTACATAATAGTCTACAGATTGGAGAACCTGCATATCCGATTTTCACCCCTGAGTAAATTTATTGCCTTATAAGTAGCCAAGACACTTCTAAAGTATTTTATTACTGTCTTAAGTTTGGTTTTAGTGATTGATTTTATTTATTTACTTGAGTCCAAAATCGAAGTATCTATGACTTTTACATTATGTTGAAAATGAAATAATTTAGCAATAAATATTGGAGTAACAAGACGATATAGAGAAAGCACAAGAGCAAAAATAAGCAGATTATTCTATACGGATGCATTTCAGACTAGAGATGAAGATGTTTTGTTAAGCTAAGATAGCTAGGGCAGACAGCTGCCAGAGAGGCATTGAGTAAGGAGGACTAAGGGTGAAATAAGGATCGTCAGAAAATTTGCAGACGGATTTGCGTTTATTGTTACGAAATTCATTACATTTAAACGTTTGGTTGCGTTTAATTTAATGCGTTTTTAACTCAAATGTCGTATATCGTTTGTGGCATTGATAGAGGAATATGTATGTTAAAATATGCGGCGATCCGGAACTGGTTATGGAAGTTATTTGATGCGGGTAAAATCATCGTAATTGTCTTGAACTCGAAATTATTTCGTGGAAACCCGATTGGTTCTCCAATGATCCCTCGGTTCCCAGGAACAAATTTTATGTATCCCCGCTCTCTGAATTTTTGAGGTTGTGAAGAAGAGGAATCTTTTGCCTGGAGCAGAGACGAAATAGCGAGGAAGAGGCCGGAGAAGCTTTTGGTGCTGGAGGCGACCGTAGGGTGGGAAGTTGGGTGGTGAGAAGCATCGGAGAGACCCAAGGGGTGGATTATAAGAAAGGGAGCGGGTGGATGGCAAAGGGGGTAGTTTTTGGAGAAAGGGATGGAGTTCGAAATGAATGTTTCCGTAGAGAGGAAGTTGATTTACCGCCTTCAATTATGGCAGAAACAATTAAGAGCTCGTGTTTCTTGCTGGAAAATCATTTCTTTCGGGAGAGATGGTATTTTTTTTAATCCCCAGAAGGAGGATGGGGGGTTGAAAAAGAGAGGTACACGCCTCATACCCTCCTACAACCCTTTTCCAACGAACGCGATTAGATTTGCCGTCTTTTTCCTTTCCCCCGCTACAGCGTCCTCCCCACATCCTTCCTCCAGAATCCCCGCTTCCACCCGCTCGAAGTCTATTCTCGGCAATTAATGATTACCTCCCTAGTGTTTCTTCGATTATGATGCGCTGGTGTGGAACACAATGTTCTCCCCCCCTCGAATCAACATCCCCAGCGGAAAGGGTGGGCGGTCGACCTTTAAAGTGAGTTGAAAAGTGAAGGTCCGCGACTTTACTTACTCGCGGGACAATCGCGGGGGTGGTGGGACAATTTCCGTGCTTTGCTTTCTCTCTTCTACCCACGCTTCTTTCCTCCAACCTTTCTCAGCTTTAAACTCCTCATTTCGTTTCTGTTTGAAACCGCTTCTTTACGGTCGTTGATCCCGTTTTATCAACAGGGTAATTGGTATCCGATTCGTGAAAATACGGTCTCCACATCCTGTTGATCCTCTGTCTCTTTCACCCACAATTCCACCGCGGCATTTAGATACTAATGAGGGTGGATTTTGAAAGGAAGAATACCACTCTTTTTTAATCAGAGATAATTGGCGAAAATATATTCTCTCGTGGTAGCATTTCTCAATTTGCAGTTGAAATCCCTATGACAGTTACTCCCATGGTTACCGTAAAATGGGGTCGTTTACCATATTTTTTTATTGCCGAATCTGATAGAGTTCGTAAAATAAAAAGACCCGTATTTTTCCGTTTTTTGATCAGTCAATTATTTCTCGAGTTATAGGCGTCGAAAAACTAATGTTTTTAACCCTTTCGGAAAAGTGGGTGTGGTGCAACCTCTGACGTATATCGACTTCGTCCAATCACAACTGAGCCCGCGAAGCTACTTTGCCTTATCGCAAAGGGAGGACACAGCTGACTCGGCCAATGGGAATGATTGCGACAGCATCTGTGCGAGCAGACCTTCCGAGAATCCCCCTCCACTCCCTTCTCTTCCCCTAAAAGCAGTCAAGGACGGGAGGAAAATGACGTCAATGTTATCACAGCAGCATTTTCGGTGGGCGTCACCTTTTGCTCATTTTAATGTTTGATTTATGAGTGAATGGTTGTAGTTAGAAGATTAATTTTTTCACTAAAATTCTTTTTTCGTTTCCATCTAACGATTTCGTTTACAAAATTGCGATTTCGGTTCCGAGTAAACGCCCCCATTGGGTGCATTTAAAAATGTATTTTTGTTATCTCTCTTCGTCGATTTTAGAGAATTTGAATGATAATAATATAAACATAAATAAACATAGTAATATAATTGCATTTGTTGTAGATTTTGTACTTGATAGTGTTGTCGAGAAACCAAAGTGTTAAAAGAGGAAGGCCAGAAGCTGTAACAAGAAAAACAGTTTTAGAGTATGAAATCACTTGAGAAAAAATGTTCGAGTAGCCTGAAAATAAAGTGAAGGACTTCATTTTAAGTGAATAACTTTTTTCAGGTAAACACTTTATCATCAACGGAGCTTGATAATGCCTCTTAAATGTCGGAAAGTAGTAAGTCATCAGCTTATCGTAGAATTACATTCTTCCAAAAACTATAATGGAAAGCATTATACAAATAATTTTTTGCCTATGAATGTGACTAAGAAATGGAAAATTAATCTAATTGTTGCTGAAACTATAGGTTGAAGAAATAGGCAAAATACTGCAGCACATAATTGCAGCGTTGTATGGTTTATAAATGTTGTCAATGTGAAAAGCAAACAAGAATATTTGTGGTTAGAAACCTTGAATAATCTTCAGTCACTTTTGCCTATGAATGTGACTAAGAAATGGAAAATTAATCTAATTGTTGCTGAAACTATAGGTTGAAGAAATAGGCAAAATACTGCAGCACATAATTGCAGCGTTGTATGGTTTATAAATGTTGTCAATGTGAAAAGCAAACAAGAATATTTGTGGTTAGAAACCTTGAATAATCTTCAGTCACTTTTGCCTATGAATGTGACTAAGAAATGGAAAATTAATCTAATTGTTGCTGAAACTATAGGTTGAAGAAATAGGCAAAATACTGCAGCACATAATTGCAGCGTTGTATGGTTTATAAATGTTGTCAATGTGAAAAGCAAACAAGAATATTTGTGGTTAGAAACCTTGAATAATCCTCAGTCACAATGCACTTTTACAGCTACAGAGTAAGCCCCAGATGCTTTTCATCTGGTGTCTCCTTTAAATACAGTGATCGGGCAGAATAGCACATATTGAATTAGTCACTATACAGCAAAATAAACGGTAATCGAGACTGAAAACCCAAGACTATAATCACTTATAATCTAAAATTTACACACTATACACGATCATTCAAGAAACAGAACACATCATCAGCTATGCCAGAAATCTCATAAACATCCATATATTTCGCCATCTCCTTATTTAACAAGAAAATTCCTTCAAAAAATAATTCACAAATTTATATTGAAAATCACCCAGTTCATTTTTCATGATAACATCATGCAAGAATAATTAAGCTCCACTAATTTAATCATTCAATTCTCAATTTCAGTCACGCACTTAAACAGACCTATAATATCCAGTTCTGTGCCCATGTAAACCGCCATTCGTCAACGAATATAATCATTCTTCTTCAAATCATCAATTTTAGATGATTTAATGAGGAAATCGTGTTTTTGCACTGCAGGAAATAGAACAGAATATGGATATTACACTGCGGTACCATAAGGAGAAGATGCATAGAGCAATAAAGACAAAAGTAGCAAAGATAGAATACAAATTGATCGTAGTGAACGTTAACGTACTAATTTTCGGGATGGAGCTATGTTAATTGTTAGGATATATCATCAACATGCAGACTCAGCTAAGAACCGCTATTAAAATTTTATTTTGCAGCATGATATTATATGTTTTTGAAAGAACTACAGCATCTTTCATCCATCACCTTGTTAGAGAGTACCATCGCGAGACTAGACTTAAATGTTTTACGTAATTCCTGCAGGAAAGAGGTTTCTGAACTCGTTTCATTTTCAAATGTATTTGGATAATCAACATCATATTAAATTATCCATCCTAAGATTTATGCCACGTAGAGTTTTGATTGATTTTCTTATTATATAGCCTCTTAATATTTGCGTAATTATTCTCTTTCACATCTTTGACAACTTACTCCATATATCTCATGCGAGGCCTTCCTTTTTCATTCTTCTCCATTCATGTTTTCCTCTATGATCGTCTTTATCAAGAATTCATGTCGATGTAAATTCAAGTAAATAAATATATTTCATGAATTTCATCGCAATTGCTAGGCTTTCCTATCCTCTTCAGACAATTAGTCTATATTTGCCGGTATGCGTTTTCTCCTGATTTACCAGCCAAAAACGTTTCTGGCAATTACCGATAAATTGAAATCTTGTAGGTGTAAGCAAAATAATGTCAAGTGAATCGAGAATCGCTGGTTCGCGAATACATGCGGCATTTCAAGGTTGGAAATATCTTATACTATAGAGAGTGAGAGTGAGTAAAGCTTTCTCTCAGAGAGAAATAGGCTCTTTTCCGTGGGTGTGATTGGAGGGCTTCTCCCGGCAAAACTTCACTCAGAGGAAGAGGAATTTCCTCTCAACGAAACACTACAAGATATTAGGCATAAGAGTAATGATATTACACATTAAGAACGAGCAGGAATTTTCCTTAAAATGCCCAGATCCTAAAAAAAACGATCAATTAAAACTATCATATATCATATTATAATTAAAATGTGCAAATTCGTCGATAATTTGTAATATATTTTATTTAAAGTAACATGAGCTCTCACTCGATAGGTTTTTTTCACCCCTACTTTTGTATTGGTTCTCTCCTGCTGTGGTGCTGTTTTTTCTGTGCTATTATGAAACCCCAATCATTAACGCGTATACTTCTCCTCATTCTAATCATCATCATTTTAAGATTAAATGAGCAGAAATAACTAAATTTGCCTTAGCAGTTGAGAGAATAAACTTTTTCTCCGAAATGTATTAATGAACATCCTTTATCCTTACGCTTTTCCTACTCCTGTTTATATCTTTTAATACACATTTTTCTGTAGCATTTTAGTATTCACTTTGCATAAACTCTTTTGTACTTAGTGAGTTACATATTTATTTTTCTTCAAATGTTGTAATTATGAAAATAATTTTCAGCCCAATTTGTTTACGTAAGTACCTATTCAATTTATATGCTTATTTTTCTTTCTTTTTATTCAAACTATTGTAATTAATATGAGCGAAGTGTTAGATGGAAGAAAGGACAATTTAGTCCCAAAATTTTTCCAAATGAAGTCATTTCGTTTGACTTACGAAATTTTTCCGAAGAAAAGTCTTCAAAACAAGCCCTAGAATGAATATACACTACCACAGTAGTGTACCTGGCGGAACCTGGCACTACCTGGCGTTTATACACTACCACAGTATATGTAATCCTACCACATCCATTCATTCCTAGGGGACAGAGTGGTAAAGAGCTGCAGAGGGTCGAAAAGCCTCTTACTAGCTTGACACCACACCCTCTTATTTATCCAACTTTTGAGTACATTAAGTTTCTACCTGTGGGTACCTTTGTGTCAACCCCCTGAAACTCTACATGGTGACCTCCTCTTTACTTAAAAACTAGTGAATTCACCATAGATTTACGGAGTAAATTAGAAATGGTGCAATCATTGAAACATTACAAGTTCAAATTACAACTCACTGACTCAAATTCATCAAACTCACAACACAACAAATTCAAAGTACAACGTTTAAATGGTCACCATGATTATTATAGTCTTCAACAGTTTGCCAATCGCCGATATTCACCAACTAGTCCAACTTTATCAGAATCAGGTGATTTATACTTATAGAAACAAAATTTTAGTGCTTAGTTTGGCAAATCTATACATAATAATACTAGTTTGGCGTCATGTGTTACAGATTCTTATTTTATAGTTGAAGGGGTATTTCACTTTTATATTTAACACGTTTCTCTACTTAATATTGATGTGGTAACCCGTTTTTTGTGTCATCATGACGATTTCAGTACCAAGGGAGTGTGTTGGAAACCGTCGGGATATTCTTGAATAGGTAAACATTGAATTACGTGGTACATAAACGATTGGTTCCAAAATTTAGGTGCCTGAATCGCTTGTTACTATATCATAAATTGTTTTCACTTGAGGTTTTTCATTTGTCTCGACTATAGAGAGCCCACAGGTGAGATGACGGATTTGGATTAAGTGTCTCCTACCATATTTCTGTGAATACGTTTTCAATAAGTTTTTTTATGGTCTGATGAAGAAAATTGTCGTGGGGAAAATAAAAAGGAAGGACTGAGAAGGAAGTCCTATATGAGATACTAGTTGAAGGTGCCCGTTGAAATTCAACGGAAGGGAGAAATATGGTAGGTGGTTTCTTAATCATCATCATCAAGGGTCAACAATCCTAGGATTGGTTTGACGCAGCCCTCCATTCGATTCTTCTATCGGCCAACCTCTTCATATTACCGTAGTTCCTCTCTTTCACGTCCTTTACGACCTGTTCTATATAACTCATACGAGGCCTGCCTTTCCCATTCTTCCCGTTTACTTTTCCTTCGACGATTGTCTTCATCAGGCCGTCGTGTCTTAAGATATGGCCGATTATGTTGTCCCGTCTTCTTTTTATAGACATATGCCACTGAAATATATTACACTAGGTATAGACAATTACCTGCAAAAAATAGGTAACCTGACTATCATGCAGGATAGCGGTAGGTAGGCCAGGCAACCCAAAAGTTGCGGGTTCGAATCCCGCATCGGGATTGGGTGTCTTTTCTGTTCCGGAATCATGTCTTAAGATATAGCCGATTAGGTTTTTCCGTCTTCTTTTTATAGTTTTCAGCAGACTTCTCTTTTCTCCCACTCAGACTTCATTGTGACGTAATTATTCTCTTTTACATCCTTCGCAACCTGTTCCACGTATCTCATACGAGGCCTGCCTTTTCCATTTTTCCCGTTCACTTTTCCTGCGACCATTTTCTTCATCAGGCCATCATGTCTTAAGATATGGCCGAATAAGTTGTCCTTTCTTCTTTTTAGAGTTGCCAGCAGACTTTTCTTTTCTCCAACTCTTCTTAGGACTTCTTCGTTTGTCACTCGGTCGATCCATTTTCTCTTCATCATTCTTCGATAGCACCATATTTCGAATGCTTCCACCCTTTTCTTCTCCACTGCTGTCATCGTCCATGCCTCACTGCCGTAAAGAACATGCTCCAGAATACGAATTGTATTAAGAAATTTAATCATTTATTATTACGGTTTGTAAAACAAACTTGTGTTATGGAGTTTGCAGTGGCTCCAAGCTAGTATGAGGACCATCATCATCATCGTCGGTCAACAATCCTAGGATTGTTTGACACAGCCCTCTACTTATATCGGCCAACCTCTTCATATTGAGGTAACTCCTCTCTTTAACATCCTTCACGACCTGTTCTATATAACTCATACGAAGCCTGCCTTTTCCATTCTTCCCGCTTACTTTACCTTCGACGGTGTCTTCATCACGCCATCGTTTATTCAGATGTGGAAGATTAAGTTGTCCCTTCTTCTTTTTAGGGTTTTCAGTGGACATCTTTTTTCCTCACTCTTCTTAAGACTTCTTCGTTTGTCATTCGGTCGAACCATTTTATCTTCATCATTCTTCTGTAGCACCGCACTACAAATGCTTCCAGCTTTGACTTCTCTGCTGCCATATAGGAGAATGCTCCAGATGTATGTTATAATGAAATGTGTCCTCACTTCTATGCTTATATTTGCAGCTGTTAGCAGAATCTTCTTTTGGTAAAATGCCCTTTTTGCTTGGGAAATTGGTAAAATCCCTTTTGCTTCTTCCATCCCTGGTTACTCGGCTTCCCAGGTAACAGAACTCTTCTATCTACTCGATTTTTGTTTTCCTTGTCTACAATTGTTCCTGGCTTCCTTCTCCTACCATATAACAATACCTTAATTTTCTTTTTATTGACCTTCATCGGAACCATAAATATAATTTGAACCAATGAAAACATACCTACTGGAAATTACTGCCTGGACTTCTATTCTTTTAACCTAGTACAGATTTAGCCTACTTAAACCAGGTTTTTTTCCACTCAGTGCACACCTTCTACTGTAAATTTGTCGTATAAAAATATTACAATTTCCATATAAATCCATAAAAAATTCCTTTGAATCCCTCAGAAACTTTAATTTAAATACTTTTAGTTTTACCGAATTCAAACATATTTGATCTGGGAGTAGCGCGAAAAGTAAGCCCGTATGACTTTTGCGAATGAAGTGGCCGATTAAGATACAAGAATTAGCTGCGAAACTTCTTTTAGTACCTTTAGACATCTTCACGAAAAGAACAATGCTGTTTCCGGCATCTCTTTTGGACGAACTTATTTTTAGCATCATTGCAATGGCATCAATGAACATTCAACGGATACGTAATGAGACATTATGCTGTATAGGGAGTTGAATTTTATTCCGTGTTTGTTAAAATATGTCAAATCTTAAGCTCTCTCCATCGACAATGATTATCTCTTCTCTTCGTGTCCAAGGTTGATTCAAATGCACAAACCGGTAAAGAAAAAAAAAACCTTCGCAATTTGAACACCGCTGAAGCATTCATTAAATACTTCTAATTTTAACCGAATGCAAACCTTCTAAATCCGTGAGTAGCGCTAGCAGTCAACACGTATCTTTGTGCGGAAAAAGATGGCTGACCTTGCTTCACGAATAGCCTGCAATGCCTTCAGTACCTTAAATGCTCGGCAGCACAACCTTAGCACAAGTGCCAGCACGTGCCAGCACAACCTTTGCTGACTTGGTTCCTAAATCCTCGCGAAAAGCACAATTCCGTTTACGGCCAATGACGAACTGTTTAAGCAGAAATGATGCATTTAGGAGATGACAATGGTAAAGGCCTTAGCAACACTCGGATAAGAACCGAAAATAACAGCAAATTTCAACGTAAATTACACATTTCCCAGAAAACTCGAGGACGAAGTGTAAATCGTTTACAACAATAAGAAAAGTTAAATATTTTCACATTAAATATAGAAAGAACAAGCTGACCCGGCCACGCGTTGCTGTGGCTCAATCTGGTTAAATGGAAAGCGCACGTTTATAGTATGTTTAATTTCACAATTCTTATGGGTATACAATATATCTCAGCTGATCGATTGTCTTGCAGCTGGAAACGCATATTTGTATATAATTTTAACGTCTTTACATGTCGTCACAAAGTAGAATATTTCAGGCAAGCATTTATTTCATCCGCTAGTGTCAATCGAGGAATTACAGGTAATGTTTGCCTGAAATGTCGTGCAAGCAATATTAATGCGTTCTCAAATGGTCTCAGGATTCCACGGAAATCTTGCAATGATCGATCCAGAGCCTCGAGCGATGCTTTGTGCACCATTGCGCATTCATCCCAAGCAATAAGTTGGCATTTCTGAAATATTTGTCCCATGCCGGATGATTTGAATATGTTGCACGTGAGTGTTTCAATGAATTGCAAGTTCAATGGGATGCACATCCCGTCTCCAGTGTCGATATTGTATTCTCGATATTGTACAAACCTTCATGGAGTGAACAAAACAACTAACCAAAGCTTCATGGAAATTGGATGAATGTTGTGGTAATGCATGAAGTTATCAATATTGTATCGATACAGTATCGATATTGTAATGATACTTTATAAAACTTTGATAAAAAACACCTAAATAATTTCACCTCAATTTTGTATCAACAATGTATCAATTTATCGATACTTTAGCGATATTATATCGATAAAGTATCGATATTGAAATATCGATTCCGTAGTCCTCTTTTCGGGAATGTACTCAACAACTTCCCAAAGTTTCATGGCGATCCGATGAATGGTGTAGTAATGCATAAAGGACATACACACACACACACATACATTCATTTATATATATATAGATGAAAGAAATCGATTAATATTTAGTTATTTTACTGAGTGAATAAAAAATACTCTTACGCTACCATAAATTGGAAAAGTTCATTTAAAGTAATGTAAATACATAATTGGCTCCAGGAATCAAACCAGGGCCCTGAGCATTTTTTATATAGCCTATAAAACCTTATATTGTATACGCTAGAATCCTACAAAATTTCAGCTCAATCGGTTCATTAGTTTTTGAGGAGATGCGTAACATAAAGCTGGCAGACAGACAGGCACCACTTCATTTTTATATATGTATTAGTATGATTAGGTAGGTACAGTAGATGCGGAGGGTGTGCCTGCGCACCTTTTCTCGCGATTCATTAGGGGCTGATGTATTGACGACGCAACGTCGCCGAGTAAGGCATACGTAGACTGGCGCATTGTAACAGATACGTCAGCTTGAATGAACCTCTCCCCCTCGTTATCCGTCATAAGTTTTTAGGAGACCCTTCTTTCTCGGCTTCAGCTCAATCGGTTCATTAGTTTTTGAGGAGATGCGTAACATAAATATGGCAGACAGATAGACAGACATAACTTCATTTTTATATATTAGTATGATATGGAGCAAGTAGTGAATGGTTTAAAATGCGTAGAAGAATTACGTAAATATGAAGAAATCAGTTAATAATGTGATCGAGTAGAGCTGTGTCAAACCAATATAAGATTTTTTTTACCGATAATGATTACAAAATAGATTTTTAAAAGAAAAGCACAAAAATATTAATTTTTTTCATGGTTTTGACTCACATGACCTTAAAACAAACTCCAAGTTTTTAATTCTTCCGTAACCCATCTAAAAGTTATGAAGACATTTGAGCCAATCGTCTTGTAAGCTCCTAGCAGTTCTATTAAGGACCGCTCCAATTAAAGACTTTGCCACCAGGGGTTGCCGAGAGGGTCAGAGAGTTGAGGGTGGAGGGAAAGCCCCTTTCGGAATGAAAGGAGTGAAGGAGGGATGAATGGATAGAACCGCCGGAATGAGGCTAGATCCTGATATTTAAATTCATTTGGGACGATAAATCACCCATCACCCACCCTCAGAAAGGAAAAAGCCTTTTATTACAGTTCGGGAGCACTTCATTGTCGCCAGGCTCGAAAAGGTTGCCAAAGAGTCGCGGGTGGGGGCGGAAAGGGGAGGGTTTTTGGCGACGCAATTGGGGTGAAATATATATTCATCCCCCACTCCACCAGTGGTACCGACTGCCATGAACCCTCCCTCATTCCCTCCGAAGCCTTCTTCCACTTCCACTCTTCGACCCCGGTGACACAAGGGCCGGTTCTTTTTGGAGGGAGAGGATCCTTATGATTATTACGCTCTTAAATATCCGGGGGAGAAACGCTGGGAAGAAGTTTTTCAGCCAAAGGGGAGGGAAGGGGGTTGTCTGAAGGTGAAAGAAGGGCGAGGGGAATGGAGGTATTCCTTGGGCCAAACGGGAATCCTTCCAAGAAGAAGAAGAAGAAGTCAAAAGATTGGGATGAGAATAAGTTTGCCGGATGGATGGGGATGGGTTTTGCTCTTTTCGAGTTCACTATTATCTCCCTTCTCTATCTTTCCCAGTAATGACGACGTTCTATATTGAACTGTACCCCTTGTTTCTGCTAGTTAAACGCATAATTATTTGCATTGTAAATTCACTATTGTATGTACTCATAAAATGAACCGGAAATAGCATACAAATGGAAAATTAGTAAGTTTAATTTTCGTCATCGTTATGGGTGTAAATTTGCGGGTACATGAGAATGTTTATGATCTATTTACCTTCCTAGGATTGTTTGAGGAAGCTCTCCAATCAATTCTCCTAGATATGTTGGAATAGTTTTATTAAGCGGTGGAAGGCGAGAGGTCAAAAAATATTGGGTAAAAATATTTTTACCTTTGTAATTAAAATATATAATAAAATAAAAGGTTATAATTAAAGGTATTTTCAACGAAATCAAAGTAAATGTAAGGACGTTAATTTTAACGGAGCCACTCGCTGATATGCGTAAATGCGTCAGGAATACTTAGTTTGGTTTGATGCAGCTCTCCACTATTCTTCTGTCAGCTAACGACTTCATTTTTCAAAATTATTCCTATTCTGATCCTTGACTGCTTTTTTATATATCTCATACGAGGCCTTCCTTTGCAGTTCTTCCCATTAACTTTTCTCTCAACGGAAATCAGACCATCATGTCTCATTGCCATTTAAGTTGCACTGCATATTTTTCCCCAACGTACCCATTCTTTTCAAATCAGTGGGTCAGTAACGCAAATAAATTCGTGAAATTGAATTATAAAAACAAATATATATCCAATAGTATTGTAAAACTTGATTAATGCTTTGGGAGTTCCACGGTAGGTTGATGTTCTCAGGAAATACATTTTAAACAACAAAGGAGGCATTCGTGGAACTTCCAAAACTGCCATTACAAATTTCCCCATGCATAGTCCGGGCCATGAACAGCCCGAGGCCCCCGCTGGCTACTTCAGATTCGGATCGACCAGGAAAAGGTGTTATGCAATTCGTGGAATCACATACCACCCTTTCTCAAGGAACCCTTTTCTTAAACCTTGATGCTACCTACCACCTCTATTAATCTCTATCGTGGATTTAGGCCTGAGGCGCGTTAATGCGAGGAATTTTGTGATTGCAGACGTCGATAGGCCTGTTATCGGAGCGGACTTCTTAAGTTTTAACGGTTGACATTCAAAATAGGCGACTTTTGGATCACCTCTCTTTCTACTCCAGGTCGCCCGGCACGCACCGCGGTGGGGCAGATCAAAGTAATAACTGGCGACTCTATATACCACTCATTGTCAAGGGAGTTTAGAGAAATAACACGACCGATAGGAGCCTTTTCGGCACCTAAGCGTACTACAGAGCATTATAATAGGACAACTCCAGGCCCACCTGTATGCTCCAAGCCGAGACGACTGGCACCCGACCGGTTGAATGCAGCAAAAAAGGAATTCGATGCAATGACAAAAATGGGAGTCGCACGTCCATCAGGAAGCAACTGGAGTTCACCCTTGCATATGGTTCCAAAGAGAGGGGTTGAATGGCGACCGTGTGGAGGTTATAGAGCCCTCAAGGCGAGGATAGTTCCGGACCGCTACCCAGTTCCACACTTATATATAACCGATTTAATGCATTGGGTGATGCAGTGAGGGGGAAGCCGAGGTACCAGCGATGGACGAAGTAAAAGAGAAATAGCCAGTAGAATTGCCCAAGTGGAAAGGGGATTTTACCAGAAGAAGATTCTGCTTACAGCTGCAAATACAAGCGTGGAAGTGAGGAAGTGTGAGGACGCAGCTAACTCTCTCTTAGGGGAGTCAAATTTTACGGTGTTGTCGTGAGTCAAATCGGAAAGTGAGACGTCCAAAGCGGCGAGGCTGCCGCATCGAACCCAACACGGAGTGGAAGCACTATAGCTATAAGACCGGCGGCGGAGACACCACCTGAGAGCTAGTCGACAATCGCCGCGCCTGAGTGTAACTTGTGTACTATCGTAATAAACCCATATCATTGAAGATGCTCGTGTTACTGCCGACTAAACCATCAGCGACCTAAAATTGGTGACCCCGACCTGATGCCGGACACTGGGACTGCTATTGGAGCCGAATCGCCCGCTGCAGGAAGTATGCTGGACCGAGTCGCCGTTCTTGTCCCACCTTTCTGGCCTGAGAAACCAGCTCTGCGGATCACACAGTTTGGAGGAGCAATTCCGACTGCGCGGAATCACGCAAGAGGACAAGAAGTTCTGGTACGTCATCTCACTGCTAGGGAATAGGTATGCCTTGGAAGAGGAGGACATCATAACCGAGTAGCCCACAGAATTTCCTTCTGTACGACAGGATAAAATGCGAACTCATTCGAAGACTTTCGGCCTCGTAAGAGCAGCGAATACGACAATTATTAGAGCGCGTTGAAGCTGTTCGTGTTACTTCCGACTCACCCGTCGGCGACCTTAATTAGCACCAAAAACACAGTAAGAACGTTAATTTTCGTTTAGTTGAAAAAAGACATGCATCGTAAGTTGATTTTAAAGGATGAATTTAATTTTTAACTTTGGGTCATCATCATCATGGGTCAACAATCAAAGGATTTGTTTGACGCAGCCCTCCACTCGATTCTTCTATCGGCCAACCTCTTCATATCAACGTAGTTCCTCTCCTTCACGTTCTTTACGACCTGTTCTATATAACTCATACGACTACTCTGAATACTTAAGTTTTTTTACAGTGATTAAAACGCAATAAATTTTGGAGCTAATGTGACTGACCTTCTTCCTCATGTCAGTAAGTTAGCAATGCGTAGCTAAATCGGAGCCCGTGATGTTGTTTACCCCAAGGGAATATATAATTATCACTGAATTGGTTAAGGAATAGCATAATGTTGAGATTTGGTATGATATATGGTTTTATAATCACAACCTCGTGTAATATTGAAACCCTTGAAAAAGTATTTTTTTATTAATAGCTTTCTCATTGCATTCATCATCATCATCGGTCAACAACCCTAAGATTGGTTTGACGCAGCCCTCCACTAGATTCTTCTATCGGTAAACCTCTTCATCATACGTAGCTCCTCTCTTTTACATCCTTGACAACTTGCTCAATATATCTCATACGAGGCCATTTTCCACTCTTCCCGTTCACTTTTTCCTCGACGATTGTCTTCATCAGACCATCGTGTCTTAATATAGGGCCGATTTAGTTTGCCGTCTTCATGTTTCGCTGATTAATATAGGGCCGTCTTCTTTTTAAGGTTTTCAGTACACATCTCTTTCTCCCACTCTTCTTAAGACTTCTTCGTTTGTCACTCGATCGATCCATTTTATTCTCATCATTCTTTGGTAGTACCACATTTCAAATGCTTCCAGCCTGGACTTCTCTGCTGCTGTTATTATTCATTTTTCGCTGCCCTATAGTAAATGCTCCAGATGTATGTTCCAATAAAATATTTCCTAACTTCCACGCTTGTATTTGCAGCTGTAAGCAGAATCTTCTGGTAAAATCCCCTTTCGAATTGGGCATTCTACTGGCAATTTCTCTTTTACTTCGTCCATCGCTGGTACCTCGGCTTCCCTCTCACTTCATTGCCCAATGCATTAAATCGGGATTACATAAAATAATTATGAATAGGATTACAACATCAATCATAATACTGAGATATGATTTTTTTACTAATCAATGTGATTTAGCATGTGCTGACCATACTGTCTTACAATTACAATTACTGTCTTTTTCCAGGAATGGTTCCGGGGAAGAAGCTAACTGCATGGTTTATGAAAATAGCTGCCACTTCGGGATAAGAGTGCCTAATAATGTAAGTGAATTATCCAGTGATATACTCAAACCTTGCCAATGCCTAAAATATTATAGGATTCGTTTTCGGTTTTCAACTGTTGGTGAAACCAGGAGAAGAAATCTATTCAGTTTAACCTCGATAAGCGAGAACTGGATGAGTGAGAAACCTTTGTAGGTGAGACTTTTCCCCATGTTCCTTCATTTTAATCCCTGAAAACTACTTACCATAAATATATAAGTGAGACAGTAGAAACATGAAGAAAGTGATACTAATTTTCCCGACCGCACTCCTATAAGTAACTATATAAGCAATATGCCGCTAGTGTATGGGATCCGTAGGAGGAAGGTATGGTAAAAGAATTAGAGCGTCTGCAAAGGAGATCCGCTAGATTTGTTAAAAGCCATTATGTTAATTGTACCATTGTTACGTGTTTAATAGAAGAACTAGATGGAATTACTATCAGAACGCAGGTTAATATTTAGGTTCAACATTTTAAGTAAATTCGAAATGGATTTGTTCACAGATGACGTTAGATATGTCGTTAGCTTAGTAAGGTTCGTCGCATAGTCAAGGTTTTTTTAGTGAAAAATTGACGTATTTTCAATTGCTGACAAACTGAAAAATGTAACTGTATTCGAGGGAGGCACGTCACGGAGTGAGATACTGAGTGCGTGTACAGAGTCTATCTTTCCACAAAAGACAACGATTCCATAAAGCCGCGGTTCTCTTAGGGATGCGGAAATATCTACAAGAACCGAGCTGTTGAATTTCGTAACGTCGAAGAGTGCCTAGTGGATCAAACTAGCTCTCAAGTACATACACGTTGTTGGACTTTTTCTGAAAGATAAGGCTTAGAACTTCGTCGAAAAACTAGAATTACAGAAATTTTCAGATTAAAATGAAATTTATCTTTGAATTTCGATAAATTAATGAGATTATAAACATGTTCAAAAAACCAAAGTAGAAAAACAAAAAAAACTGGCAGATGTTTTTCAGTGTAACGTTGTTTACAATGAAGTTGTTTATATAATGCCATCAGGTGATATTTTTTTATTTGCTATCGTGTTTTATTTTAACTTTAAATGTGACAGAATCCGACCTTGAACCTCTGAAGTGTGAAATGCCCATGTAAGATAAGCAAGAAATAATTCCTTGTCTCGTCAACTTTCGCTTTTACAGGTTCAACTGTATAACAACAAATTAGATTAAACAATAATGATGATGACATTTTCGTCAGACTTAACGGATAACATAAGGAAAATTTAAATTTGTAACACTGTAAACGCTCAAACGGGAAAAAAATTGCACATGTAAATTAAGTATAAACTAAAATGTTTTGGGATTGAGAATATTATTACGGTTCAGGATCATTCGTGCAATAACCTGTCGTGTGTAAAAAATTAAGTCATTACGATATTTTTTTTGTATTGTATAGATTCAATTAATTTTCCATCACCGTAGGACCGTCTTAATCAGTGGTACTCTGGGAGAATCTTATAGTAGGCGCTTTGACTTTTCTTGTAGCGCTTATTTATCAGAGGACTGTGAAAAAATAAAAATGTGTAGGTGATATTTTTGCCTGTAAATGCTTGCATCAGAAAGCCAATAAACCGGTGAAGATATACGGAACTATCTGTTAAGTGCCGGAAAATACAGACCGGTGAATCATCATCAGAAAGAGGGATTGCCGAAAATGCATATTCTACAAAACGCCGTGGAACAAAATTAAAAGGTTAATGCATTCACGAAAGGAAGTTAAAGGCATTTACACATGATACTATTTCAATATATATTTTCATATGTGACGATCGAATAAAGTGTGCGAATTTAATTTTCGTTGTTTGGAGAAAATATCCAATGTTCTTTGCTTATGAGTAGAGCCCGGAAAAAAAGTCTTCAATTTTGCAAAAAAAGTCGCCTAAAAAGTCACCAATATTTTTGAAAAAAGTCTCTCAAAAGTCTTGAGTTATTTCCGTGAGAAAGTTGCTGACTTTAACTGAATTGTTTGAGAAAAGAGCCTAGAGATACTAGTCCAGGCATTAGGGGATTTTACTTGGAAAAAAATTAGAGGTAGTTCTGAAAATTGATTTATCCTATGCTTTTTGGGTCGCTGAATCCGAATTTCTAACTTCCCACCAAAAATTCCCCCCGCAACCCCCCCAAATTTTGAAAATAACACTCCAAAAATAGCTTTTTTAGTTTTTAATTCGTTTAGTTTTGATTTTGGGAAAAACTTATCATCGGATAATCGGAAAGTAGACAATATAAACAACAAAAAGGTATTCTTAACATTTTGACGTAGGACGAACAGGGGGGGCTCCAGGGCGCCCTGAAACATGCGCGTCGGTGTCGCGGGGCTATATGATCCAAGTTATGCAACCCCGCTTAACCACTCACGTCGTTTATATTCGCTCTCCCATCTCCCCATGGTTCACTTTCTTCGAAACTCACCCTCCCATCTCATTGTTCCTCTATTTAAATATCTGGAAGTCCCCAGCACCCTACCTCTTACTAAAAAGGCATTAGATGACAGAGAGGGTGGAAGTACACTCCATTGTAAAACCTTGGAAACGGCGTTTTTTCTGTCAAATTTTAAGGTGAAAATTTTATAATATACAATACAATACAAGTTTTTACATAGGATCAATAATGTTATAAGGCAGTTGAAACATGATATAATAGTTCAAAACTTAGTTTTCTGCTCAAGAAAAACCGAAAATGAGAAAAAAGTACTTATTTGTTGTCCATTGTACAGGTCAGCACCCCTATTTTAGGGGAAGCTGAGGACCTTTTTCTCTTGTTTTTCGCGATAATTTTAAAATCTTCTTCTCCGCTTGATCGCAGCCGAGGGTCCAGGTTCATCTACGTCATGCTTGCCTCGCTACAATGTAGGCTCATTTAATGATCATCTGCACACAATGTGACGTGTTCACCTCGTCGGAAAT
Organism: Platycnemis pennipes; assembly: GCA_933228895.1. Taxonomy (NCBI): domain Eukaryota; kingdom Metazoa; phylum Arthropoda; class Insecta; order Odonata; family Platycnemididae; genus Platycnemis; species Platycnemis pennipes. Next base: position 49,555,141 of record OW121857.1, read on the forward strand.
TCTAAATGATCTTTCATATAATTGTATCATTTTTCCACTAATCTCCTAAAAAAAAGCGGAGTGCTAGCATACAGTGTAGCGCTGTCGGCTTGTCAGCAGACCACCCGGGTTCAAATAAGCTGGTTCATAATTAGATCAATGCATTCTTTCAGATCAATCTATCCCATTGTGAAGTCTTTGGACAACCTCAGCAAAAAAGATTTGAAGTGCGAGGTGGCCCAGGGAAAGGAACAATATGTGAATTTGAAGTGCAAATGGATAAGTACGGGGTGAGCTCTACACTCACCTATCCAAACCAACCTTCGGGTTGAAGCAGAGTGAGTGTGATTATTTCATGAACGGTGGAGCAATAGAAAGAATTCATTGCAGTTTCCGGAGCTATTATTAAAATTTCGCATTAACAATTGTTAGGAACTTACATTTTTCAGTACCTACATCTCTGCTCCGCGTAGTATCGCATGAAAAACACAGATGCGTCCAACACACAGTTGAACAAATGTGATCACAACAGCCAAATATTAACTTAGGCCTGTGGTTGAAATAAAAAGGCCCATAAAAGTCTCTTTTAATCAGAAAAGTCCCGCCACGCCAAAAAAGTCCCAAAAAGTCTCTAAGAAATTCATTAAAAACTGTTTTATTTGATGAAATTGGTGAAGATTTGCATTTAAAACCACAAAAGTCCCACTTTTACAAAAAGTCAATAGACTTTTTTTCCGCGCTCTACTTATGAGATTTGGATACGGCTATGTATAATCTATTGAGTTAGATAGGAAACGTGACTTAAAATATCTTATCCATGGACATAATTCATCTACATGCACATGATGCCCAGCAAGTGAGGGTGTGTGGTTTACAAAAGTGAACCATCACCAGGCATACATTTAAAATAAAAATAGAATTTGATGTCTTACTATCATGCAGGCCTGCAATAATACTCGTGTTTAAATGTGTCACATATATGCTGCGTAGTACAATGCTAACACTTTATTTTAGAGTAGTCTGTAATGCATGATGCATGTATTAATACCTTAAATACTATAGATACTAACAATCTCGTTGCATGATTCCCTATAGTTGCTTGTTTGCATGTCAATAGTGAATGATTGGTGATCTTCCCCCCCTGCCACACACCCTCGCGGTGGCTTTCAGGGTATCGTGTAGATGTAGATGTACTTAAGATATGTATTCACAAGGCGCATGTAACTAAATAGCTAGTATCTACAAAGTATTGTAATAATTATTGGTCAGTTATTAATCAGGTATTTCTATAAATACATTAATTAATTATTTTACAATTCCTGATGCGCGTATGAGTAATATTAAAGAGGAAATTTAAAGAATCACTACAAGTTAAATCTAAATATACAATTCCTATTATGATTTCGCCATGCACCGTTGCCTTAAAAAATGACATTCCGCAGCATAAATTCTTACAGCCCAGCATGACCTCGACGTCTTAAATTTCGGTATTTAAATGCACATAATACACTTTCTGCCAAGATAAAGGTGTGTGGCAGAGGGGAATTTACGCCAAACATGCATTGCATGCCCAAAAAAGGTTAGTAGCTCTATGCTAGTCGAGACATAACAAATAAAAAACATGTGAAGAGAAAAGTAAGCATTCACAAATATGCTGTTACTTTCGTTAGCTTGAAGTTCTTATACCAACATGTACCTTATAAGTTCTTATATATAAGTTCTTATATATAAGTTCTTATACCTAGAATATCTATTTATGCACTTGTGTATCTACAATGGAATATATTCATTTCTGGTAAGCTGATTTCCAAACATCTTTTTTAATATATAGAAGGTTTTCTCAGGAGTTTAGGTCCTTGAGAAAATGAAAAATTTTAACTATTTGGTCGACGTTTCGGAAAAAATATTTTTTCCTTCTTCAGGGCTTTAAATTCTTTTGAGGTGAATTTGTTTTTTTTTGGTAAGGAAAATGTGAAACAAATTCACCTCAAAAGAACTTAAAAGTCCTGAAGAAGGAAAAAATATATTTACCAAAACGTCGGCCAAATAGTTAAAATGTTTCATATTCTCAAGGATCTCAACTCCTGAAAAAAACCATTCATATCCCTAATTGTACGAGGAAAGAAAGATATTTTATTCCTGCCGGTTCAGCAGTCAATTTGTTTAATTATATTTCCTTGGTCCAGTCTATCATAGTAAGCCGCAATATGATATATGTTTTTAACGTAATTAGTAAAAATATTGTCTTGGGAATTACTTAAGTGATTTATTCTACATTTTAATCTATGAGCTATTGCTGAAAATCTTTATGATAAAGGTTTTCACCAATAAAGGTAAGGTAAATGTGTAGAGGACAACCCAGATTGGAATATGTGATATAGATAGTGAAGGAAAAGAGATGTGGAAGATCTTGGCAACATGGAGGATGCAGGAGATAAGAGAATTGGTCTAAAACCAATCCATGCTAGATCGATCACTGTAGGAGATGAATAATGACTCATTTTAGTTTCGGCTCTTCCGATAATATCGAATATCATACTTGCTCTTTACCATGTGATACGCAATATCTAGCAAAACTGATGACATTTTAGTGCATCTCGAATTTTTTAACCCTACGCCTTGGTGATATAGATTTAATATGCATGCGATAAAAATATTTTTCCTTACGCTTCGAGAAATAACCTTGTCCTATCTCCGTGTAGCGTTGCCTGCCGATAGAACGACATTGCAACGCTCCAATTTCCGGTGCCTGGAAACGACATGAAAGAAGGTAATTCTCAGTGACACGCTTATAGATTTTGCCTTTAAGTAAAGGAGGGTTCAATATAAGGAAAAAAATTGAGAGCGTAGGCATATAACGGCAATCACGACCCTGTCCTTCAGTTTCCATAAAATTATACTCTGTTTGGAACTCTTCAAATTGAGATGATTTAGTTTCATCACCATCATAAGTCCACCTTCCAAAGATTAGGTTGACGGAGCTTTCAATTCGGTTCTCCTATCAGCTAACATCTTCATATTCATGCAATTCTTCCATCTTAAATCCTTCACTACTGGTTTTATTTATTTCACACTAGGCCTACCTTTTATATTGAAAGTGCGTAGGTTTTCGCAGCGAGGATGATCTGCATCAGTCATTATCGGGAGCAGCTGCGTGTGGCGCCTTGTCGACCAAGCTTTCGCGTCCTTTCCAGGTCGTATCATCAGGGTGAATAAAATTATAAATCTTCCTCCTGGTATTTATTGAGGATGGGGTCCCCCCTCCTCCGTACCATGCCGTGTATGTCCGGTGACGTCAATCACTTGGGGAGAGTTACATTTGACCACTTCCCCCGTCCCCCTCCTTTGACCGCTGTAAATGTTTGGGGTGTCTCCTGAGAAGGTCATCATGGTTGGCTGCTTCAAGTTGTTGACCCCGCAACTCTCCTTCCGAAGCAATCGCTTCCATGTGGCACTCAGTCAAATGCCATCGTCCCGGTTAAAATTCTCCGGCCATTTCTCAATTTCGATTGCCTCGCGGATGAGTCGGGGGCGTCGGGGGGAAATAATGTTTTTCCCGTGACAAAACCCGTGTTTCCTCCCTGCAAATGTGATGGTCTTTCCCCAATCCTCCCAATAAAATATGCTCTGCGATGGCTGATTCTTTTATGCTGCAGCGTGTTATGGCTCTTTGGTGCTCTTTCAATCTGCACGCGAGGGAACGTCCGGTTTGGCCGACGTATACTTTCCCCACAGGAGCAAGGAATTTCATACACTCCTCCCGTATGGAGTGGGTGAAGCTTATCTTTGGCTGAGGGCAGCACATTTCTTATCTTGGTTAGGGTTGAGAACCGCGTCTCAATGTCAGCCCTACGGAGTATCCGAGAGATCCGTTCGGTTGCCCAGGCGAAGTAAGGGATGATGGCGCGCCACGGGTTTCGGGAAGTCACTTTTCGAATGCTTGGTCTTGACTTTGAGATTCCGCCGTATGTATGATTCCGAGTAGCCATTTCTCATGAGGGCGTTGTGTATTTTTTCCTCCTCGGGCTTGAGTGACGATTCGTCGCAAACAACACTGGCACTGTGCATTAGAGTTTTAGCCAAGGCCGCTTTTTGTCTGGGGTGATGATCTGAATTTTGATCTGGAGTGATGCAATGTCATAAACCGCTTATAAAAACTGTCGATGTTTCACGGTTTTATTCAATATCGGTTTTGTTTTCTTGATCGGAGATATTATTTGAGGTAAAATCGAAACAATGGCAATGATAATAAAGACCAGCATACCCGTGTGAACATTTCGCACAATCAACTACCCCTCCCAAAAATGGTTTACCCCTTTGTTGGTTTCCCGAAATAAATAATCAGGGAAGTGTATGAACAAAAATGAACAGGGCGGTTTATTAGTATGAATGTCCATACAATTTGCATTGCCTGTAATTTGTTTTATATTCAAACATTTGAAACCAGCATATATGTCTCCCTTGGTAATGATCCTTCATTTTTTTAAATCTACATGACGGTGATCTTGTTTCGCTACTCTATTGTCAATAATATTTTTCTTTACGATCAGTTATAACAAATGCGTTTTGACGTAAACAGTACGTTGAGTCAAACGTTTGGTGAAACATATCCACAGATATCTTATTCAACTTTATTGTTGGGTCTATGGTCGTTTTGTTGACTTTTTTGGTTAGTTAGTCATTTTGGGGGAGGTGGCCGACTACTAAGGCCGTTTGTTTCAGAGAGGATAGGTGGGTAGTTGTGTAAAGATAGGAGATATTAAGGTGCGGAGGAAGGATGGAGAGAAACCCGGCGTCTGAATTAGCCTGCTCTTTAACGAAAGGCGCCAAGGGGACCACGGATTTACGTCCCTCCCGACGGGCGGAGTACTGTACTTGAGGTGCTCTCTACAAGACACTCTAGTAGGGAACGGTTCGCCAATGAAAACTCCGCCAGTGTCGAGATTCGAATCCGGGCCCTCGGGAGGCCATTATTCTAGCCACCACACCGACCCGATCCCCGGATTTGAATTGTTCAAGGAAATGTATATACAATATGGAAAATACTATTTATTATATTATTTATTGATTGGAACATATATTTACAATTTATAATACATTTCATTAGGGATTTTTTTGTGCTATCACAGCCTGCCGCCAAAAATCCTTTCTTCTAGGTTGTTTATTGCAGCGTCTCCATGGGAACTGTCTTTTTCCCCACGATTTTGTCCATGGGATGATTATTTTCACTGAAATGGTAAACACACAATTTGTTTTAATTAAAACCTGGTATACAATGCCAGGAATCGCTAAAAAAATCTTAGCCACTGACACCTTATTCTATCCTCAGGATTTGTTTGTTGACTAATTGGAATCTTGACAACAGTAATAATGTATAGGATTTTGAGTTTTCACCTTGTTTAAAATTTTCCTATGACAACCGTTGGTGGACCCCGAAAGTTAAACTACAGTAATATTGTAGACGCAAAACAAACTAATAAATGACGAAATATTTTATCGAACGAAACGGACAGCTTACGGAAAATGTAGATATTCAACGCTGTCAACGCTTGTATGGAAAGAAAATTTGCTCATGGCACGCTTATTATAATATTAATTGATTGGTACATGTGTAAAATTATAATATCTGTCATTAGGGATTTATTTGTTTATTAGCACAAATAGCACAAATAAATCGGTAGCAAGGAATCGCCATTTCTTAAAAGGGCGATTCCTTGCTACCCTAAGAAATACAACTAACTCAATATAGCTAAAGGTTCTAACCCTCTAAAAAGTATGTTGCAATCTTAGAAACTTCAGTAATTGAGATCATTATTGCGGTACATGCTAATTCATGAAATAACCCATCACTAATTGAAAACTTAAGTGATTAGGATATTTCCTAGCTCATTGATCAAATTATTTTTCCAGCACCGTGAGACCAACGTATTGAGCCATCACTTGTGAGATCTTTTATTCAAGCAACTTATGTGTTTTAGCTTAATCTTAATGTGCAATATCTAAATTCGGTATACAATTCTATCTACATATCTCATATTATTTGCTGAAGGTTTTGTATTACATGAGAATAAGGGATGACGATCGTTATTATTTATATCATTATGCATATCAAGGTGGCCATAAGATTTTTGTCGTTTCCGTGACTGTATATTCCCTTGAAATAGAAATGCGCGGCCAGTAATTAAATGGCAGACGTCTTCGCCATCCCAGCATTCCCGCGCAAAAAAGTGCGGTAGGAATGGACAAAGGGCAGTGTTCCCGCTCCCACACTCTTTCACCCGGTCGGCAGCTCTCCCAGTCTGCACGGAGGTCTCTCCGTAATTGGCCTCCGTGACGACACGTCTGCCGGCCGGTTCACTTGCTTCTGAAGCCAGGGACCCACTCCATCGGCCTCTCTTCTCCTCCTAGTGCCCTTGAGCAAGTCTCAGGAGCATCTAGTTTCCTAAAGGCGCACGAAAATGAGAAAGAAAAAAATATAGGTGGCCTAAACTCGACCCAGAAATATGGAACACTCCCCTCTCGGTGGTTTAATATCTCGCTCGGCGAATACATATTTCCCACCTTCGAGCAACTGGGATATGGCCATGTCCTTCATTGTTTTCCATGAAATATCATTGATGTTTAACCTTCCTTGTTTTGACTTCCCACCTACATATTAATGTAACAAAATAACTCTTAGCTAATATTTTAAGCTCACTTTATTCTCCTATTCATTTGTAGAAACGTTTAATGTTTGTGGCTGCTTTAAATAAGATCACGTTGAAACTATCTTGTTCAAAAGATTTTTAGAAGGTTAAAAGTGGTTTGGCAGCGAATAATCATTTTCATTTCGTTTTATAATTGCATTTGTAAAACTACATAAATTCCACACATTCTATCTCCCCTCCCTGAAAATAATATGATCTAGTATTTTTTGGGTTGTTGAAATGAAATGGTCACGGAAGTATGTATAAAGATTACATAAAAGACTTTATGAGTGTGAAAGAATTTAAAATTTACATTGATTCTCACAAGTCATTTAATTATAAAATTTTAAGCGAGATATGTGTATGTTAACTGCCTTAAAATTGTCCTTTCCTCTTAGTTGTTTATTTACTGTCTCCGTGGAGATTTTCTGGTTTCCTTCCGCTGAAATATTAATCTTCTCACTAGAATTATAAACAAACAATGTGTTGACTTAGTAAGATTGGTTAGAAATCTGTAAAATAAATCCTATCCAATTCTACGTAATTGATCTCTACAGGCTTTATATTGCTTGGTAAAAAAGATTTCTGACAAAATATAAGATTAAAAGTGCTAAAGAGAAAGTTTGGTCTCGTGGGTGAGGGAAGAGCGTGCGATTTCTAGTCCCAACAGAGCTTCAAAGGCGCACATCATTGTTGGGACCCATTGACTCATTTGTGCTTCTTCAGATGAATCTGATGTTTATAGACTAACGCGACTTGAGTTTGATTGAGACTGTCGAAAGGCCTATTCCAGGACTCTAACCCGGGACCTCCAGTCAGCAATATGAGATTTTACTTTGTCATGATCCACGGGAAAGAAATGTGTTGAAAATTGCCTGGAATGGAAATCAAACCACGGACCTTTGGCCTGCCGGTACAATGGGTAGAAAACCACCCTACCCAGGATTCCTGATTCCAGTGTCCTAAAATCTCCTTTGGAATCATAAATGTTGTGCAGAGTGGCGGTCTGTGCATTGACCAGAAAATTTACAGATTCTAGTCCTGGGGTGTTTGGTTGAATCGCTTGGAATTATAATTTGGAACTAGTTCAGTGCACAACTAAGGACCTACTCTTGTAACTTGACGTTTCGTTTGGAATTATTCCGCCCCGGAATTAATCTCGAACAACTCCAGCACATACACCCTTGTACAGGAAACCTTTTTTTTCCCTGGTAGTTTGTAGTCAGAGGCCAAAAACTCTACCAACCGGGCCATTACGCTCCATTGCATTCAAAATGCATAGAATACTCTTTTTAATCTATTAAAGGGCATTTATTTCTCCTTGTTAGAATACGTTCATTTATTATTTTGAACCATTAATATATAATCGGGATAAAACATTTATATTCCTCCAATATGCATTATTCATCAGCGGTATACGCATTTCCATGGACTTATAGAATGCTTAAACAGTTTGTTGCATTAATTGATCCAAAAAGGGAAAGAGTTGGCTAACTGCGGCCTATCCGGGATAACAATGTTGTGGTTTACCCTTGTCATCTTCATTGCAACACTGAAGCCATGAAAGTTATCGTTTCCACGCTTGTAATGAAATACCGTGGTGTCTAACGGGAAGATTAGAATGTATTTTTCGAGGTATCGCAGCTGATTTGAAAAGCCAGCCATCTTCGTAGGTAAAGACATATGCACTTGCTACTTGTGATACTCATGCGGTTGAAGTGGTTGGTGCACGCGGAATAACTTAGCAGAAGGTTAATAACGGAATTCATTTTTAAAATTCGTCAACTAAATAGAGAAAAGTCCGCAAACACGTTATCAAGCGGCATTATGCAGTTTAAATATTAAAAATTCGAACCAATTTTAGCAGGGCCGGCCTAAGACAAAATTTTCACCCGGGCGAAAGAGTATTCCGTCCCCCCCCCCCTCCGTGTTATAACAAATATTCACTAGTTAAATGTTGTGGTAAAAAGTAGTAAATTAGCTGGTTGTTAGAAGAACATAAAGTAACTGGCATAATTAATAGTGTACAGAAAAAATACAGTATAAAATGCACCACCTGTAGAAAAATGAGTCGCACAATTAGCCTATAAAATATATGACCTTGATAACTAACTTTGTATAAGTTCAATGGGTGTTCTCCAGGCTGTGTAAAAACTGTGGGTTTACAATTAAATAATGGACTGCGCATTGAAGAGAGAATGACTGAAGACCGGAATATGTTCATTTCTCAATCTGTTATCATGTTATAAACTCATCTGCAGTAAAATATTTTAAATGTCTAATTGTCCCACGTAACAAACATCGTAGCTCTCTAATGAGTATTGAAGCCGGTTAAAATTGTTACAAAAGCATCTGTTTTTCAATTTGTTCAAGCAAAACTTATAAAACTGTGAATGGATTCCAATATATGATGAATCATCATCATCGTTAACATATATTGCAATACCTATAGGTATTTCTTATATTTAATTTTTATTGTTAGTTAATGTTATTACAGCTTAGTTGCTGGTAATTAAACTCGTTACCTCTCAAATTATCAAGAGTAATTTAATTCCCCTGGCTAGCTCAATTGAATACATATAGATATTACACTGTTTTCCTTATGTCACCTCCTTTCTGATGTTCACATTCACAGTAAATCAAAATCACAACACAAAAATAATACCCTTCTAATATTAAACAAATACACAATCACTTTCTTCCTTCTTCAGGCTCTCACTTTAAACAGACAGGCCATAGAATACTATACATTTATTCAGAGCAACTTCACTGTTCACTTGACACTCAAATACAATCAAATACCCTTTTAAAATTTAGTACATGCAATGTTTAGTGAGGAGTGGACCACTAAATTCCGCGAGTGTGCTCTGGGGAGTCCTCGTCTGTATCATTCAAGTTGAGATCGCTGCCTTCGTCTGCAACCCCGATTTCTCCGCCTAGGTGATTGAAGACCAGCACCGCGTTCCTAATCGGCTGCAATTCCGCAATCCTGTCAGATAACCACCCGACGTGGATTCAGCTCCCCGGACAGAATGTTGGCCTTGAAGACCTAGAGTATTTTTCAGAAAACCACCCGACGTGGATTCCACTCCCACGGACAGATTGTTGGCCAACAAGACACCGTCATGGGTGTTTTCAAGTCTGTTTCCGCACTAAAAGGCGCTTCAGACCGGGAGGACAGGTATAAGGATAGGAATGGAAGGGATGGGGATAGGATAAGGTTCGAAGCCTGTCACCAACAGGTGAAAGGATAGGATTGGAAGGGATATATATCACAAGACACCGTGTCGCTCTCTTCTCCCCGTTATATTGCGAACTCTCCCATTGTTTACATTCGGCTAAAAATAACTCACTTGCATTTGTTGCCGGGAGGACTAACAATAAAATTAGTTACATTTCAATTGTTTCGTGTGGAAATTCGCTAATGTCCTGATCACCGCGCTCATTACCATAATCACCCATTGTAAAGCCAGGCGCCATATTTTCCTATGTCTCCGTATAAAATCTATGAACAAATTTTAAGTTGGCGGCCCCTTGAACCCCATGCATAAAGATTCCCAATGGGCAAGACATGGCTTGTAAAAGACATGTTACAATATCTATCCTGAAGTTACTTAAACGCTGTTCTCCACTTAATTCTAATATCAGCTAACTTCACGTTGACTTAATTCTTTACTTCACGTACTTTGCTATCTGCCCTTATTACATTCTATACGAGGTTTCCTTTTTCTTTCTCCCCATTCACATTTTTCTCGACGGCCGTCTTCAGTAGACCATCGCGTTTCAAGATATTGTCCATTATGTCGTCTTCTTCCTCAAGTTTCTAGCAGCCTTCTTTTTTTTCCACTCGTCTTAGAACTTCTACGTTAGTTACTCATACCCATTTTATCATCAAAATTCTTCTGTAATATCACGCTCAAAATGCTTCCAGTAGTGCCTTTTTTGCAGCTGTTATCATCCACGTCTCACGACCATAAAGGAGCATCTTGAAAAATTAGTGCAGCCGAATTATTTTAAGTTTTAGATGCTGATTTATTTCGTTAGCTCTCACTCAAGAATCCAACATAGCTCACGGGTGACTAGTAGACATTTATCAACCTTTCTTGCAAATCTCTTCGTGAACATCATCGATCGTTTGTTCTACAATCGTAGTCCTTCACTAAAGGTAAATAAAACAGGATCTCCAACGCGTTTTTCGTTGAATCTTCGATTGATAATACAATATGGAATTGGAGCGGAGCTGAGTGAACATGTATGGTGCCTCAGCATTATATCTCTTATTTTATTCCTTTACGCGGTAAATTGGATGATAGGTTAAATAAATAGGGTCACGGAAAGAAATGGGAGATAAAATTTTCTTTTGTAACTTTTCGGAATTGTTGGCGGTCGCGGACGTTCCTGGAATAAAGTTTTCGCACCGCCAGGGGGTAGAGGAAGAACTTGTTCGCATAACCCAGATTGCGAATCTCAAAAACTCGCAACTCGGAAGTGGACGAGGCGCTCTCCCTCCAGAGTGTCTTTCAAAGTATTTAAAAATATTCGCCGAGTGATTTGCTGGACCCCCAATCTTCCGAGGAGACGCCGTTCCTTTTTTTTGGGATTGAAGCAATTTAGAGCTCAGGGAGAAGAAACAAAAACCTTAACTTACCCCTAACTCCCAAAGGCGCGGTTTTATGGTCCTCAGAAAACTTTAATCTTTCGTATTTAATGCCACGGCTATCAAATGAAACCCAATTTAGTCTGCTTTTCCTATATTATATTCAAAAGAAATTCCTAGAAGTTGGGAGCCAAGTTGGCTTTCGGTTCTTACAGGGGTGACTGCTTAATTGCCAAGGTTATATTTGCAGATATCAATGGTGACATAATCAGTCTCTAATATTTTTCATAAATTGGAATGGATATGTGACCAAATACTGTTATAGACTCCGTCATCAGCTAAGCTGTATAAAATTCAATCTCCCTAGGGTTTAGAGCCTTTATAGGCGTGTCCCAGAACTGACTCTAGTAATAATACATGGAGAAAATAGCATGGAAACGGAAATAAATACCACTGACGCTTAAATAATTCAAAGGTACGCACAAATGTAGGAGGGCATGAATTACTGAATGTTTATAGCAACCTTTCCAGAACTTTTAACACTGAATGATGCTTTTGTACATATATTGTAAAAGAACTTGATAGCAAAGAAGGTCAGAAATAACTCAAGGTAACTTAACTAAGGGGCCCAATTCAGAAAGAAATAACAATAGTGATGAGTTTGATGAAATGAACGTGGTGTGGCAATACAATGTTCTAAAATAGGTCGTGGCAGTGGGATGAAAGTATCCGAATGAAGCCTCTAGGTGTTGCGTAGGGAAATGGAAGTTGCTGAATAAAATAGGAATGGAGAATAGCGGGTTGGGAAAAAAATGTGGGGAAAAGAGATTGCTTGCTGAGAAGTAAATTGAAGAAAACGTTTTATGTAGAGGGCGGTATATAATTTTAATTTCATAAATGAACTGCCATTTAAATTTGAAGCAAAACTTCATGTTAATTATTAATTAATACAGCAACATAAGACTTTATGTTTTTTATTATTTTCTCTCTATGTAAGTATCAATGAAAAATATCTTGCGCTGGCGGGATTTGAACGTCTGTCCACTGCCAGTACTTACATTACTACATAATCTCGGAAGAAATTAAGCAAATGTCTTTCGTTAGTTGATGGAAAATCATCAGGCTGATCCCAAATCATATAGGGTTAAAGAAATTAAATCCATAATTAAAATTGCAGAATTTATAGGCACAAATATACAATGGGTCAATTTAATGCATGTCCAAAGGCATATAATGCACATGGTATAAAAAATTAACAGTTTTTTGCGAGATTATTTGGAACATATCTGATAGTAGAGAATAAAACAAGCTGTCGTACTCGTCCCCACTGTTTTATTTGGTATAAGATACACAACACGTTTCGGCACTCTATGGCATTTTCAAGCGCAATGTAAAGTATACACTGCAATAAAAAATTAATTTAAGCATAATAAAAATGTAAAATAATGTAATCAAGAGTTTCTGGTGGGATTTCGGGGAAGATATCCAACAATAAGCAATGAAACAATCTGTTGTAATTACCCAATGCATTATTTGGCTTAAGGAGGAACCATCATTTTAGGCATGCCCGAAAACTTGCCCTGATTTTAACATATATTATAGTCCATCGCTTTCCCTATCAAATGGTGTAAAAATATTGATATGTCATCGGCCATTTAACGAAGATATATGGATTTGTAAATGAAGGTTTTTCACGTTGAAATGCATTGTCCTTATGGGAGTATGATGACCTTCCTTCACATAAAATTTTTTATTTCAATTTTGGCCCGAAAAAAATTGTTAAAAAACTAAGGGAACGTGCAAGAGATATTAAAGCACATAATATATTTTTTCCAGCCTAGGTCATCGGATTTTTAACGTTACTATTTAAGTTCAAAGAACATACTTCCAGTTTTCTTCCGAGGAAGGAGCCGGCAAGCTGCGATGAACATGGCAACGTTGCTAAGGAGCTCTTTCAATTTAATTACTCTTGTTCAAATTCTGTTTCTTATCATTTTTGCTATTATTATAAATTGTTTTCATAATTTATATTTTATATAACTCAATGTAAAGGCTTTACTGCTGTTTCTAGAGTTAAATAAATAAATAAAATATGAAATGGGGTATAGAAATTAAGGAGACGACTTGAATTTTAATCTTCATAATGCCTATGTATATGGGATATGTATAAGGGGGTACTCATAGCAAACGTTTCCAAAATCTTTCGTGAAATTGATTACTTTGCACATACTACGTTGGTTACTTTTTTACGGCTGCCAACTTACGTCAAATCAGAATGTTCAAACCTATGTGTTCAGAATATTTGGAGTTTAGCAGCACCACTTCTTTATCGATCTCACTTGCGGTAGACGTTTTTCTTAATGTAAAGGTATCTGTATACAGTAATGTAAATGAACCTATATATATGTACGTACATATTCATGCAATCACGTGTTTAGCATTTCGACCAGATTCAGATAAACATAAAGAGTCTGCAGTCTACTAAAACCGGAGAATGATCGACGAACGGGAGTTACAAGAAATCGGGTCTCAGGCAGTAGCGAAAACTTAGAATATCAGAAATCCCTGAAAGCATCTAAAGTTTTTATTAAGGTACCTTGCCATTAGCGAGAATAGGAAGCAAACCTGTTCATTAACCTCAATTTTAAAATTAGGATGCATAATTTGACCGTATGAGTTCAGATAATACAACAGTATTAGTGCAAGCATAATTATTATACCGGCTTTTATGCGCGTAAGTACATCGCATGTGTAAGGTTCGCCCTCCGTATATACTGTACCTTTTTTCATTTCCTCTTTTGTATGTCATTTTTCCATAATCTTGGAAGGTAAAGTTTGCCTCAAACATTGTTTACGGACTCAAACGAAAGCTGACTAATTTCATAATTCAGTTATTTGATCATTTCTTGGTCACATTTGAATAGCAATTAACAATAGTAACAACATTTATTGAATATTGGCCAGATTATTGTGAGTGCTAGCTAAACTCGGCCACTCTTTGCTGTGGATCAGTCTGATATGAAATGAATGGGAAAGTAAATAAAAGTATTTTAGCAAACTTAGATTAACCGAGAAAAGACATCATTCAATTCAATAGCCTACGTGTGTTGCTGTGGATATGCTGTGGAATGAAAGGAAAGGAAGAAAAATGATGTTTTTCACAGAAATTCATTTTTTTATTGTAAAGGTAATGGATTGACTACATTTTTTTCTTTGTCCGTTTTCTGCATAAACATAAAGATCAGACTCTGGAGCCTGAGACGCATAATTGCATATGAGATAAGTAGTCGTTTTCCAGATTCAAACCGCACACTCGCAAAGATAGCCCTTGCGCAGGAATTGATAGTTATAGCGAACTCAAGGCGTATTGGAAGTTAATGTTCTAAGTCCAGTCCGTAAGTTATTAAAACATTGAACTTTCTTTTTTCATAAAACTGCCCTTATGTTGAGTAAGGCTGTCTATTTTAAGAAATTTGGATTCAATAGGTTTTATTAATCAGAGATTTAGATCGTATTAATCAGAGATCAATACGATTCCACCAAAAGTGAGATGGCGAAAAAGTGATGCTGAATTTGAAGCATGAATGATGCCACGAAAAAATGATTGAAGTAAAAAAATAATGGGTGATGAAAAGGTAAATGATGAATGCAATATCTATTGCGTGAAGAAACCTACTGGATACTTGAAAATACAAAGGCTGCACACTTCTACCGCTGTCAACAAGATACCGTAGGGTACCCCTCAACTGTTTATGCAAACTCGGTGTTGCCATGTGCTTCTATTATACATTCATAATGCAATTTATCACGAAAATAAACAGTTAAGGCACATTTTCAAACATTTTACAACAAAAAATAATTATATCTTTTCCTCAGTTCATTAATAAATATTGTAATCAAATTATGACTACATAGCAACGAATGCTGGAGTCAATACAATATTTAGTTTTCATTACGTGCCTAAAACTTTTGTTTAACATATTGTTGCATGATATTTTACCCTGTGGATCTTTCTAATACATATTTTAAAATACAAAAGGCATCACAAAGCCTAAATTCACTCATTATCGCAAATGATATAAATCATAAGAATACAGTATTTCGAAGCGCAGGTTCCTCCTTAAGATAGACATTGCGTTTGGTGCTTTATGTCTTTTTCAAGCATATTATACGTTTTGTATCTTATACTAAAATAAATCTGTGGATATACGGCAAGGGGATCGGGTTGGTGTGGTGGCTGACTGGCCTCCCATCCCGAGGGTCCGGGTTCGTTTCCCGACAGTGACGGATTTTTCCGTGGCAGACCTCTCCCTACTTAGTGCCTAGTGGAGGGCATATCAGGTTCAGTGCTACGTCCGTCGGATGGGACGTTAAGCAGTGGTTCCCTTGGCGCCTGTCGTTAATGGTAGGTAGGCTAATGCCGACGCCGGGCTTCTCTCCACCCTTCCTCCGTTCCCTAAAAACTCTCACCATTACCCATTTACCCACATATCCTACAAATGGATCAAATGACCTTAGCTGTCGGTCGCCTCCCCTGAGTAACTAACTAAACAAACAGCAACTTCCAGTAGTTGATGTGAAATATCTAGAACTAGATTTTCTCTGGCAATACTTTTATTAAATTTCGTTTACTATGTGAACATTGCTTTTAGGTTGATTTCATTAGCATAAAAATTGCCAGGGGTTTCAAAAACTCGTATACCTGGAAGCGTAGGGAAGACCCGTTTTCGTTTCGTTTCGAGGAATATATTCGCTATTGTCTAAAGAGTGGAAAATGCAAATGATATCTCACTCATCTCCATTAAATGTTTAACGTATAGTTTTTAGAATAGTTAATTTTTCTCCACTTTTATGCTGCTTTTACCAAATGGAAACATTGCACCCCGGCACTGATTTTGCCCGCATTGATACGTGATTGTTGTGGCGAGCCGTCTATTTCCATTAGCGCCACTTTGTGTTCGTAGCACTCAGCTTTCAGCTTTTCATTATTTGATGCTCCGAAAAGCTCGCACTAAAGAGAATAAACAGATTGATTTGAATAAAAATAAGGCTATAATGCACCACCATGATTATGTGACAGTACATATAATCACTTCAGCAGCACCCCAAATGTAAGATTCAATGAATATAATATAATGCCTGCTTCCAGAAAAACTAAATTTAACTTGTCCGTTAGTCTGGTCATGTTTAACGTCGTATTTTCTAAAATTCGTTGTGATTCCCTCATGAAATTGTCCTTCAGTCAGATGAATGGGATCATTATAAGCTTTTAAACTTCCTGGATTTGGCAAAAATAAGATATTATTATTATTTATGAGCTTTATATATAGTTTATGTGCCACACTTTCGCATTTTATACTTTTAGGTAAACAAATGTAAAGTATTGTATCTCTGTGAAAAGGCCCATGCTCAGACATGGCATCTGTGTTTTTTTAATATATTTAAATGTACTATTGATTCATCATCATTGGTCATAAATCCTCAAATTTGTTTGACGCAGCTCTCCACTGAGTCCTTCTATCGGCTAATCTCTTCATATTTACGTATTTCTCCTCTTTCACATCCTTCATCACTTGTTCCATATCTCTCGCACGAGGCCTTCCTTTGTCATTCTTCCCGTCCACTTGTCCGTCGACGATCGTCTTCATCGGACCATAGTGTCTCATGATTAAGTTGCTCCGTCTTCTTCTTAGGGTATTCAGAAGACTTCTTTTCTCCCACTCTTTTTAGGACTTCCTCGTTACTTACGCGGTCGATCCATTTAATCTTCATCATTCGGTAGCACCACATTTTGAATATTTCCACCCTTTTCTTTTCCACTGCTGTCATTATCCATGCCTCGCTGCCATAAAGAAACACGCTCCAGATTGTACGTTCTGATGCATTGTTTCCTTATTTCTACGCTTGTATTTCAAGCGGTTAGTAGATTCTTCTTTTGATAGATTGCCCTCTTATCCTGGGCTATTCTACTGGCTATTTTTTTCTTGCTTCGTCCATCGCCTGTCACTCGGCTTCCAAGGTAACATAATTCTTTCACCTCTTCCAGTTTTTGTTTTCCCAGTTTAACGTTAGTTTTGTCCCCTTCTTTCTTGCTGCACACCAATATCTTAGTCTTCTTCTTATTGATCTTCAGCTGATGTCTGCCCATTGTCCTTTCTATGGCTGTTAGCATCTTTTTCAGATCCTTCTCTGTCTCTTCTACGAGTGTTATGTCATCAGCGTGCTAATGATAAGCAGTCATTATATATTATGCCTTCTTTTTTGTAACTACAACGTATAACGTGAGTGGCATTATGCCACCAGCAAATGATGTACCTTAAGTCAATACTAGGATTAAATCCCTTTCGTTGGAGTGGAAAATCAGTGGAATAATCAACACCATCGTGTGATGAGTTTAGAAGCCGTTTGGTGCGGGATGATTTAGCTTTGATATCAATTTCATTTTATCCTAAATCGTCTTCTTATTGCTCTAACCATGGTGAAAGAATGAGCTTAATCGAAATCCCGTCATGCAACAGAAAAAAAATGGTTGATGCCGCGATTGAAAACCGGATCCTTGGGAATAGAGACCAATGCCCTACTTACAAAACTAGCGTTATCCAATTACTTTTGTATTTTTAAAATTTAACTTATATCATTATCGTCCACAACTTTCATCTCATATGATCTCACAACTTTAACGTAATTCTTCTATATGATATTAACCATCATTTGATCCTTATATTTCATACAAGGCTTTCCATTTTTATTCTTCCTATTCACTTATCACTCTACGGTTGATTTTATTTGGCAATTTAGTCTCAAGATATGGTTAAGATACAATTAAGTTACCTCGCCTTCTTTTCAATGTCTTCAGCAGACTTCTCTGTTCTTCAACTATTTTTAGGACTTGTTCTTTGTAAGTCACTCGGTCTGTTAATTTAATATTTTTTATTGTAATGTAGCACATTAACTCAAATACTTCTAGCCTTAATTTCCCTGCTGATATTATCGTCCATACCCTATTGTCAGAGAAAAGCGTTTTTCAGATTTATGAGTCGATGAATTGTTTCCTTAGTTCCATTGTTTTATATCCCGCTATAAGTTGAATTCGATGGAATTTCCTATTCGCCCGAACTATTCTAATCACTATTTCCACTTTGCTTTGTCCGTCGCTGGTTTCTCGCCTTTAACAATAATCTTTCACCTTAGCTACTGGGTTTTATATGGCACCAAAGATATTTTCTCTCCATCCTTCCTGAAAACTCCTACCATTACCAAATTACCCACATATCCTAAGTGGTGCAAATGACCTCCGCTGTTGGTCGTCTCTTCTGAATACTAACTAACTAATAACTGCAGGGCATTGACCTTGATACTTAATGCAGAGTATTCAAAACCTGAATGGGAATAAAATAAAGTAAAATTTACACCGTTGGTCTGCCTTAAACCTGTAGGATATTTCAAGCCTGCTACGTGAACGGCGGTGAAATTCACATTTATTTCCATGATAAAAAAATTCACCCAGACCGGGAATTGAACGACGGACCCTTGGCTTTCTGAGCCACTGCGCAGTCCACTACGCTACCCAGGATCCTTAATTGCAATGGGAATTAAGGATACAGGGTAGCGTAGTGGTCTGCGCAGTGGCCCGGAAAGCCAAGGAAGGAAGTCCGTGGTTCGATTCCCGGTCCAGGTGAATTTTTTCTCATGGAAATTAATGTGAATGCCTTAAACCTGGTTTAACAAAACTATGTATATAGCCAATAATGTATAGCATATCCTACCCCCTTCCTAACCGTATTTCAGTCTCGCCGGCCTACAGCGTCTCTCTCTCTCTCTCTCTCTCCCTTCATCCTCTAGACAGCGGGCTCTTCAAGCGGATAGAGGCCCTTGGGCCCTCTTGGGCACGTCCTCCCCAGATCCCCAGGCCGTACACCCCTCTCTCCGTCCCACCTTCTGTCGAGTCGGCTTCCCTTCATATGGGGCGATGCACCGACCCTCCCTGCACTTGAGAGACTCAAGGGACGAGATTTCGTTCTCCCGCCACCATCGTGAGGACGAACGCAAGACATCCGACAGTCGCCGGCCGCACAAGTGGTCGCACCCACACATAAATCCGAGGTTATTCCCGCCAGAGTGATGTAAAAATAGAATTTTTCATTTATTAAGGAGAGACACATGGGAACTCCAGCAAATTTTAACCTGCATCCTTTTCCAGAGACCACATCTTTGTGCGAAGGCTCAGACGAAAGAGAGAAAAGAATGCCCTCTCTTTACCGCGATGTGTGCATTTCACGCGCACTGGAACTTAGTACTAATTCAGCTTTAATCCTTATTAGCCGGGACGACTAGCCTTCCACCCCAAGGAGGTAATAATTAGGGATGGGTCGGTTCGGTTCTTCGGTTCTCGGGTCCACCGGTTCTTGAGCTTAGAACCGGAACCGGAACCGAGGCCAAAAATAATCGTACCGAAATAATTGGCGCGAAAACCAGTTTGAAACCTGCTCACACTGAAAGTGGAGGCTTCACATCAAAACCTGGTGAAATAGTGTACTTAGATGCTTCAAAGTTGCCGCGAATTATTCTAATTCAGACCTTAAAATGACTATATGGTTTATTTTATTACACACAATTCTAGTAAGTGATGAAATATCGCCGTAATAAGGATATTCTGATTGATAGGTATATGTTACGTCCACCTACTTTGGAGGTGCGAGTCCTCATATCATTTTCGTAAATTGTATCATAATATAGTATATATAACACAAAAATATAATGAAGCAGGTATTCTTTTTCAAGCAGTATGTGTCTGAAAATGATTATTGATTATCTTATCTTACCACTAAGCAATGCAAAGTAAGTGGTATATTAAGAACCGGAACCGAGAATCGGAACCGAGAACCGAAGTTAAGAACCGAACCGGAACCGGAACAAGTGGAACCGACCCATCCCTAGTAATAATATCAATAGCAGAGGTTCCACAGATAAAAAAAATCATTCATCTTGACCGGGACTCGAAGCCGGATCCCCTGATTTCCGGCAAGTTGCTTTAAAATCTACATCTACGCGAAGCTCTGCGAGCCACCGCGGGGGGGCGTGGCAGGGGGTGAAGACTACCAAGCCTGCACTGATGACATGCAACTACGCTACTATATGGAAGCATGATACATAATAGGGGCACATACATTTCCCAATGAAACACAAAAAACAATTAAACACAATTAAAAACAAATTCAACTTATAAAACTTAAGTCCCTGAGGAAGGAAAAAATATATTTTCCGAAACGTCGTCGGCCAAAAGTTAATTTTTTTTCATTTTCAAAACAAGGACCTAAACTCCCGAAAAATCATCCATATATTAACCAATCAAGATACCGAGGCGTCATTTTTCCCTGTTGCGAAAGCACCTGGCCGGAATTCAGGGGATCCGGGTTCGAGTCCTGGTCAAGTGGAGTGATTTTTTTTCTCTGTGGAACTTCTGCTATTGTGCAATTTCAGCAGGTGAAGCCGATAAGATTCTCGCCGCAAGTTTACTGTCCTTCAATTTTTTAGGTTATAATTTATTGGATGAGGGACGAAGTAAGAAAGAAATATTGAGTAGAATAGCCCAAGCAAAGAGGTCATTCTATCAAAAGAAGAATCTACTTACCGCTGGAAGTACAAGCGTAGAATTAAGGAAAAAATTCATTAGAACATACTTCTGGAATATGATTCTTTACGGCAGTGAGGCAGGGACGATGACAGTGCAGCGAAGAAGAAAAGGGTGGAAGCATTCGAAATATGGTGCTATCGAAGAATGATGAAGATAAAATGGATCGACCGAGTGACAAATGAAGAAGTCCTAAGAAGAGTGGGAGAAAAAAGAAGACTGCTGAAAACTATAAAAAGAAGACGGTACAACCTAATCGGCCATATCATAAGACACTATGGCCTGATGAACACAATCGTCGAAGGAAAAGTGAAGGATTATTGACCCTAGATGATGAATGTATTGGAGAAGGCATTGGCATGATGGTCTAAGGGTGACAAGGAAACCATTAATACGAGTGCTTGGGTAGGATTACGTCCCAATTACTCACAAAATATATTGTTTCGTACGGCCTCTTATCTAGACTGCATGTGCATTAAAACATTAATAAAAATGAAATCGTGCCAATTGTACATCTCACAATCAGCATCGTTAATGAATCTTCCTAAATGTATTTAAGGGAGGTATTATTACATTTAATTCCCCTGGGAGTAAATTTTATTAATATAACTAGTTTTAAATTAGCCTATTTATGTTACACATTGCGGTTGCTTGCGTGTTTGCACATATCCTCTGTCACTTCTACTAATTTTAAAAATTAATTCAATTATTCATTTACTACTCTAGTTTTGGACGTGCAGAAATAACTATCAGTACGAGTATCGTCAGTAGCTGGCAATTATGTCTGTACCTACCAAGATAGCCGCTGTCTTTTTAAATCAGAGGCAATGCCTGTTCCAGTAGGTACTACATTATAACCTCCATATTCCACTCAGAGGTCCTGAGTACGCATCCCGTCATTTGCAGATATTTTTCATTGGATAATTTTCCCCTGCTTGAGTGCTTTGTGGAGAGCATTCGAGTCAGTACTCCGTCCGTCGGATGGTACGTTGAGTCGTGTTACCCTCAGTGCCTTGCAGCATGTTTCTCTCTCTTCTTCTCCCTCCTCACCATTCTATTACAATCCTTTCGTCTTTTCTCCCGGTCTGAAGCACCTTTAAGTGTGGGTAGGTACAGACCAGAAACGATTGATGAGTGAGTTGCGTCAGACATGCATCATAACCTTGGAAATCAAGTAATCTTGTATTATAATGGGGTCGTTTACCATATTTTTTTTACTTCCGAATATGATGGAGTTTGTAAAATAAAAATACCCGTATTTTTCCGTTTTTTGATCCGTCAATTATCTCTCGAGTTATAAGCGGCGAAAAACTGATGTATTTAACCCTTTCGGGAAAAGTGGGTGTGGTGCAACCTCTGACGTATATCGACATCATCCAATCACAACTGAGCCCGCGAAGCTACTTTGCCTTATCGCAAAGAGGGGGACACAGCTGGCTCTCCCAATGGGAGCGATTGCGTCAGGATCTGTGCGAGCAGACCTTCCGAGAATCCCCCTCCACTCCCTTCCCTCCCCTTGAGAGCAGTCAAGGGCGGGAGAAAATTGACGTCAATGTTATCAGAGCAGCTTTTTCGGTGGGCGTCACCTTTTGCTTATTTTAATTTTTTATTTATGAGTGAATGGTTGTGGTTAGAAGATTAATGTTTTCACTTAAATTCTTTTTTCGTTTCCATCTAACAATTTCGCGCACAAAATTGCGATTTCGGTTCCGAGTAAACGCCCCCATTCCATGATGAAATAAGGTAACTACTATCTTAGTCATAGACGTTGACAAAATCCAATTTTTTTCGTGGAGAAAATAGTCGATCCATTGTACCCAGATATATACGATATATAAACTTCGGATAAATACGGATAAAAAATGGAAGCATGGGGGCGTTTACTTGGAAACGAAATCGTTAATTTGTACACAAAATTGTAAATTGGAAACGAAAAATGAATTTTAATGAAAAAAATAATCTTCTAACCAAAGCCATTCACTCATAAATGAAAAACTAAAATAGGCAAAAGGTGACGCCCACTGAACGTGCTGCGTTAAGGATAGCTGCGTCATCTCCCTCCCGTCCTCGACTGTGTTGGGGAAGAACGGGAAGGGAGCGGAGGTGGTGAGGGGAGGTCTGCCTGAAGAGATCCATTCGCAACCTCTTCTATTGGCATAGTCAGCTGTGCATCCCCCATTTGTGATTGGGCGAAAGGCCTTCGCGGTCTCAATTGTGATTGGACGAAGTGGATGACGTTCGAGTTCTTTTTACTCCCACTTTTCCGAAAGGGTTAAAAAAAACATCTGTTATTCGACGCATATAACTCGAGAACTAATTGGTAGATCTGAGAACGGAAAAATACGGGCCTTTTCATTTGACAAACTCTATTAGATTCGGCAATAAAGAATATGGTAAACGACCCCATTGACTGTCTGGGAAGGAAATTAAAGCTTATAAAATAAGAAAGGACAAATAATTGAGGTAAAATGGAATATAAAGCGTATGTTTTGCCCAATAAAACTTGGCAGTCCACTTATCGGAATTTATCACATAAAAAAATTGCACATTAGGTGTGTGGCAGACGGTCAGTCCTCTCAAAATTACAATCGAGGAATGTAATCTACGCGATGTCACGTATTTGAGATTTCTTTGATCCAAGGTTGGGGCAATCGAATTGAGCATTTGAATGCGTACCGGACTATTTTAGTTACAGAGTAGAGGAGGCAACAAAGGAAATAATTCTTTTGGACTTTCTGCCCTCCCCGTTCGCTGTTGCTGAGAGCTTCAGTCGTATAGGCTTCTGAACCCTTTCCGTGGAAAACGCCATCCAAGCCAGTAAAGTGTGGTCACCGAGACGCTTTTGTTTTTCAGCTTCGCTACGGTGGCAATCCTGGCGCTCAGTTCCCGCAGTAGCCTTCGGAAAGAGAGATGATTTAATTTTTTGTTCAATTTCATAAAGAGTCTGACCACACGCTTACTATCTGAATAAAATGATAGCACGTCGAACGCAAAGGGTGAAACCTTTTATACATCGGATTATTTCCTCTGTGAACTGCGGTGGAATATTTCTCTATCAAAGAATTCCATTTTCGGTTCTTCGTGGATTTTGCACCCATAAACAAATGGTTTTGAGACTTTTGCACGGTGCAGTATGATGTAGTATCAAAAATCGATGAAATATTAATCCCCAAATTTTCCATGACAGCGCAATATGTCTTTAAACGATCCCAAAGTCAGGTAGATATTTTTTAGGGAATTATTCCAAAATATATCGCACGTAAGTCCCTGTGGATTCAGTATGTCCATGGGAAAAATCAAAGTCGGAAGCAGGGTTTGGAAAAGCAATTAATAAGGATTGTAAATGCGAATGTTTCGAGCATAATTCAAATATTCTTAAATTACGCAGGTACTGCTATTCTGCTGTTGCTTACACCGCCAATTTCAAATCATCAAGAAAATAAATGTAAAGGCATTCACCGATCCCGTCGAATGTGATTGGCTAAAGTAGAAACGTCACTGAAATTTACACAATGCCAAATAAGCGATTTTTAAGACTTGAGCATTGCATTTAAGCAGTTTTACAAGCGTACCTACGTAGAATTAAGGAAATAAATCATAAGAACGTACATCTGGAGCAAGTTTCTTTACGACAGTGAGGCAAGGACGATGACAGTAGAGGAGAAGAAAAGGGTAAAAGCATTCGCAATTTGGTGCTACAGAAGAGTGATGAATATTGAATGGATAGAATAAGTAACGAGGAAGTCTTAAGAAGAGTTGGGGGAAAGAGAGGTCGGGTAAAAATTCGAAAAAGAAGACAGGACGACTTAATTAGCCATATCTTAAGACACGATGGCCTTATGAAGACAATCTTCGAGGGAAAAGTGAACGGGAAGAATGGAAAATGCAGGACTCGTATTAGATATATGGAATAGTTTGTGAAAGATGTAAAAGAGAGGAATTGCGTTAACACGAAGAGGTTGACTGATAAAAGAATCGATTGGAGGGCTGCGTCGAACCACTCTTGTGACTGTAGACCCATGGTGATGAAGAAATATTTCACTTGAAATACGATATTTTCTGCCTTTATCACTTTATTTGGCTGATCTGACATGGGATAAAGGATCAGGTTTTTGTTATGTAACTATCGTTATCAATATTTCTGGAATCAATCGTTATCAATATTGCTGGCAGCATTTAAAACGTGGTGCTACCGAAGAATGATGAAGATAAAATGGATCGATCGAGTGACAAACGAAGAAGTCTTAAGAAGAGTGGGAGAAAGAGATGTGTACTGAAAACCTTAAAAAGAAGACGGGGCAACTTAATCGGCCCTATATTAAGAAACGATGGCCTGATGAAGACAATCGTCGAGGGAAAAGTGAACGGGAAGAATGAAAAAGGCAGGCCACGTATGAGGTATATGGAGCAAGTGGTGGAGGATGTAAAAGAGAGGAACTACGTCAATATGAAGACGTTGGCCGATAGATAAATCGAGTGTAGAGCTGCATCAAATTCCTAGGATTCCTAGCATCCTAGGATTGTTGACCGTATATGATGATGATTAATATTGCGGTCTATTACAGCATCTAAGGCTCCTAGTACATGTCCGTCTGACTCCCTTTACCGTCAGAGATTAGTTATGTGAAGCAAATGGCAAAATTTAACTACGTCAGTAATGTTCATACGCAGCCCTTTGTAAAATTAAAAAAAAATGTCTTTCACTTGAGGTCCCGGCTTTGAATCCAAGAGAGGTCTCTGGACATTTGCAGCCTAAACCTAAGTCGTTTTAGTTTTGGGTGCCACATCTTTTTCGGAAACCATAAGCGACGCACTTGGAAAAACTGGCCCCGTGTACCTTGATGTGTATTTCACACGCTGAATTATGTAGCTGTACTCTCACGTTTGGTTGAGCACCGAAGTTATCACTATTGCCACTAGTCACTTAAATGCATCATCTTTCACGGCGACTCCTGCTATTTAAGTTTTATGATTTGTAAACCTCATTCTTGGTTTATATTTTTAAATAATCGGTGATTTCAAATCGTATATTTTGTAATATCTTTCATATTCGTTATTACCTTCAACGTTTTACTTTCTAGTCCTTCTCGGGTGGCACGGCAAATCTTATGGTAGTATTCTTGTCATAATTGCTGGAAAAGGATCCTAAAGGATTTTAATGTGATTATATTTACATACATATTGCATTGCATAGCCGTTTTCTAACCACTTCCGATAATAAATTTTCTTAAATCATTCTTATGCATTCAAGTGTCATTCTTGATGTATGTTTATCGTAAAATAGTATTCTTCCAGCGAATATATTCTGGAAGCTTTTTAGAATGGGTAATTCTATGCCAATATCAGATACTTTATGAAAATATCATAACTGTTTGATGGTAAAATCACCGGCATAAAAGAAAAACATCTCTTTATTAAAAAATCATAAAGTATATTGCATTGTCACATTATGCTCAAGTTACTTCAGTTTCATGACTGAATTGAATAATTCTCAAGATAATTTCGTACGTCAGACCTATGAATGCCTTCTCATAAACGTTTTCACGCAGAGAGCAATATTGTTATTTTTACGTAACTAGTCGCTGAGATTTGATTACCACGCGTGTTCATCTGTGGTTGCCGAGGCGACGTGATTGTTTGAAATCAGTGCATTACGTCCAGTTTACTTGTGTGCAAAAACACGATGCAAACTCGTGCCCACTCTTCAACGATGAGCGAGTGGAATGTTTGAACTCAACAGAGGAAATACTGCCTCCTATTTGTACGCGAAAACGGACGGGAAAATAAGGTCCATTTGGATGGCTCTGGCAAATCCCAAACACGTACAAGTTCCGACCGCTGGACACTTGAGGTGTAAATAAACGGAAAGAGTTTGGTGAGTTGAGTTTGGAGTGATCCTGAGTCCAAACTTCATTGTTTGGTGCGCTGTTACTGCACGGAGACGATGACTTTTATTTATCTCTGACACGCTTTAACGTCAGGTCATCCATTTAACTCGCGAACATTGTGAATCAGCGCAGAAACGTGATCATTCGCGCTTGCCCGCGTCCCGGAACCTTGTCTTCAGTAGTGCACGTGTAAAATTGGGCCTTTTTTTATTATTTTTCCTGCCTATCCTACCCTCATAATAACAAAACTAATCAATGCTACAGTATAAACACCTCAGTGAAATGAGAAACACTATATAGGATTTTATCAGTGAAGTAAGTACAAATACGTTCAGCATTGAAAACAAATGATTAGGATTTTTAAATGATCAAAAACCCAAGTGGTTATTTGGGAAAGGCGAATGGTAACTGAGATAATTTTCGCCCGAGAGGGTGACTGGTAAATGGTTGGAGTTTCCAGGAAATGGAGAAGGGTTGGAGAGAATCCCTCGTCAGCATTACCCTGCTCTTAACGAAAGGTGCCAAGGGGACCCCGGCTCAACGTCTCAATCGATGGACGGAGTACTGGACTCAAAGTACTCCGTCCAAAATCTCCACAAGACACTTGTTTTGCATTGTTGGCTTACATCAACACTTCACTTTTAAGCTATTTTAAGTAACTTCTTGTTTTCGTAGGATTCCCTCTTCTCCTGGGATACACTACTGATTATTTCTTTCTTGCTTCATTCAATTTGGTATCACGGCTACCCATGTACTTAATGTTTATATCATTACTCTTTCCCCTCCTCTAGCGTTTGATTTCCTTGTTTAATGTTCGACTTAGCCTCTTCTTTCCCACTCCGCACCAGATCTTAGCTGGTTTTATTGATCCTTAGGTGACATATTGCCATTGCCCTATCCTTAATATCTAGATTATTCTTTAAATCCCTTTCCAGTTCTGCCATGACTGCCATGTGATCGATGTGACTTAGAATATTCTCTGAGTCACTCACTCTGAAGACGATGACAGACATAGCCAATGAAACGCTAGTTCCTGATAACGTTATGACCCAGTGTGAAACTTGAGGAAGATTCTTCTTAACAGAATTACCCGCTGAAATCCTGCTATATCTTGAATAATTTATTTATTACCTGTACTTACTTATTTTAATATTTTTATGTAAACTAGAGTACGAAAGTTTTTTAATGTGTTTTTAAGACTATCAGAATCGCAATCGCAAGCTTCAGCTCACTATCAGAAAAACAAATTTCTTCGAGGGGTTCAGCCTGTTTCCGGTCTTTTTTAGGTAATTCCTTTTTTTGAGGGCCGCTCTTAATTTGGTGGCTGTGATTGAAAGTAAAATATTCTTTTGTCTCTCCCTCTATTTCGCCCGTATCCGCGCAGCCCACATCGTGTGGAACACGGGAGGCAATTACGCTCTCCTCGCTCCATTGGACCCCAGACTCTTTCACTACCATCCACCCACGATCTCTTTACCACTTCTTGACACAGATTTACACGCCGGGTGATTGACAGGCGAGTGCAAGTGTCCTACCACACTAACGCGTGTCTATCAACTCTAACCCCTAATAGTTCGCCGGATAAAATTTTGGGATCGAATGTAGTGGTTGTATTTTTTTATCAATTTTACTTTTAAAACTTTCTATAATGGGGTCGTTTACCATAATTTTTTATTTCCGAATATGATAGAGTTTGTAAAATGAAAAGACCCATAATTTTACATTTTTTGATCCGACAATTATTTCTCGAGTTAGGGGCGGCGTAAAATTGATGTTTTTAAACCATTCGAAAAAGTGAGCGTGGTGCAACCTCTGGCGTATATCGACAGCTCCAATCACAACTGAGCCCGTGAAGCTACTTCGCCTTATCGCAATTGGGGGACACAGCTGACTCCGCCAATAGGAGCAGTTGCGACAGCATCTGTCGAGCAGACCTTCCGAGAACCCCCCTCCACTCCCTTCGCTTCCGCGAAAAGCAGTCAAGGACGGGAGGAAAATGACGTCAATGTTATCAAAGCAGCTTTTTTGGTGGGCGTCACCTTTTGCTTATTTTAATTTTTGTTTTATGAATGAATGATTGTGGCTAGAAGATTACTTTTTTCACTAAAATTCTTTTTTCGTTTCCATCTAACGATTTCGTGTATAAAATTGCGATTTCGGTTCCGAGTAAACGCCCCCATTGAATGCTAAAGAAGCAGAATTGATGTGTACTATTGTTTTGGTCACTAGGATTCGGCAAAGCTAATATCTGATTGGTGATTGGCCAGTGAAAAAAAGAACTTGCTTTAAATGCTTTGTTGGGCAAGAAATCGTCGGAGATATTGTGTGATTGTAATTGGGCTACATGTTGGTATGTGCAGGGTGGAATATAATCCAACATAGAATGGATTGGCCAGTAAATTGGACCGCATAATACGTTTTTAGTCTTCCCTTCCACTCACGTTCATTCTCCTAATTTCTTCAGGCAACTTTCTCTCCATCCCCACCATAAGCGTTACGTTTTTCATGTCTTCCTCTTTACTCACCTCACCTTTTGTTCGTATCTCAAAAGCTTCCAATCTTAAGTTATTATAGGTTGACGGTAGAGATTGTAAATTGACTTTTTCTTGACCTTTTCTTCTTTAAAGTCCCAGTAATTAAGTGATTACTTTAAAAAATAGGAAAGTTAGTCTTCTGAATCCGGGTGACACTGGCTTATCTATGCTACACGAAAAAAAAGGCTTGGTTCTCTTAACCAGAAATCTGGTGCCCCCAACCGGACTGAGTTGACTGCATATGGGCTGACCAAATCCACCGCTTGCCTTAACCGAACTTGTTTGTTTGAAAAGAATTTGGTAAATAAAACTGAAAATGCCATTGGAACAAAACAGTTATCAAAAGCGATGTATACAAACATAGATGTACAAGGGTCCATGCCTATACATAAGGAAAATCTTCAGTTTTTTGTTCATCCTCAATAAACACCCGACATGTGTTTTGAAACTATGTGGTCTAGTGTAGCAGTCTATGTTGCATCTTGCGATTTGCACTTCTCACGTAATTTGGCACTAATAGATCATGCGTTTATTTAAATCACACGGATCTTGCGTGCAATATCCATAAATGCTGGGACACAGTCTAGGTAAAAGTTTGACGTGAGTCGTTCAGGGGAAGCATGAGACGAGAACTTTTTATCTAACGGACACAGTCGACTTAACGCGACCTTCAGGAAAAAAATGACTGATAAAGGCGTAAAAGGGAATCCGTAGCGATTTAAAACAGGAACTAACAATTAATTTTCAAGACTGTAGAGATACTTACGTACTCCATACCGTTAATGAAGTTACCAGATCGTCTAAGTTTATTACAACTAGCGGAAGGGTCCCGTTGAAATTCAACGGGTGTGAGAAAAGTCACAAAGTATATTTAATATTAAGATTGTAACATTTATTGCAAAGGACGAATCCCAACTTGGAATATGGAGCTATCTTTCCCTCCAAAACAAAATAAATCACTGGAAATACATAAATACTATCAGTATTCAAACCATCACCTTTACAAAAATGGGCATGCTGTTCCAATTTTCTAGATGAAGGTTACCATCGATATTCAGCTGAAGGTATAAATTATCCATTAGAGATAGGGATGGGATAAATTATCCATCAAATAAAGGGATAATTACCCATTGTAAGTAGACATTTTCATGAAAGGGCGGAAAAACCTGTGTTACGAAGTTGGGTATGGCTCCAAGTCAGTATCGGAACCATGATATGATTTAAACCATTGTAAACTTATCATTATTGCCAGGGTTCACATTGCGCTCTATTTAAAACTTTTATAAAAATACATAAATGTTGTACATTTATCTATATTTAAATTCCCTATTTACGCGTACCTACCTATAATACAAATTATGTTTTACATTAATGCTCAAGTTTTTGTTAAACAATCTCGAATCTTAAACTATACATATCGAGGATGTTTTGGAAGGAGTTCAATCTCTTCTCTTCATATCCCAGCTCAGTGCAAATGCACAAACCCGTAATGAAATTTAAAAAAATATTAAAATATTCCTAATTTTAGCAAATGCAAACCTACTTAATCTATGAAGAGCGCTAGCAGTCAGCATGGATGTATGTGCAGAAAGAAATGGCCGAACACGCCTCAAGAAACAGCGGCAAAAAAACTCCTTTAACATCTTCCATTATCCTCGTGAAAAGCGCAATGCAGTTCAGGGCATACGACGGAACGACTATAACGGAACAGTATAAGCAAGCTTTCTCATGTAGGATATTCCAAGCCTGCCACGTGAACGTCAAGCTTTCTCATGTCATAATTTATCTCTTAAAATCTCACTAAAACACAATAACTTCAAGTGATTATTCATTCATTGATTCCCTCAGTACAAAAAAGTCAGGAAATTCTCTATGCTAAAACCATTTGCTGAAATAAGTTTCACTGTATTTCAGACTATAAATTTAGTTCAGAAGAGGCATGCATCAACTATCAACTTCTGTAACTCCCCTCAATTGGCTCCTTGTCGCCAAATCCTGGGACAGTATTCATTGCTTTTCCGTGTACGTGAAACGTAAGAGATGTCCATCTCCCACGTACACGGTCTCACGTTACGCGCTGATTGTGTCCGTTTCCGTTCTCCCACCCATTTTTTATGATAAACGTCTTACCCTCACCCTCTTACGTTGGTTGTGTCCCAGCCTTAAGGTAATGATAAACTTGTTCGTACTTGTTTTCTAAACGAAGTACCAGTTCTAAATCCCTGTATTCAGTCCGCTTTTAGTCCCTGTATTGTTAAAATCTCGCACTTTTCTATGACTTCTCCCCGCGGGTTCCAATAATAGCTTGTTAGCTACCTACATCGCGATGTCGAACTATCGTTTACACATTCCTGCTTTGAAATTAGCGCCCCGCATTGTAGTATGTTTACACTTGATTCCACCGGCTATTGTTCGTTCCAATTGAAGCTTATAATGGAAAAGGTTGGCTGTTGAATTAATGCCTTGTGAATACTGCAAACTATTGTTATTCGGTTAAATTTAATATCCTAGAGAATTTCTCTGTTAAATTCTTCAACAGCACTTTGTAACTGAAGAGATTCCTTAAGGCGTCACTTTGTGAAAAATCTCCAGAGTGAAAATAACTATACTTAATATATTCCACACTTTTTTATTTAAACAACCGACCGTGGTTTCAACGTCTAAGCATCATTCTAGAGGTTCACGAAGAATTGGACCATGTTCGTCGGTTGTTTTAATAAAAAGTGTGGAGTATACTAAGCATAGTTTCTTTCAACACTTTGTAAGCCAATAATGTCTTCTTCGATGCGAACCGTTTGATTTGAACCAAATTCAACTAACATTGCACATTTGACTAGCTGCCTGTGAAATACGAGGTTTACTCAGTCTACGCGCATGGACACATCCAATACCAGCTTCAAATGACGGTTTTTCTTCTACTAGTATATGTCTGGTAGCCCCATCCGAAGTAGTAAGGGTACCGCAAACTTACTATTCAATCGACCGAATTCCTCCCCCATATCCAATTTGGTTACTCAAGACAACCTTTCATTAGGTCCGATGAACCAAATTCTGACCACCAAACAAAGTTCAGTACCCAGAACCAAACCATTTTTGCGTGTAACTTAAGCACGTTTCACACGATACTTGATTCAGCACAAGACCTAGTGTGCTAGCCGCTACTTGATATTGAGGACGGAACCTAGCATGATTGGAACCGTCCTGGGAGGTTTCACACGATCATCAAACTTGTGCTTGCCACGAAGCGGTTATTCCATATGATTCCATACTAGTTAAAAAAAAAGAAGTTTGCACAGCGTCTATAACGTGACTTGATTGGTCGATGTACAGGGTTCTATTGGGAGCTACTAGAAATCTAGTACCGCATCAAGCATAAAATCCAGTAGCTAAGCGAGTATACTAGCGATGATGCTTGCTAGCCAGCGTACTCGTTATATTCACACGATACTGGAAAGCTAGCATACTTGCTAGTATACTCAACCTTGGGCTGGATCAAGTACCGTCTGAAACGGGTCTTAGCTAATGTGTTTAAAGTTTGGCTTTAATGTGCGAGGAGCTATGGGATTTAGTATGGCTGCTTCTTGGCGTTATGTGTTCAACACTTTTTCTGTGGAATTTAATTTTCTCTGAACTCTTCAGAAATCCACCATATTTTGCTTATTATTTTTACAACTATTACATCGGAATGGGCTACTATAGTGCTGCCAAATTAACGTATGGTAGCTGTTTTCGTAACAGAATTCCGGAAAATTGCTCAAAAATGAAATGGAATTACACACCATTGTCATTTCAGATACAGGAAAACTAAGGCAATTATACAGACTGTTTTTTCTCATATAACCTCATTAGGCTGAAAAAATATTTTGCTTCCATTGAACATTTCCACGCAATTATAAGCGTGAGAATTCAAATGAGAATTGTGGCCTGGTTTAGCAAAAGAAACAGGAACATCAAACAGAAAGGAAATTAATTGAGAAATTAATGGCTTAATCATAATTTTAACGGGCCGTCGCATGCGCCGACATTTACATAAAGGTTCATTATGAAATGGCAGAGGAGGAATCACATTTGAGTGTCGGCTAGAGGACTGTCTTTTCATATTTAGGTCTCGGTTGGAGTCTCGACATCGACAGAGACTTACCAGTGGAATACAATTGCTTGATTGGTTCCGGGTAGATACTATTTTATGCTCAATACGTCGTCCGTAAGAGGGGACGTAAAATACTTGATCCCTCGTTTTTCGCTAGGAGTTGGCTAAAGAGGAACTGTGGTTTAGTGTGGGTTTCTCTCCACCATTTCTCTTCCACCAAAACTCCTGCCTAAATCCAAATACTCCCCTATCTTCAGTGGAACACATGACAGGTTACCCTAGTATAAACCAAATAACAAAAAATATTTATTCTAACTGGAGCAATAGCTATCGGAAACAGTATCATGTTTGTAAGCTCCTAAAAAAATGCATTTCAAATTTACCGTAGTTAATATATTTTTGGAAGTATTCTACGAGCGTTTTGATGTATATTACGATCAAATAGTTTTCTGGTTTAGTGACTATCATAAATTTGAAGGGTCAAGAGATATATAAGCGTAAAAAATACAAGATATGAGATAATTTTCACCTTCCGATGCAATAGTCCACGGGTTGGGTAGATGAGGGCATGCTGGGTAGCCGGCTGCGTAATCCCGTTCAATAGCGAAGCTCGGGAGAGTAATTGAAGAGTAAAATCGAGGACACACGATCCTCCTGTTCAGTGGATAAAGGGATTTACTCGGAAAATCCAATTATTACCTCGCAAAGTAATCTCGGACGATGAAGCAGGAAATATTGGCAATGGCGCAGGAGACCACGGAAGCCATTAAACTTGCTCCGTCCATCTCCGGAATTAATTGTGGACAAAGCCATCATCAATCCCCCAAATCATTCAGGATAACGTGAACAAATCCCTCTCCACAATTAATTCAGGGAATCAGGCATGAAATGCAGTTGTCGTGAAAATATAATGTGGCTACAATATTATTATCTTCGCTCACTACTCGTATATTGTCCTCTTCATATCGCATTTTCTATTAATTAGTAAAGTATGACTTTTCCAAGATAATTTCTACGCAGCCCAGTACGAGTAAACGGACAATGACCAGTGTTATTGAGATTTAAATGAAATTGAAATCGCAGTTATAAATTCCGAGTTTGTATGGAATGAGCAAGGTGGTGGTTTCTAAATCTAAAAAAAAACACTTTCATCTCTGCAGCGAAAATAAAGAGTTCTGATGTTAAGATATGGATGCATCACAGAACATACATGATAATAAAATCTTTCATTATCATCAAGGGTCAACAATCCTAGGATTGGTTTGACGCAGCCCTCCACTCGATTCTTCTATCGGCCAACCTCTTCATACCAACGTAGTTCCTCTCTTTCACGTCCTTTACGACCTGCTCCATGTAACTCATACGAGGCCTGCCTCTTCCATTTTTCCCGTTCACTTTTCCCTCGACGATTGTCTTCATCAGGCCATCGTGTCTTAAGATATGGCCGATTAGGTTGTCCCGTCTTCTTTTTATAGTTTTCAGTAGACTTCTCTTTTCTCCCACTCTTCTTAGAACTTCTTCATTTGTCACTCGGTCGATCCATTTTATCTTCATCATTCGTCGATAGCACCATATTTCGAATGCTTCCACCCTTTTCTTCTCCACTGCTGTCATCGTCCATGCCTCACTGCCATAAAGGAACATGCTCCAGATATACGTTTTAATGAATTGCTTCCTTACTTCCAAGCTTGAATTTCCAGCTGTTAGTAGATTCTTCTTTTGATAGAATGCCCTCTTTGCCTGGGCTATTCTACTCACTATTTCTTTCTTGCTTCGTCCATCGTTGGTTACTCTGCTTCCCAGGTAACAGAACTCTTTCACCTCTTCCAGTTTCTGTTTTCCTAGTTTAACGTTGGTTTTGGCCTCTTCTCTTCTGCTGCACACCAATATCTTAGTTTTCTTCTTATTGATCTTCAGCTGGTGTCTGGTCATTGTCCTTTCCATGGTTGTTTGCATCTTATTCAGCTCCTTCTCTGTCTCTGCTATGAGAGCTATGTCATCAGCGAATCGTAGCATGCTGATTGTTTCTCCGTGGATGTTCACTCCAGAACACTTCTCCTTGACTTCATTGATGGCTCTCTCAATGTAAACATTAAAAATTACGGGAGACAGTGCACAGCCTTGTCTCACTCCTTTCCTTATCCTCGCTTCTTCACAGCTGGGTCCAGATTTAATCACAGCTACTTGGTTTTTATACAAACTGTGGATAATTCTTCGATCATTGTAGGAAACTCCCAATTCCTTTCAGAATATCAAGCATTGATAAAATCTTTGTGTATTAAAAATTGCTAGGCTGATATATTTATGAGGTTTTATCCTGTATTTTATTTTTTTATTATTTCAGTACTTGAAAGAGTTCTATAAGTTTCGGCTAGATGTAATTACGGAACTAAATTCAAAGAAAAAATATTTTTAACTTCATGCCTGATTAGCTGCCTGGAGTAAAACTGAAAATTAAAATTATACTATGAAGGTGTAATTTATACAATTTAAAAAAGACCTTATCCTAATTCCATTTCTGTCAGGCTATTCTTAAATTATTCCATGTGTTTTTTTTTAATTTGCTTAGTACTCCCGACTTAGTGCTCGGTGTTGTCCCTTTTTCTCCTAAGTCCACTATCTTCTACTTTGATATTTGGCTTTATTAGTAACCTTTAGGCGATTTAATTTTTATTTTAAGAGAGTCACGCTCCTGTCTCTGATCAGAAGTGATCCTTACTTATAGTTAATCCCCTTCTATTTGAACTGGTTGTCTTATCCCAAAAATAAATCAAACTCAGGTGGGTAATTTTCGTTGCCCTCATTTCTGTGATATGTTTCACGTGGAAGGTAATCCTTTTCCGAATCATTCATATTTTTTCCATGTGTTAACATGATTAATGGCTATGTCGACTTCTAAATGTGCTCTGTTCTAAATGTGTCATCTGCTTGAGTCGTTCTGTATTATCATTTTTGCATAACTTAACCCTTTGAGTGCCACAGATTTTTTAGTGGGTATTCCCTGAAATTCCATGGGTAGTTGGCTAATTTTATAGGCCTTTATTCAAAAATTCATTGTTTGTTTATTTGTAGCTATTTTTACATGATTTCTTCTGCATTTTAAAGTGAATACTTTCTTCCAAATTAATATGAAAAAAAAATTGCTGATTTTCTCAGTGACACGCAATTGTTATAGTTTAATTTGGAATTTACAGGATTGAATAATTATATTTCTCGTTTTGACCAATAAATCGAGAAATAATATTAACTTTAAAGAAATAAAAGTATAATAAATATAAAATATTATTATTTTAAAATTTCCTACATAATCATCATCAATCAACAATTCTAAGATTGGTATGACGCAGCTCTCTACTCGACTCTCTAATGAGCTAACCTCTTCGTATTTGCGTAATTCTTCTCTTTCACATCTTACGATTCTTACTTTATGCTTCCCCTCCAAGATCTTTCTCTGCCATTCCTGCCATTCACTTTTCCCTCGACGATTGCCTTCATCGGACCATTAGGTCCAAAGATATGGTTGAATTAGTATCCAGTCTTCCTTTAATCGGTGTCATTTCTCTGTTCTCCCACTCTTCATAAATTGCAAGCACATATATAGGCCTCCAGAGGATCCAGCTTTGATTCCGGACTGTGGTAGAGCTTTTTCAATGGTAAGCTAGTCCCCACTTGTGTAGTGTGTGGATGGCACTTCAAGTTCAGGGCTCCGTCCGTCGGATGGGATGCTAAACTGTGGTCCCCTTGGCTTCTTTCTTTAAGTAGCCTAACGCTGACGCATGGTTTTTCTCATCTCTTCCTCTTTTCCTGGAATAAATTCTACATCTACCCTATTATACTACTCCTGTCTTAAATAGCTTAGGTGTCCATATTATCCATATTATCTTTATCATTCTTCTGTAACACCACATTTTGAATGCTTCTACCCTTTTCATCTCCGCTGCTATCATCGTCCATGCCTCACTGCCGTAAAGAAAGATCTGCTCCAGATGTATGTGCTGATGAATTGTTTCCTTACTTCTACGCTTGTATATCCAGCAGTAAGTAGATTCTTATTTTGATACAATGCCTTTTTTGCCTGGGCTATTCTGCTATTTCTTTATTGCTTCGTCCATCGTTGGTTACTCGGCTTCCTAGGTAATAGAATTCTTTCACCTCTTCAAGTTTTTGTTTTCCTAGTTTAACGTTGGTTTTGGCCTCTTCTTTCTTGCTGCACACCAATATTTTAGTCTTTTTATTTATCTTTAGCGGATAACTAGCCATAGTCATTTGTACCGATATAACTTATATCGATATAGATCAATATTTCTCATTTCAGGATTTTGGTATATTGAAAATTGGAGTTATGGATGTTAGAAAACCTGTATTTGTTCATTTAGACATAAAACAAAATCAAAAATAAATCTGTATAATCTGTGGCATGTATCCTGTTCTAGCCTATTTTCTTCCACCGTCACTGTCAAGAAGTTTTCAAGAAAACTCTTGTTCTGTTGATTCTACAATATATGCTAGGCATTTAATGTGCACTATTTTTCTCGTTCAAAATGTTTTTTACGCAATCTTTCTTGTAATTTCATTTTTGCATACATTTTACAAATATTTTTAAGCGGTTTTTCAGATAGAAACATAAAAATGACTTCTGCACGAACCCAATTTATCATCAACTGTTGTCTCTATCGTGGACTAGGAAGTGGTTTAGCCAAATACAATTTTGTGCGAAGTTCAAACCAAAGCAAAGGATGGTGTGTGGAACGTGAAGAGAAACTGGCCCGGAGACAGAGGAATCACCATCCCGAGGCAATTAGGTGAATTATTTACGTTTCGGGAAAAAGAGTTGAAATCGCATCGATTAAAATGATGCCGGGTGGCCAGCAAACTAGGAAGCGGATTTTTCTCGTCAAATCTTTCAAAAAAAAATAAAAAAAAATAAAATGATATCCGCCAAGTCGTTTTTCTTCCATATATTTCCTCTGGATTCCAAAACTCTGGACGGAATTAATACGATAAAATGCCATCAGCCCGTTCGCAAGAGACCCAAGCGGAACGAGAGAGTAAAAAATTAACAAAAATAAGCATAAAAAATCCATTTGAAGTCTCATGTTTATCAAATTGTGACGTGGAAGCATGGTAAGGGGAGGGGGGGGGAGGAGGTACGGACAGTTGAGCGGTCAATGCTGTGCATATTTCATGGGAGCAAATAATTCAGATCGGCGCGCGCTAGGTCTCCTCATTACATGGCCGAGGTGGTATGAGGGTCCCAAGGCCATGCGGTGACGAAGTTATGAAATATTCAGCACCCGTATCGCGGAAAAGAGAATGGTAAAATCCGGGATAAATCTCGATCAGTTAATTGAAAGAGTGGAGGACGTCAATGTGGGAAGGCACGCGGAAGCATACAAAAAGGATAGAGCTGATCCTGTGCACCATTCTCATACCCTACTATCACGATCTCTGAGAGCCGCCATTTTGGCATCATCGCCGGAAAATATGAAATGGTGGTTGTCATGGTGGCATTAAAATATAAATTAAAATTTCTTTCCCACCAATCCGGTACCCTTTCCAGATCAAAAAATCATTTTCTCAGAAAAATAAACCCTTATTGAACTTCAAACATTTGTGAAAAGCCTAAGTCACCATAAAAGAAATGCTAACCTTTTCCATGCAGATACGTTTTATTTTCAGAGGATAATGTTAGTTGTATTCTGAATCATGGATGAGAATTGAGGAATTATATGTTTAACACTGAATCACTTTTGAAGAAACAATCTGGTTTTATCTGCATTCATAAATTTTCTTAAGAGATATTACATTGTATCGCTAAGGAAGCGGGTTAGTTATGATTAAAAAAGTTTAACAACCACGGATTTCTTACGATAGGTGTAAAGACTTTATGTCGTTGCTAAAGTTTTCAAATATTTCTAATCACTTTAATCTCCAGAGGTATTTCTTTCTTAAAAGGAAAACGGGAAAGGCTTGGAATTTGTTTTTGATAGCTTAATAGTTCTTATTCTGTCCCTAGAACCTTGTATTTATCACTCTGGTATATATATATCTCAAGTTCTTTGATAAAATATTACATGGTGTGTGCGCTAGAAATGATGATAATCCAATCTATGCAGTATTTTACTTGGATTTTTTTAGTGGCCTTGTCTGAAACTTTCGGTTTTTATTAGGAGAGTAATTCTCTGGAAAGATTTTATAGGTGAAGCCCTGCGTGTAATGAAGTTGAAACTACTATATTTTAATTATTAAATAATTTTAGAATCGAATTATAATAGGGAAATAGCATATTAAATATGAATGCGGCTTCAATTATAGTGTTACTCCTATGATACAGGCTAGAGTTACTCCTAGGATAGGCTTGGGTTGGGTTTCACTTACTTTTCACTCAAAATTTTACCGGAATTTTTTTTCCCCTGCAGTGCCTTGAAATACGCCACCACAAGGAGTGAAAATATTTTTTCTAAAAGTATTGATGTAAATACGTCTTTATGCACTTCATTTTTTTAGATATGTGTAGTCATTATTTCCTTTTCTATTTTATACCCGGATTTTATTGAAAGTGCACAGTTTTAGCATTGAATATAGCTTTCCAGAAAGACTGCATAATATTGTAAATAGGGTTGTGCGATGACCGATTTTGGTCATCGATATTCGATGAAATAATTCCATCGAAATGCTTCGATGACGATGGCTGTCATCGATCATCGAATATAGTGTACACGATTATCAATGACTATCGATGAATATCGATGATCGTGAATTTCGATGATCGATGAATGCCGATGATCGATGAATTACGATGATCGATGAATTACGATGATCGATGAATTACGATGATCGATGACTATCAATGATCGATGCAGGTGTCTCGGTTGGCAGTTTGTGGTTATTAAGTGAAGATTGAATTGGGTCAAACTTAATTGAGAAGGACAAGGCCTATTTATTAAAGACCGAAACAAGCACCAAGTTACAAATTAAGCAACAACTCTTTGTTGTGGTATAATACAATTCTCATATCCGCATTTTCATCGGTGAGAACAAGTCGGTCGTCCAACACAACGTTTCCTGCATCGCTGAAGAACCGCTCTGATGACGTTGAAGTGGCAGGACTACAGAGGTATTTCCTCGCGTACTTCTGAAGGCGGGGATACACAGTTCCTTCCTGTCCCTGTACCAATGTAGGACGTCCGAAGATTTGGATAAAGCTGGGACCTCCTCGTAATTGTGGAGCTCCGCCAGGAAGGGATCGTCAGCAGAGGTAGCGTTTCTCGTGTCAGCAGCACATCACGACTCATCGACATCAATGATTCGCATCATCTCATCGACATCGAACATTCTGATCGACTCATCGAAATCGATGATTCTCATCGACTCATCGCAGTCGATGGTCGATGACATTCATCGTCATCGATTTCAGTCATCGCGGTGCAATGACTGAAATCATCGTCTATGTCTTCGATTAATCGACTCATCGCACAAGCTTAATTGTAAATGTATGGATGTATGTTGTGTCATGAGGTTATGATGATAACAGTCGTAAAAAGTAGAATAAATATAGAGAATATCAAAGAAAAACCACGCCATTGATGTATACGCAGCTACGGAAGTAGAATGTAAAAAAGAATAATTTTATAATTATGAAGGGGTTGGCGATGAACAGAGCTGCGTAAAGCTGATCTTAGAGCTAATGAGTATGGTCCCATATATCCAAGAAATTGAACTTGCTCTTAGCTATCTTTTGGATAAAGAAACTACCTCTGATTTCCTTCAGGTTCTTGAGCATGTTGGGACAACCCAAAATTAGAAAGTTAATTAAGCCGCTAAAGAATATTTCAGTTTCATAGCAGAAACATTAATTGGCACCAAATCAGGATATACAGCCTTATTTCCTCTCAAGTAATAGTGGAGCCGTGGTATGTGTTTTGGGTAAACTTGGGAAATGATAAATACCATTCGTAAAACTGGTAGAGTCAGCGTGACCCAATAAAGGGGGGTGAATAACATGGCTAAAAATGCGTTTACCGACATTAGGGATTTACCTCGCTGCGCTTGCTGATGCTGAGATAACAGTTTCCGATTTTCAGCATTTAACGCCAGGAACATGTCACTATGTTGTTAATGTTTCCGTTAAAACATGATGTATAGTAAATCGAAAAATGAATGATATTATAGAAATTATAGTGAAATATCATCCATATTTGGGAGAGCAGTCTTGGGCATAGTTTTGGACAGTTATATGGTTCTTAATCTGCCACCAGAACTTTCTTTTCATTACTGTGTATTTTAAATTTTGAGTTCACATATAAAATTTACACTGCGTTTACATTCGCAATCATCATTAGTCAGCAATCCTGGGGTTGTTTTGACGCAGATTTCCACTGGCGTCTGCTATCGGCTAATCTCTTCATGTTTACGTATTTCTTCTCTTTCACATCCTTCATCACTCGTTCTATGTCTCATTC
Organism: Platycnemis pennipes; assembly: GCA_933228895.1. Lineage (NCBI taxonomy): Eukaryota > Metazoa > Arthropoda > Insecta > Odonata > Platycnemididae > Platycnemis > Platycnemis pennipes. The sequence goes on from OW121857.1 coordinate 49,597,008, forward strand.
AAGACCTTCCTTTGTTGTTCTTCCCATCCACTTGCCCTTCACAGATTGACTTCATCAGGCCATCATGTCTCATGATGTGGGCAGTTAAGTTTTTCCGTCTGCTTAGGGTATTCAGAAGACTCATCTTTTCTCTCACTCTTCTTAGTATTTCCGCGTTACTTACCCGTTCGATCCATTTAATCTCCATATTTATTCTGTACCACCACATTTTGATAGTTCCCACCCTTCTCCACTAATGCCATCGTCCATGTCTCACTGCCGTAAAGAAACGCGTTCCAGATTTACGTCCTGATGATTTGTTTCCTTACTTCTACGCTCGTATTTCCAGCTGTGAGTAGATTCTTCTTTTTATAGAATGTCCTCTTTGCCTGAGCTATTCTACTATTTCTTTCTTCCTTCGTCATCGTTTGTTACTCGGCTTCCCAGCTAACAGAACTCTTTCACCTCTTCAAGCTTTTGTTTTCCTAGTTTAATGTTCGTTTTGGCCTTTTCTGTCTTGCTGCATGCCATTAGCTTAGTGTTCTTCTTATTGATCTTCAGCTAATATTTTCCCATTTCCATTGAATTTAAGATAAATAATAAAGATATAACAACATTTATGGCCTAGAAAAATCTTTTAACTTTCTTCAAATTAAGAATTTTCATGCATGCATCTTTAATAGAATCATAGCAACCAATTAGAGTTTAAAACATGTTCTATTTCTCATTTGGTTAACTGTCTCTTTTGGATGGTCCTCCACTTCTGTAAAGCTTAGTAACAGTGTTATTTTCCCAGCATCGAATGGTGAAAATAAGAACATATTTTATTTATACCCGCTGCCTTAGTAACGAACAGGCCTTCGTAGCCTGGAAAAGAATTCTTACTCAAGATAGACACCCCCAGTCAAAAGCAGTCGTAGGCAGGTAATTATCGTAACCCTTCTGAATTTGCTTATTGCGTCTGTATCTTTCGTATTTTCTTCCCGTATGAAATCTATTGCCTACTAATTGTGAGTTTGTGGTCTTCACATAATGTACTAACTCCTGACTGAGCACGCCAAAAAACGGAATGTGCTTAGTAAGATAGAAATCTCATTGGACATAGGAATGACCACTACCAGCCTAAACCGCGTAAATTTAGAAAGAAAACTCCTTTCGTAATAGTCTTTTAGTTATTCTCTTTGCGTTACTTTCATATTGCTATGATTGTTAGTCATTTTAAATTTTAGGCAACGCAAGCCGTCAAAGTATGGAATAAAACAACCTGTTAACCAAACTCGAAGGATTAAAATTGTATGCCTTTTTAAAGCCACATTTTTCGTCCAGTATTTTTAGCCTATCTTTTGTAGCTATAAAGACTGTTTCACCTGAAGCTTGTCATTGCACAATTTTATGCGAGTGGATATTCGCTATCAATATTATGCGGAGAATAGCCAAAAAGTTAAACGCATGACTTTCCATCCATAAACCGTAAAAGGCTACAGTATTGCCTGTGCATGATTATGCCCTTACAATTTTCACAATTTTATGCCACTTTAAGCTGCGCATGTACCTAATACTCCTGTGCATAATGGCATTTTGAGTGGCATAAAAATGGAATAATTTAAAAGTAACCTTAGTTATTGCCATTCCAAATATATATGCGTCAATTTTACGATCATAAATCTCATTTTCCGTTTTATGTACTAAATCAATGTCAGTTGGCGGAAACATGGGACCGTTCATAAATTACGCAACGCTAAATGGGGGAGGGGAAAACTGTTATGAAGCACTAACACCGAAAAATGGAAGGTCCAGCCTTTAGCTACGTTGGGGGAGATATAATTAAATATTTTTTCGTTCAAATAATGAAACTTAAATGGGATGCAGTTCATGAAAAAGTCTAATACTAATATTAAACCGGAAGCAAATGCTAGAGAAAGTGCGATTTGGAAGTATTAGTTATTTAGGAAGCCGAATAATCTTCGATGGGCGAAGCAATAAGAAACTTCCCTGTAGAAGACCTCAGGCTAATTGTAAGACAGCACCCACCATAATGGAAATCTACTTTTAGCTGGAAGGAAAAAAAAGCAAAGTACAACTTTAGCTTCTGAATGATGTGGTTTTTTGGGGGTTTCTCCACGATTACCTGGTTGTGCACCAACGTTTCCTCTCCACTGCTGGAGGCTTCTTCAGGGTAATGGGTCAGTCATTACCCTGAAGAGGCCTCCAGCAGCGGAGGGGAAACGTTTGTGCACATACACGTAATCGAGGGGAAACACCCAAAAAACCACATCACTCCGAAGATAAGGGCCGCGAAAGTTTTAATCAATATATGTAAAACTTTACCGTTCCACGACTGAAATTATTTTCGTATTTGACATGTTTCGCAACACTGTAGCATATTACAGGTATAACTTGAATTGCTAGCGTTGAAGTAATGAAACAATTCCACAGAGCGTATATTACTTTAAAAGGTGTTGTGTTTGTTTTGTGTTGTTCATTATTGTTTGTGGTGTCATTGTTCATGTTGTGGATCCACCCCCTGCCGCACACCCTCCAGGTGGCTTGCAGGGTATGTCGTAGATATAGATATATCTGGAGCACGCTTCTTTACGGCAGGGAGGCATGGACGATAGTGGCAGCACAGAAGCCACGGCTGAAAGTATCCGTTATCTGCGGACATGATAATCTGATAAAAACGATTGTCGAGGTAGTGATTGAATGGTAATATTGGAAAAGGGAGGCCTCGCAGAAATTATATGGAGCATATGGTGAAGGATATGCAATAGCATAATCTTACAAACATGACATGTTAGCTTCTAAGAATCTAGGTTTGGACCCTTTGATGATGATAATGAATAATGGTGATGCACATGATAACTAAATAATGAATTATAGGTACTATTAAAAATAGGTACGTATATAAGATATTAATAAATCATGTCTAACTGTACACAGCAAAGAGAGGGTTCATTTGCAGCATTTACGGGGAAAGTTCGCAGCGTTATAGGGAGGAATGGGATAAATTTTCCCTGCACCCTGAGTGGATACCTCCAGTAGGTAATCATCGTTAAGCAATATTCGTGTAGACAGCAGAATAGCCCAGGCAAAGAGGGCATTCTATAAAAATCAGAATCTGCTTACAGCTTGAAACAGGAGCAGAAGGGAGCAATTCATCAGAACGTACATCTGGATCATGTTTCTGTACTGCGCGGCGGTGAGGCATGGGCGATGGCAGCGAAAAGGGTGGAAGCTTTTGGAATGTGATGCTACAGAAGAGCGATGAAGATTAAATGGATCGACCAAGTAATGAGGAAGTACTTAGAAGAGTGGAGGAAAAGATGTCTTCTGAACACTCTAAGAATAAGGCGAGACAACTTAATCGGCTATAACTTAGGCACGATGGCCTGATGAAGACAATCGTCGAGGGAAAAGTGAACGGGAAGAATGGAAAAGGCAGGCTTCGTTATGAAACAACTTGTGAAGGGTGTAAAAGAGAAGAAATACGTAAATATTAAGGTGTTGGCCGATAAAAGAATCGAGTGAAGTGCTACGTCAAACCAATCCCAGGATTGTTGACCGTAGATGGTGATGTAATATGTATGAATGGCCTCCAGCGTTCTGATGGAAATTAATCCTCTAACTCTGGGAAACAAAAGAAGATGTCAGGGAACCCTTATCGTTGCGAATTCCGGAGAGTGGCGATTGATAGATGCATTCGTTGCACATATGGAAATCCTTCCCCGCCCTCGAACGCAGAACCTATACGAGTGAGTTTCCTCTCCCATTGCTCTCGTTATCAAACCCTCCGAAACGCCATTCGTCAATAATGAATGCAATCATTAGGAGTATCGCTCAATTATTTCTTGTTACCCAGTTTCCGACTAATTTGAGCAAAACATGCTCTCATTTGTCGATCGTTTACTCATTTTTGACCATTTATTGCCCTTTTTGATTCATCAGCTGTCTCAAAGCATATGTATAAATAAATGTAAAGTTAAGTAGCTATCAGACACTGTGTACTGCACTCGTAATATGTTCTGGAAATGAATACGTACTCAAGCCTTTGTCAGAAATATTAGCATTTATGTTATCACTAGAGGTAGGACAAGTAGAAATTTTATGCGAAAACACAGAAATATAATTATAATTTTAATCTTAACTGGTATTTTATTCGATAGCAATTGTATGACAAAAGGACACGTTTTAAAGACTTGTAGTTTTGGAACAGATGACGCACAGTGGTCCCAAATCGAAAAAATTGTCCAAAAGTCATTTTTTCGACTTTCAGGGAGGTAGTTGTGAATGGTGTACTCGAATTCTACAGAATATGGCCTACAATATACGCTACTACATAGGTATTTACGTTAATCAGAGTAGTATCTGGGACCCGTCAAACATGGAGCATTCAGGATGAAAATGCCAGTCGCGTGAAAGCAGTCGATTTCGGAGAAGTTCACGTCCTTGGAGGACATATATTAGACAATATATTTAGCCAAAAATGTTATTGCATATAAATATAAACATTTGCAAACCCTTTAATCTAATTTTGTTCGATTTATGTTTAATTCACTAATTTTAGTATTTTTTAAAACTTTAAGCGTTTCATGCCTTAATTTTCAAATAAAAAGTGCAAAATCGTTTTTTACACCGCTTTGTCCCCCAGAGTTTTTTTTACAAAAGTATAGTATATGCCACATAGCAGTAAAGAAAATTCTTGCTACTTCTTGCAAGTTTGCCCACAAGATTGATTTAAGTAAATTGAAGATTAAGATGCAGTGCGCTGACGCGGGCGGGGCCGGTCTGGCGCTTACCATTAGTATAACTGGTGGGAATCCAATTTTTACGGCTATTTTTCTAAATTGCTGTATTTGTTGATTCCTCTACAACATTTATATCTCATAAACGAACTATTCTTCTCATTTATAACATATTCTCGTGTCTATCCACGGTATAAAGTTAGGCTGCAATATTTTCTGTGAGGCCCAATGTTCACCTAAAATAGCGCGAGAGATCCAACGCAGATTCGAAAGAAATAGACTCATAAAAAGACTCGTTTTAGGTTTGATGTGGTGGAATAACATAAGAAGATTGGCTACTGTCCACAAATATGGGAAATTGCCATTCTTCTTTTAAAAAAAGTAGACCTAGTTGGGGAACAATTAACTTAAAAACCATTTGAAAACATTTAGAATTGTAAGATTCCTTTAGAAGCTACTCCACTCCTTAAGGTAAGAATGTATTGAGCGAGTTTACAAGATGCAAGCCGGTGAAAGTACCAGCTGCTTGTGTAATCGTGTTCACTAACTAACTAGCAGATTTTAAGCAGGTTGGCTCGCGACTGCTTGAGTCAAGTTGTCTGAGGAATCTTATTAATTTAAGTACGAGTATATGCCTGCTAAGTGATCCTTACTTCACAAAGAAAGTTACCTAAGCTATTGAAAGTCATAAGTATCACAAGAAATACGATGTAAAGTCGAAGGATTTATTTTTTATGATAATTTTAATCAAACGATTAAAATTATCATAAAAATTATCTTGTGATACAGTCATAAGTATCACAAGAAATACGATGTGAAGTTGAAGGATTTATTTTTCATATAATTTTAATCAAACGATTAAAATTATCATAAAAATTATGTTGTGATACAGTCATAAGTATCACAAGAAATACGATGTAAAGTCGAAGGATTTATTTTTTATGATAATTTTAATCAGCTCGACGATGGAGTCAATTCAGCATTTACTTTAAAGAAATAAATTAATGTACTCAATGAATTTTTTAATGTATAACACCAGAATATTATTATCAAACGTTATGTTATAATATTTTTCTGAAATATGCTTTAATATCTCATTAGTAATGATATTATTCATGCACCATGCATTTTGGCTAGAGCGACAGTAGCGCCACTTGAAGACAACTAACGTTTTTCGTCTGCGATAAGCGCATAAATTGGTGGATTTAGCGAAAAATACGGTGGGTTGATGCCTTTTCTTTCGTGTCATTTTATTTCTTGTGAAATTACGCATAAAATATCATTTTTTTGCAAAAATGACATGACACTATGGTATTTTTAAACGTTATATTCCCATGTGACGGCCATTCTCGCCATTAATCGTATGTAATTTCAAATGCAATTTGTGGAAAAAGGACCAACCATTAAAGATAATTACACCAACCCATTTGGTTGGTGTAATTATCTTTACTTTATTTGATAGAGGAACTTTAGTTCTATAACTGCTGAAAATATAAAAAAATGACATGACTTTCACTTTTCGGATCAACCTCCATAAACAATCTTTCATCAACAAAACAAACAGAAATCTGAAAGCCGGGCTACTTTACTCGATACTCGCTGGCGCGTGCGCTTGAGGTTAGGTAGTAAACAAGCCGTGTGTCACCATAGTAACCTGTAAACTGGCTGCGAGTATCCCGGTGGTTCCTGAGCCTCGATCATGGATCTCCATAACGCGTGCGCTAGCGTTATCGTTATTTTTTGATTTAACTTATTTCAGAGAGAACGTGATCTCCATTCTTCTCATTTTTTGCACAGCACTTCAAATCGCTTATTACAATCTGTGGACCGAATTTTACAGACGGTTATTGTTAACCCTGCGCTACTCTAGGGGTAAGCGTTGACGATAAAGATTGCGATAACGCAAAAAATAGATCCGTGATTCCACACCAGGTGTCAGTGTGTACAAAATGTCGACGGAAATTTTTCGAGCGGGAGTTGTTATTTTAGCTCGTGCTATCAAAAAAGAGTTAAAAAGGAAAGAAGAGACGTTAAGAAGTTCCATTATAGTATTTCCGTTTCACTTCATTTTTAGCGCTAGAACACCCAGAAAACTTTAGCAATTGGAATACAAAAAATCAAAAACGTATTCACAACAAGTAATTTAAACTCGCAAGCTAGTTGGGTACAGAGTGAGAGGAAAGTTACGTGTGTCATTAACACTATCACACTAGCTGACTCGCCAGCTTCTACACTCTCCGGCTTGTAGCTTGTAAACTCGCTCAATGTAATCGGCCCTTTAGACTACGTACTTCTGGGAGGTGAATTATTCTTCTTCCTCTCGGGACACATGGTTCCTTTGTACCGCTGTCGCGTCCGTGCCGTTAACAGGGTAAACGGCTGACGAAAAGGACTGAGCTATGCCGCAGGGAAATATTGCCGCCTATTTTCAACGGGAAATCGCAACCACCGCACTGAGTGAGCAAGGAATGAATTGCACTTGGGCTACCGGCGGGGAATGTAGTAAGCCTTGTCCCCCTACAGGTGTGTGAGGTTTCTAGGAAAAAGGCGATGATAGGATCATGATCCTATCCCTGCGGCAAACCCTGCGCAAGTTACTTTTAAGCAGCGCTTGTCTGAAATTTTCTCGCCAGAATTCAGTTTTGCTTAGTGTCTTGCCAGAGAAAGACGTGAGTTGTGAGTTTTTTCCAAGTGTGGAAGCAGTTGCATCTCCTTTACGTTCACAAAACAAGACACGGCAAGATTGAAAAGGAGAGTCCTTCGTGGTTTGGTGTTGTCCCGGTTTCAATACTCTTTCGTGGATTTGTGGCTTACGTGGTGCGATTAGTGTAACTAAGTGTGCAAGATTTTGTTATTTTTTTGCCTTAAATAGTCTGCAAAGGGTTTAATGGATCGGAGAAAATTCACGCATCTTGAGATGCATGAAAAATCTATTGAAAGTGGAAAAGAATCTTCATCGTTTAAGAGACAATATGTCCTGGACTACTTAAGCAACGAATTTAATTTAAATGAGGACGTTAATGCCAAAAATATTTTAACACGTTTCATGCAAAAATATTTTTTCCCAAAATAGTTTGGTTAGTGGGAGCAAAGTTCAAGATCTGACAGTTTTTTCAGAATAAAGTTTGACAGTTGGGTGCAGCTGAAGTTGAAATTTACTCCGGATTTATATAAATATCTTCCTAGTACATCCGATGAGTATCTACTGAGTGCATTGTGGTGAGTAGGTATTGATGTTCGTATTCCCTGCTTCGATGTGCTTCAATTGAAGCGAGTAACTCCTAATTAATTGTTATAACTCAGTGCCTCAGTTATTTTTCCACCAAATTTCAGCCTTACATAAATGGAATGTAATCCATCTGATGCCACATGTTTTTTTCGCTAAGCAATCGACGAGAGCCAAATTCATCGATTTGTTGTAATTTTGAAGGCTTTGGCTTGTGGCCTTGAGATAAATGATGCTGTATTTACGGAATACTGTTATTCAACAGCAGATTTGTACGTAAACGTTATTCGTGTTGTTACATGCTACCCTTCATCCACAAGCTTCTAATTAATGGATCAGCAATGGCCAAAGAAGCTCTCCTCCCTATTGGTCATATGTCCGAAAAGGCAATGGAGGATAGGAATAAGGATATAAGAAGATTCCGGGAACACCACAATAGAAAATTTTCATGGATCGCCACAAACGAGGATCTATTTCGAAGTTTACTTCTTACATCAGATCCCTTGATATCGACAATATCGGGAGTTCAGAAAAGAAAAATTGTGCAATTATCTGATGACGTAAGGACTCTTCTTATTATATAGGAATCGAGTGTACAGAGTGATCATGAGACTGATGAAGAAATATCAGGAGACGATTTGGAGTGTGTTTAATATATTTTCTTACTGCTTGATATATTGTAATAATAGTAATATGTTTAATATATAATGTTGGCAAATATATGGAAAAAGTGTTTTTGCATTACTTTGATAAGTCTATTACCCAACTAAAAAGTACATCTGATTAAAGTTATGCTGCCAAATTCTTTGATCAGTGATTTATTTTACAAATCTCCTAGTCGCAAATGAGCTTATTGCAATCGGAGCAATAACTTTGACGTTAACCCCTTGTAAAATAGGAGTTGTGCGACATGGTTTCGCAACATTTCTAAGTTTGAAATACTATAAAAATAATACCTCCTTTGAAAATTATGATAGCAGTGATACGGTTTAAAATACTTTCAAATCCATGAGTAGGAAAAAAGAAATTTGATAAAATGTTTGCATGCATTTAATTTGAATTAGTTATGATCAATTGATTGAACGAATAATGAACTAGAGTAATAATTTCAGAGATAAATAATACTAACAACCAAATTAGATTACATGTATATAAAATGTATGCAAACATTTGCGAAGTTAAAAAATTTCATTTGGCTCATATAAAATTAATTGTTTAAAAATTGTCCCATTATAAACAATATAAATCACTTATTTGATGCATGAAAACATCACAATTAAGTTTATCCGATGTATAAGTGTATTAATAATTGCGAAAATTACGTTAAATTGCATTTGGATTTTTTAATTTATTGTTTAAACAAATGCTGTAATAAAAACAAAAATTTAACAAATACAGCAAAAATAACTTAAAATTTGGAATTATCGGTTCGAAAACCATAGAAATCAACCTTCACATCAAGTAAGCAAGCGATAATAGCGGCGGTATTGATTTTGGCAAATATTTTTCGATTTGGGTCCACTGTGCGACGAGTTTATACTAAACTTTATCAAAGGGAAGTGAGATAGAGATCACACTAGCTCACCCCTACAATTTACATGTTTGTACTGTGATTTTTTTTCTCGAGATAAACATTCATAATTACGAAGGACAGCATAACTTTTTCTCAATCTTTATTTTATTCTTATTCTCCACTCCTCGGTCCAGATTTAATCACTGCGATTGGGTTTTTAAATACACATTAGATAGTTTTTCGGTCATTGTGGGACACTAAAATTCACTTTAAATTCCATGTATTGAATTCTAATCCAAGTTTCCCAAATCACAAACGCATCGAACGTCGTTTATTCTTCTTTCTCTATTGTCAGGCAATGGGACAAAATGAGGCTTTTATGCACTTGCTTTTCCGGAATCCAAATCGAATTCCTCCAGTAATTTCTCCTCTTTTTGCTAGAGATCGGGTTTCTTTTTTTAATTCACTACGATGCGAAGTATAAGAAAGACGTTGCGGAAACTAGAATTCTGTTAATGGCAGAAGTTTATAACTATTAGCATTAGTATTATTCCGGTTATGGCAGGTTTTGATGGACAAATAAATTCATTCTGTGACTGATATATCTCAAAGATAGTGCATTCTTCAGTTCCGCCTTTTTCCCACCCTCCAATCATTGTATCCAAAATGCCTGTTCTTTTCCTCCCTCAGCCCGCCTTTTTAATATTCTTCCTTTTACTAGGTCCTTTACATCCCACTTATCCCTTAACATCTTCTTCATGCTCACCCAGTACCTTCGCTAAATTTCCTCAATCAACTTTCTTCCCTCCTACTGTATTCAGAGCATCCGTGTTTGTCGTCCTTTCCACAGGAAGCTTTGAAAACGTTTGCAGTTTAAACTTAATTAATTTAATTCTTACAAATCTTTTTAAATCGCATTCATTCACTGACAACATTTACTGTAAAACACCCTTATTTTTTCATCTATAGTTTCGTTGCAGCAACATCTTATTTTGTTCTTCATTTCCCACCTTTAATTTTGTGCGGTCATCCCCAAAAATCTGATAAATGTGATATTCACTTTTTTCGTCTTGGTTATGTGCTCATCTGATGATTTATACCAGGAATATCATCATGTTATTTTCATTTTATTCACGAACTAGAAAATTTAAAATGCTTAGATTTATACCAGAAATATCATCATGTTATTTTCATTTTATTCACGAACTAGAAAATTTAAAATGCTTAGACCTGGAACGAAGTGATAAGCAGCGTAATAAGCTCAGTTTCCCGGTTTTACGAAAGATATTCTGGACATGACATATGGAAAACGAATCTCGCTTGAAATATTTTACTTACCTTCTCTGGATGTTATTGATTTTATTTCCCGTTTAAATATCCTTGATCTATTATACTGATAGTATGATATCACAAGTTTAATACTTTACCGAAGAATGTGTACTGCAAAAATTCCCCTTTTGGCAATGAAGATGAAATTTCTCATTTCTTTCATGGTAATAGGAGCTAGAGATTTTTATGATTTCATGAAAAATTTTCAGAAAAGAAACTGATGGTCTAGACTTTGATATGACTTGGAAGTATTTTATTTGCTAATGTTATTTAATTACAAATATGCTCGATTTGACCACAAACGTTTGACGGAAAGTTAAATAGGATACAATTTGAATCGAATCAGGCGATACTTGTGACATGAAAAAGTGAACGTGGCATGGTGGAAGAAAAACTTGACGATGTATTTTTTGACACTTTTTATTGAGTAAAACAGTACCTAGAGTACACTTGACAACGACACGAGAATGTCGAAACCGGTAGGGTTTTACTCAGCAAAAGTGTGAAAAATACATTGTCTAGTATTTATAATAAGTTAAGCAAAAGTTTTTCCTACACCATAAATAGGATACCAATATGGTCATTTTTAAAGCCCTGAGCACCTCATTTATCCGTTACCGTAAACGACCTGTATCCCTCTGTGACCTCAAATTATTTTTGAGTAATTAGAACTACTTTGGTCCGTTACGTAGCTAGGTGATCCTGCGAAATATATTTTGAGGTACAAATGTGATGTTTATACCCGATAAGTCGGTATGCAGATGTCAGCCAGTGCCAATATATCGGTAGGCTATTTTGTGTGATGTCACGCTATGTGTGATATCATGTCATGGGCGGTGCGGCCTATTGCTTAAGACACGATATCGTGAAATATACCGTAACACGTGATTAGCGGCAGAATGTGATACCGTACGGTATACGTAATCATGCTTTTCTTACTCTAAAGCGATATATACCGAGTTTTGATACCATATGGTTAATAAGACAATGATATATGTTGTTGATAGTATAGGCCGATACTTTTTGGAACTCCATGTTCGGGTTGAAATTATACATTTTGCAATTCCACTAAAAATGTGTACATGATTCATTCACTAATCACAACATTGTTTCACTACACTATAGCATCATCTGGGGGTAAATACAGATGTATCTACCACCTGACGATGCTACAGTGGTGAAAAAAGTTGTGATTTGTCAGTAAATCATTTACACATTCTAGTGGAAATGAAAAGTGTGTTATTTCAACCCGACAATAAAATATCTTCCAAATCGTGTAAATGTGGACACATGAGTCGTAAATATTTCAAGGGTATCGACATATCTATACCCTTACAATAGAGAGCTATTATCGCTATATCCTATCCGAAAGGTGAGAACGGCATAAGCATGCAAAAATATTCTAAAATTTTAAAGTCTCTTTACACTGTAAAAAGTTGTCTGATTTTCAGTGCGATCTGAATTTAAGCGCTGTCTGGTTTAAGGCAGGAACACGGATGCAAGGTGCGGAAGAGGCAGGAACATGGATGGTTGGTACAGGAGCAGTTAAGCAGGAAGCAGAGGAAGCAGGATTCTGGATGGTCTGATTTTCAGTCGTTCACCTGCCTTATTTTTAGACAAGATATTACTGCTGAAATTCAACATACCCTGTCTTAAAATTGTTGCATCTGAAATTCAGATCGCTTTTGTACCTTAAAATCAGATCTACTTTTTACAGTGTATAGCGCCAGTTATAAAGTAGTCACCTTTAATCTCCTGCAACACTGAAATATTTTTTTCCACCAACATCGAGATAAACTCGACCGAAACCTCTGGAATGCCCTAACTCCATTGTGGTGACGTTGTGTGCATTAGCACGGCAGCCTTGAGCTACCGGTGGATGATGAACCACTGTGTCACGGCGTCATCAGCGAGACCGCGGATTATATGCTTTTAATCGATGCAATATTGACGAAGTGAAATGGAAATAGCAGTGGGGCATGCATAAACCAAACGCCACTAATGCCGTTCACTCAAATAGCACCTCATCCTCTTGGGAAACTGGTTTCGCCTCTGCATCGCTAGTGGACGGGAGGGAAGAGCTATGCGAACGGGTGTGACCACAATCATTGACAAACTATTGCACAAACAGGAGGAATTCGTCTCAGGGGATCAGGTCAGGATGGCTGCTAGAGCTTCCTACCTCGAAAAACTGGGTTCAATTTCCGGCAGTGGCAGTTTTTTATTTTATTTGTGTACCTGTCGATACTTCGAGTCCTGTGTGGTGATCACTTCGAGTTCAATACTCCGCCCGAGGAATGGGACGTTAAAATATGGACCACCTTCAATTTTTCATTTAAAGCAGGCCAAATCCGAAGCATTTATTTCTTCATTCTTTCTCCGTTTCCTGTAATATTCTTACCTTCAGCCGATTGCCCAGCTATCCTTAATGTCACCATATTTTTTATTGCCGAATCTGATAGAGTTTGTAAAATGAAAAGACCCATAATTTTCCATTTTTTGATTTGTCAATTATTTCTCGAGGTAGGAACGCCGTAAAACTGATGTTTTTAATCCTTTCGGAAAAGTGGGCGTGGTGCAACCTCTGACGTATATCGACTTCGTCCAATCACAACTGAGTCCGTGAAGCTACTTCGCCCTATCGCAATTGGGGGACACAGCTGACTCTGCCAATAAGAGCAGTTTCGACAACATCTGTGCTAGCAGGCCTTCCGAGAACCCCCCTCCACTTCCTTCCCTTCCCATAAAAGCATTCAAATACGGGAGGAAAATGACGTCAATGTTATCAAAGCAGATTTTTCGGTGGGCGTCACCTTTAATTTTTGATTTATGAGTGAAAGGTTGTGGTTAGAAGATCAATTTTTTCACTAAAATTCTTTTTTCGTTTCCATCTAACGATTTCGTGGACAAATTTGCGATTTCGGCTCCGAGTTTACGCCCCCATTGACCTGAGTCGTCGGTTAGTAATGTTATGATCAACCCACAAGTTGGGCTTGACGTTGAAGGTAAATCTCATTAAATTCTAAGCCTACTCTTATTTACGTGTGAAATTTTTTATCAGGGTAGGAAGACCAATTCCTTTTTCTGGACCGCTTGCGGTTTCTCATAAAAATGTTGTAATAAAAAATTTAAGTGACTTGAATTTTGGCAGGAAATTTTCAGACTAGAACTACGGATCTCCGACCGGCAGTCTTAAGGTTCTTCTTTTTGGACTACACTACTGTTCAGCTATCGGTCGCCCTCACCCAAAGGACTAAGATAGCGTTTTCAGAAATAGTGTTACATTAATAAAATTAGCAATCACATTTTCTGTGCCATTTGTAGTTTAAACTCTATCCCCGCAACTATAGGCGCTTCAGACCGAGAGGAAAATATACAAGAAATTGAATGTAAGGGTGGGGAGAATGGTAGGAGACATACTTAGCTTTGGCATTAGTCTGCTCTTAAGGAAAGGCACCCAGGGGATCACGGGTTAACGTCCCATCCGACGGACGGAGTACTGAACGCTGTGCTCTCCACAGGGAACTCAACATGGGGGTAGTTTACGTATGTAAAACATCTGCCACTCTCGGTACACAAACCTGGGCCTTTGGAGTGAGAGGCCAGTACGCTAACCAACCTGAACAATGTTCGCCATAGACATATATTTTTTCTCTCATCTCATCTATGATTTATTAGGTCACAGTTATAAACGCTATAGACCGGGAGAGGAGACGCAAGGGTGGATACGGATGAATGAGAAGAAAGGATAGGGAAAAGAAAAATTTGGTTGCATCAACCTGCTCTTAATGACAGGCACCAAGGGGACCCGATCTAACGTCCAATCCGGCGGACGGAGTACTGCATGCGAATACTCTCCATAAGGCACTCAATTTGGGTCGGTTCAATAATGATACCTGCCAGTACCGAGATACGAACCTTGAACCTCGGTGTGAGACTATTGCATCAACAAATGCACCAACTCGACTCCCATTTATTGAAGACATTTTTTCTCTCTTCTCATTTATGGCTTTTGTGATGTCGTGACCTTTTCTTTTCAATAGTTTATTTATTTTCTAAAGTTTCAAACCTTCTTTATTAGAGAATTTACATCTCCGATCCTCTCCCCCTCAGCATCTCTCACAGCAATCGCCCCTTCTCTTCTCTTTCAACAACTTGTTAACAACCGCTTTCAGAAACCAAACATTCAATAATTTGTAAAAAAAACCATTTCCTTCGAAACATCAGAAAGAACCATAATTCACATTAAAAGAAATGAAAAAACTACCAATACAACAGAGAAAGACCAAGAAAACAAAGTCTAGAACACTTATTATTAACAGATTCAGGCTTGATGTAGTGGAATGTATCCACAAATGAAAAACTTTGAGCTGTTTTCCACACATATGATAAACCCACTACGCCTTTCAACTCACAGAGTCATCATTTGGCCTTGCGCCTGATGATGACTCGAGTTGAAACGCGTAGTGTGTTTATTAAATCTGTGGAAAAGTGCCTTAAGTTTTTCATTTAAAGCCTCGAACACAAAAAAAACAAATGCTATTACCCTTATATTAAGGGTATGACACGAAGTTATAGTTTATCACGTCAGTACCCACACCTATAGGCTATTGAGACCGGGATGAGAGAGACAAGTATAAAAATGGTAAGGGAGGAGAGTGGGGAAAGGAGGAAGATGATTGCACAAACCTGGCGTGGAATCACGGATGTATCGTTTGCGTTATCGCAATCTTTATCGTTAACGCTTACCCCTAAAGTAGCGCAGGGTTAACAATAACCGTCTATAAAATTCGCTCCTCTGATTGTGATACGCTTTGAAGTGCTGTGCGAAAAATGAAGAACGGAGATCACGTTCTCTATGATATAAGTTAAATCAAAAAATAACGATAACGCTAGCGCACGCTTTATGAAGATCCATGATGGAGGCCCTGGTCTTAACGAAAGGCACCACGTGGACCACGACTTAACGTCCCATCCGGCGGACGGAGTACTGAATACTCTCCATATGACCTTCAGTTAGGGGTCGGTTTAGGAATGGTATCTACCGCTAACAGGATACGAATCTGTGCCCTCGGAGATGAGAGATCACTGCTCTAACCAATACACCAAATCCACCCCCCCTTACGGCTGCTTTCGAAGCCAGATATATTTTTCTTGAAGCCAGACCTTTACTTTATGGGGAGAGATGGGGCGAACACGCGAGGATACGGTGCGGACGAGGGTTGTAAAGAGATGGGGGGAGAGTGTCGCAGGGTAACAGCTCGACCCGTGGTGTCCACTTGGGCAGCGCGAACGCTCGATCCCTTCACTCACTCACTCATTCCGTTCACCTTGCTGAATTATTCATTCGCTTCCAGTTGCGCAATGAAAAGTCGTGCGGTGGGAAGGGCGCAGGGGAGGAAACGTCCCTCTCACTTCCCTGGTCCAGGGGCAGGGGTTGGGAAATAACGTTCGGTGATGCTGCGTCGGTGAGAGATGATGGCGCGTATTTCGATGGAATTAAAAAACCTCAGCAGCCAGATCTTTCGTGTGGGGAGGGAGAAAAAAATGAGCATGGAAATGCAGAGCGAGAGGGAAAAGTCGAAGAGCGGAATAAGTAAACAGACGAGGTGCGAAATGAGAAGGGCGAACGAGGTGTGATTGCAGTGAGCAGGTGACGCCCGCGCCCGCGACCGGCGTTTGCACATGCGCAGATAAAGAGAGAGTAAGGCTTTGGGATGTTCCTTTCACTCCCTCGAAAAGACTTTTCAAGGATTTTTTCAATGATAATGATTATCAACCTTTTTGAGCACAACATCCTTATGAAAAGGTGCATATAAGTCATCAAACTCCTGCATTTGGTGTAAATTACAATTTTATCGCCCTAATATTAATTTATAAATATTGACTTCCCCAATTTATACCACCATACAAAAATATTTTTTATGATATCATTTTTTTATTTTAACATCTACCGAGTAACTGCTTCTTTAGTCCAATAAACAGTGAAACAAACTGTATGGAATTATGTAGGTAATTATGAATAAGATGCTCTTTTTAATTTTTTTCTGTAGATAAACTTTTTTTTCAAATGTATAGCTATTATGAAGTTTAAAAAGAGAAGTATTACTATCACTCTATTCAGGATTACTGTCACGCCAC
Organism: Platycnemis pennipes; assembly: GCA_933228895.1. Taxonomy (NCBI): domain Eukaryota; kingdom Metazoa; phylum Arthropoda; class Insecta; order Odonata; family Platycnemididae; genus Platycnemis; species Platycnemis pennipes. Next base: position 49,613,938 of record OW121857.1, read on the forward strand.
CCATTTGCACGAGAATATACAGTGTTTGGATACACTTAAACATGTCAATAGTTTTTGTTTTCCTTTGAACAATATTTTAAAGCATTTCTTTTACTCCGTCACACAAGTGTGTATAATATACAGTTATAAAGCAAAATCATATGTAACTAATTGAGAGAGAGAGAGAGAGAGAGAGAAAATATTTTATTTCATATACAATACAACATATTTAACAAAAATTTGGAACATACTCGGAGGCTACTCAGCCTCATATGAGCATTCTATAAATTTACAAAAGAATAGTCGTCCGTATTGTGCAGATATTACAGTATGAAATGAAGCAAGAAAATTTTTAAATAAAGTGATAAAGACAACTCAACAAGACAATGCATAATCCAATACAAAAATAAAATATTTACAAATATGCCATCTGAACAATTGCATTAATATACATTTATTATGGAAAGGCCGCATCAGAGGGTGAACTATCTGAACTTTGTTTTTGAAACAGGTAGTTAAAGAGTCTTTGCCTGAATATTTGGCTATTTTTTGATCCACGTATTTCAATAGATAAGGCATTCCATAATTTGCTGCCACTTACTACGAAAGACCTATTAAAGACACAAGTCCGGTGGTTAGGGATTTGTAGTTTATCGTTTCGCCCTCTTGTAACCCGTTGTTGAAAGCTCTCCTTGAAAAGAAATGGAGAATACAAATAAACTGGTTCCCTAGTGTTGAAAATACCGTACAAAAGACTACCCAGGAAATCTCGCACTCATGCAGCAATCTGACTTTCTCTTTGAGAGGGAAAAGCGGTGGGTATTGGTGATGGATGGATTGGTCCCCTGTAGGACTTTACCGTGCAAACATGAGGGAGGAAGCTAATGAGACAGGTGGTGAAAGCATCCGTGAAGATTCTAAAGAGGAAAATTTAAAGTAAAATATTTCAGGAATCCGTGTGCGGGAGGGAACATATTTCAAGCTCTTACATATCTTTCATGCCACTGAAGCCATTCACTGATAGTGGTCAAGTTATTCTTAAATTAACGCTGAAGGAATGGGTTTTGATTGTATTGAAAAATATAACGATCCTCTTCAACGTTACAAATAAATTTTGATGCCTGTTTGATTATTAAAATAGTATAGGAAAAATGTAATATCTATGCATAGATTCATGGTATTTGTCTGTACCTATGTGTGTTTTCAGCGCTCGAGGTTGATCCATTAATTTGAGGCACCTAATCTCCGAAGTTCGAAGCAGGGGTGGTGTCCTTAAAAAGAAGAAAGATGGGAGCATTACCTCGGCGTTTTTTTTTTTAATTTGACCGATCAAAAATTGTGAAAATTTAGGCATGAAAAATGTTTTTTTTCCTATCTTTTAGCGTGGGGAACGAGTGGCTATGCAAATATGTTTACGTTGCTAAGTATATGTATTTTTAAGTTTTTGATACAGGGACAAAAGGAGCATGGAATTGACAAAGAGGAAGAAAACTTGTGACAAGAGCCTGGATCATGTATCTCCATAAGGCATACGCTAGCGCTATCGTTATTTTTTATTTAACTTTAGTCTGAGGGAACGTGATCTCCATACTTAATTTTTCGCGCAGCACTTCAAATCGCTTATCACAATCGGTGGACCGAATTTAATAGAAGGTTATTGTTTACCCTGCTCTACTCTAGGGGTAAGCGTTAACGATGCAGATTGCGATAATGCGAAAGATGCATCCGTGATTCATTACAAGGTTATAAAAAGTTAGTATAAATAAAAATGTATTTTCATAATGTTTAATATTTTATATGCATTGCAATGTAATTTTGTACTGTAAACTATTTAAACGCTAATTTATTTTCGGAAATGTGTGAAGGTATTTTGCTAAATCAGCACATTATTTTGAAAATACATCAACCGTTATAAAATTAAGAATAGATGTCCTACCATTCCATTTTTATCAATACGATATTCACTTATACTCCCACCTAAAATGTTTCCAAAAGCTGAAAGGAACGATTCTGCTTTCAAACCACCCAGACGATTCCAGAAAAATATCGTACCAACCTGCCTGCACCCAAACCATTCGATTGACAGTAATATTGCCTCCCTGACTATTCCGGGGGCACCGCTATGCGGTGCCATTAGACGTTCAACGCTCGCAACGTATGATGAACCTAATAAAATAATAATAACAGTGATAAAGTCTGTATCTTTCCAAAGCCTTCACACATCCTGATCACATTCGGGGACGATTATAAGGAGAAAGGTAAAGAACATGATTTTCGTGGTATCATCTTTGTAATACCTTCAGTTTTAATGCTTGTGAATGATAAAATCAAGTGATCTTTACCTTTGCAAGGAGTTAGCCATGAAAATATTTTGGTGTACTTTCTTGTCAATATTTGTAGGTTTCATTTGTTCATGTTATGAAGTGAATCCATTAGTCTGCCATATTGATACTGTCGTTTGGGTAGAGGTTCGGTTCCAATGGCCTTCGTCTGACGATGAAGGTGAAGTAGGTATTTAAGGCAGGAATTTATATGCTCAGCTGACTGATAAGATCGTTGTGCTCCCCAGAAGGTCAACCAAGATGATATTAGATCATCTGAAATGAATATCCAAATAGTGATATCCAAACGTTTGGAAGTCAAGACGACTTACTCTAGGGGACGAAGGAGAATATTTATATAACATTTGTGCAGCGTCTTGCTCGCGTAATAATACGTTGAAATTGGAATTAATTTTGTACGTGAAAACATTATATATCCCCGTTTAAATTAAATAAAAACGAAAGCGATAAGCGAATAAAAGAATTACGTCACAATGAAAAGGTTGGCCGATAGAAGAATCGAGTGGAAAGCTGCGTCAAACCAATCCTAGGATTGTTGACCAATGATGATGATGATAATGATAAATTTAATAATATAAGGGACAGGTCGTTACTAGCAACTCAATATTTTCCCGATAGTAATCCACGCCCGATGTGGAGTCGTCTCCTATCACCTATCCTTTCCGTGAATTTTCGAGAGCATCGCAGATATTGATTGCTTCCAGTGCCATGTTTCCAGCTGCAAGTAAATTATTTTTCATGTTGCAGGCAGGCGGTAATAATAGTTGAAGATTAAAAGCTGTAGTGCATGCAAAAGTTCCGTATCCCATGGCTGCGTTCAAATGACTGGACGGTAAAACTGACAAAATATTTACTAAAGGGTAATTCCGTTGCAGATAATGGTAGTGATCGAAAAAATACCTGAGACTGATTGATTTTTCTTTTCAATATCTACATCTTTATCTACACAATATCCTTATTCCACCGCGAGGGTGTGTGGCAGGGGGTAAAGATCACCAAGCATGCACTACCGACATGCAAACAAGCTTGCAACTAGAGGGTCGCATGCAACTAGATTGTTAGTATCTATAGTATTTAAGGGATTAATACTTGCATCATGCAATACAGACTACTGAAAAATATTTTCCCTACCTATCCCTTTGCTATGCTACCTATTCCGTTTGAAATTTCTCTAATAGATTTAATCTGTACCTTAACCTACGATCTGATAATGATTCCCTCCCTAATTCTTGTATTAATTCTGAAACACTACTCAACCATTCGTAACACCTTTTAAAGAACATAGCTGCTCTACGCTGCACACTGTCTAGTGTATTCACTGTCGTGATCGATAATGCAAACCTGTATAGGAGCACACTGTTTACGGTAACAGTAATGAAGGCTTTTGTCTTACTCAAACTTAGATAAGAGGTTTGGATGACGAAAAAAGAAACGTTGCTATCACATATTAGTTCTAATCGCACTTATAAGTTAACAATAACGTGATTATACGAGGTACGTAGATTCTTTATCGTTTCCCAAGTGTTGAGCCACGCATCACCTTTCACCATTCATCATTATCACCACACCTCTGCACTCCTAAGATTTTTCTATCGCCTAACTTTTTCATGTATATCTCTATCTACACAACACCCTGCAAGCCACTATAAATGTGTGTGGCAGGGGGTGAATTCTCACCAAATATGCACTGAATATCATGAATAAAAAAGGATTAGTATTAATATACTAGTCTAAATTTCGCTATTTAAAAAAGATAAAAATGGCGAAGTAAGCAATCAAAAACATGCTGTTAGTTGGGTTACCTTCAAGTCCTTATACCTATGCTATCCATTGATACACTCGAATTCGAGATATTTACCGCTATTCATATCCCTGATTGTACGAGGAAAATAGGATATTTGAATCTGTCAGTTCGGCAACCAATTTCTTTGATTTTGTGATTATGCTCCAGTCTACCGTAGTAAGTTGGAGTTCGCAAAATATTTATAGCGTCATCATTGAAAATATTAAACTGGAATTTATTTAGGAGATTAAGTCTACATTTCAACCTGCGATCTGACAATGATTCCCAATTTAATTCATTTAGTAGACTGGTTATGCTAATATAGTTATCGTACAATCCCTTTACAAATCTTCATCTACATCTACACGATACCCTGCAAGCCACCGCGAGGGTGTGCGGCAGGGGGTTAAGATCACCAAGAATGCACTACTAACATGCAAACTAGCAACTATATTGTTTCATGCAAAATGATTGTTAGTATCTATAGTATTTAAGGGGCTAATGCATGCATCATGCACTACAGAATACTCTAAAATATTTCCCCTAGCTATCCCTTTGCTATGCTGCCTATTCTGTTCTCTTATAATACGGGGGAAAAATGCCATTTTGAATCTATCGGTACGACAATCTATCTCTCTAATCTTATTTATCTGGTCGAATCTAGCGTAATACGCTGGTTTTTTTAATATGTGCCTAACATCTTCAGTAAAGCTATCCAATTGACATTTTTCTAATGATTCAATCTGTACTTTAACCTACGCTCTGATAATGATTCCCACTCTAATTCTTTTATTAATTCTGAAACGCTACTCAACCTACCGTTACACCTTTTAATGAACCTAGCTGCTCTACGCTGCACACTGTCTAGTTCTCTGATCAACCGTAATTCATTAGAATCCCAGACACTAGCTGCATACTCAATGTGGGCCCTAACTAGTGAAAAATAGCATCGCTCTTTTGTCTTCTCATCGCATTTTCCAAGTACTCTTTTTATAAATCCTAGCTTTCTCTTCACTCGGCCGCATATTTCCTTTGTGTCTTCCCACGATAAATCCTTAGTGATTGTTACACCTAAATATCTTATGGTTTCAACGTTTTCGATCTTCGTGTTACTATTTTGATAGCTACACACTTTTCAAGGTTAAGTTCTGTATTCCATTTGTCGCACCACTCTTGAATTGCATCTAAATCCTTGCTAAGCGATTTCCTGTCCTCTTCTTTTGATATAGCCCTGTACACTGCCGTATCGTCTGCAAAAGTCTAAGCTTACTACTAACTACGGTACCTAAATCGTTTATGTATAAAAAAAATAGGAGCGGACCTACTACGCTACCCTGGGGAACTCCCAATGCGACTTTGATTGTGTCCGACATGATACCATCTATGACAACCCTCTGCTCTCGCCCACTTTAGAATCCTTTTACCCAACATATAACGTCTTTATTTATGCCAAAACTCTCTAACTTCAAGATTAATTTATGATGAGGAACTTTATCGAAAGCCTTTTTAAAATCTTAAAATATCGCATCAACTTCAGTACTGTTTTCGCCGTGGACTAAAATATCGTGAACGAATAAAGCTAATTGTGTCTCGCAAGGTCTACCTTTCCGGAATCCATGTTGGCTGTTTATGAGCAATCTCTAACTATCCAAATGCCCCATGATCTTGCCGATCTTCACTGCTCACGTTCAAGTTCATTATTTAGACCGATTTCGTAGGAATCTCATACACTGGCAGCATATTCGAATTCGAGTTCTAACAAGGAAAAAGTAGCTGCTTTCTCGTGCATGGTCGTCCAATATACCCAATCTCTTTTGATGAATCCCAGTGTACGTTTAGCTTAACCCATTATTTCACGTATATGTTTATCCCAGGAAAGATCATGTGTCAGTCTTATTCCAAGAGAATTTCATTTTCATGTTAATATAATTATTTTCTTTCGCATATTTCACATGTTGTTCCATGTATCTCACGTGAGGCCTTTACCATTCTTTCTATTAACTTTCCCTCGACGTGTCTTCATCAGGTCATCGTCCATCAGGGTATGGCCGATTAAGTTGTCCTGTCTTCTAAGGTTGTTAGCAGACTTTTATTTTCTCCTACTAGTCTTAAGATTTATTCGTTGGTAACTTGATTGATTCATTTTATCTTAATCATTTTTCTGCAGCTCCATATTTCGAATGCTTCTATCCTGACTTCTCAGCTGATGTCATCATCCATTCCTCACTGCCATATAGAAGCATCTCCAGATTGATTTTCGATTGAAGTGTATTGGACTTTCAAGCTTGTATTTCCTGCCGTAAGTAGATTATTCTTTAGATTGAATGCCTTCTTCACCTTCTTTGTCTACTGTTTCTTTCTTGATTTATCCATGGTTGGTTTCTTGGCTTCCTAATTAACAATATTTTCCCCTTCTCCATTAACCCTGGTCTTGGCCTCTTTTTTCTATAGTATTCCATTACCTTAGTTTTATTTGGGCTTATTTTAGAGTGATATCCGGCCAATGGCCACACCCCATTGTGGTGTCATACGAGGTAGTACGTGAAGGTAGATGTAGACGGTATCACATGCATGAATTCTCAACAGTCTGGGCACAGAGTCCGACAAGTGGAAGTGCGCACGGCAAATTGCAAAGCCACGTTTTCCGGTGCCGCACCCAGACCTCGCTCTGCACCTCTGCCGTCATCGCCTCAGCGCGCACCACGCCTCCAACGTAGGCCAGTTATTTATGTCTGTTGTCCCCCACCGATGGCCGCAAGCCTGGTGAAGAGGGAGGGACCAGTCTCGTAGCCCTGGGGTACTTTTTCAGACATTCATGCGTTGAATCCCTCTCTCCGTCTCCTTCGGCCACTTATCTTCTCTCTCTATCCCTCGCCACTTCCTCAATGCTGTCGCAAACACCCTTCTCGCTGAACCCTCCCCTTCTTCTAAGATGCAGGCATTTTTTGTTACTTCGTCATCTCCTTCCCTTCTCGAATGTCTTTTTATTTCGGCCTGGAGGGCAGAGGAATCCAGCTTGTAACTTAAAGACCGCTTGAACTTCTTAAACGTACACCATTTGGTTGAAGCGTAAATATCTACACCTAAATCTACTTTGTGCAATCGCAATCTACCTATAGGGTGAGTGGCAGGGGAATATTTCATAGGAATCATTAGATAACTTTGCAAAGATACGTGCTAACATTGAGGGGGTCACCCTTCCACTCGCTCCGAAATTAATTTACCAATGTTTGGTAATGTTCTTTTGGTGGTTGGTCTGCACCTATTCCTATTGATTTTTGTAAGCCTATCTTCCTCATGCCTTTTTAGGAGCCACATTTAACAATGTTTTCGGTTATCAAGGAGAAGGCTTTTATAAAGAACAAATTTTTACTCAACATCGGTTCATTTTTATCCACGTTTTCGTGATTTACAGCCGAAAACTGTTCTATTTCTTTAGTACAGAGTGTATGACAAATCAGGTTCAGTACTCCGTCCATTAGTTAGGCCGTTAAACCGTGGATCCTTCGTTAAGACCAGTCGAATCCCGACTCTGGGTCTCCCTGAACCTTTCCTCCCCGTCCTAAAATGTAGCTTTCCCTGCCTGAATTGGCGTATATATTCATCAAATACCAAAATAACTAACGAGTTTAGTAGTGTGACACTCATGTCATATTTTGCACTGTAATATTCGATTCATCATATGTAGTTATGTGATTTGAAAGGCATGAAAAATACCACTGTGATGTTACTCCTTAAAGAATCAGCTTCCCATATTTACTTTTAGAAATTTAAAGTAGATAAAATAGATAGATTTGAGTGAACCTTCTCATGTATAGTATTGTATAGGTGATTTAATAGTCATCCATAAGGATCTCCGGGCCGGGGCTGCGAGTAAAGTGCATCGGTAAAGTTCGATAGACAGATTTGAAACATGGTATGCCATGGATATCCATCACGGACCTTCAGAAGAATCAAGATATCAATTAATAGCTGGTAGCATTTCATTGCACAGTTTCATGTAAGTAGTGCATGCTTGGTGATATTCATTCCCTGCCATACACCATCGAGGTGGCTCGCAGAGTAGTAAATTGACGTAGATGTAGACTATGAAGAAACTTTAAAGGGGGTAAGCGAAGAATGTGGCTCGGCATTTTGAGAACACCTGAAGTGAAATCTTTCGAATAAACATTTAGAGCAGAGGTTACTGCACCACATAAGATGGTGCAGTAAACTCTGCTCTACTTTGTTACACTAGTTATTTGAATCAAAATGATGGGATTAGTGTTGAAATCTGTGTGAAGAACTACGTGCAATGTAACTAAACTAAAATCCATTTCACTCGATACTCGGAAGGTTTCTATACATGTCTAGGGAAGAATTTTACGCGTTGCGTCACAAACGATACATAATCGCTTTCGTTTTCCTAAACGATATCGTCTCGTGGTTGTTCTACAAAGGCTTTTTTGCCTTTTTTGTTTCCTTTCAGCTTGATGCCCTTTCGGTGCAGCTCTTTAGGAAGGGATTTTCAAGTTGTCTTTGATGATGATGGAATCTTGTGTGATTAAATGCATGCTCTTCTTTGAATGTTTATTTTTACAGTGTAGTTCTTCGTGTGAAATTTGTGTTGAGTTTGATGTGTGTGTTCTTGGACGAATACTTTTGCAATTCTGAGAAGATTTAATTTTCTACGAGTGGCACAATCGAGAAGTATCTTGGTATCACCGTTTAAATAGTGAGAAAATTGTTAAATTATCCATGTGACTGTTGGAGATAGGTAAAGGCATGTCGCACGATTATGATAAAATAACAAAACTACAACTATATCATATTTTATGTGCCGATGAAGTCTATTAGAAAAACGAAAACATTGGAAACGATATATATCGTTTATGATGTAACTCGTAAAATTCTTACCACGCCATCTGTGGAGGTCTTCCAGTACTACGTACAAAACGCAATAACAGTTTTTCCCTATGCGGTGAGCCATCTATGCTAGTATGATGGCTTTCCAGTTTTGTGTGGGGGATCGGGTTAGTGTGGCGGTTAGAGTATTGGCCTCCCATCCCGAAGGCCCGGGTCAGGCCCGGTGACAGAATTTTCGGGCCCCTGGGCAACTGAGTGGTCCGGGCCCCCTAAATTCCGGCAAACCCCCTCACTCAATTTAAAGACCAGAACTGCGAACTTTCAGGTTATTTTATAACCAGGACTTACCTGATTATCAGCTTTTTCTGCAGAATAAACTTGCGCACTGTTATACATTATCTTTTGATTAACTATAAATTGTCCTTTTTTTAAATTAAACACATGTCAGTGGAATGGGATGGGGAAATTTCAAAATGAAAACTTTTTGACGGTATAACACACTTTACACTCATTTTTACATTAATCAAAACTAGAACTACCTTGAACTTGAAAATTTTATAAAAAGTCATAATTAAACGTACTTTTCCTTTTTTCGCAATTAGCATATCCACAATTACTCCCATCTTTTCGGAGATATGGAGATAATTATATCACCACCAAATTAAAATGAATGCAGAGTATTAACTTCTACTAAGCTTTGCTTTCACTACAACTCTCTCAATCAAATGTAACAGCAGGGAGTGGGTAAAAATGATGTAAGTTAAGGGTTTTGACGAGCAGAATATATTTTGCCTCAATATTAAGCTATTTTCGATAATTTATTTCCTTCCTGTGTGCATAATTCAAGTAAAGTAGAAACTAAAGTTTTCCTAGATGAATAAAGTCTAATGTGACGTATAAATCAGGGATATGCATATTGTAACGCAGGGAAAATGAAAGATTTGAGTAGATTACCTCGATGAACAACCAAAAGCTGCACGGTGACCAAAATGTACCTTTCTGCATGAACCTCCTGGTAGGGTCAAAGGCTTGTACTGCTGGGGCGTAGGGCAAATAAACGAAAATAAGTCCTTAATAGTGTCCCTCTGGAACGTAAAATTGTGTTTAATGTGAAAAATGCAGGAATTTTAACTTTGAGGGTGTAAATGAGACGTTTACTTTTGAGAGGAGAAACCTTGAACGCGATTTCGCGTTAACTTTAATAGTTCTATATCCCCATGATGTTATACGTGTAGAGCCATTGGAGATCAATAGCAATGTATACATGATGGAGGTGCGTGTAAAAAATCAGAACAAAACATTAAGATTTTGATTTAAAAAAATAAGGGAAGCAGTTCCTCTATTTAGAAAATAACTCTGAAATAACGACAGATTCCTACAAAAATAAATTATTGAAAAATTTTGTGAGGAATATTGTTATTGACGTAAATACTCGATTGTAAATACTTGTTATTGACGTAAATACTCGATGGAACACTATATTTGACATGATGGTACGTTTTCTAATGCTAAAAACTTGCGTGATGAAGGCCTTAATTTATCTTAATTCAGAAATATCATTCAATGAGAGTGAGTATGAACTTGCTTCTTCCATTTTTGCAACCCTGCAGCCAGTGAAAATTACTGTGGAGGCGCTTTACCGAAGGAATCCAAATCTTCTGAAGTGTGAGGCTGCGTTGGGATTCTTGATACAGAAACTAAAAAATGTGAATACAGAGTTGGGGAATAATATGAAAACTGCCTTGCAGAAGCAAGAACTGAGGAGACGAATTGATTTATCAGGGGTTTTTATGGTATGGTCACTGTGGTTCATGGGCAAGTGGCCATGATTTGTGGAATTTATATTCTGTGCCAACACTAGTGAACCTAAAAAAATTTTAAAGGAAAACTTGCATAGATTTCGTAATTATAATGCTACTAAAGCATTTGAATCAGAGATCGTGGAAGAGGGAGTGGTTCACTATGTTCGGATGAGCTAAAGAAGGAACTTGATTCGGTCATTACCCAATGTTTGATTCCTCCCAAACAGTATCCTCCCAGCTGCAGTTCAAAGGACCTATAATTATCAATAGCTCAAAAGCTAGAGAATTTCCGTGAAAGTGGACGGAGAGGGGAAAATATGCAAATTATTTACGAGCACTTACTGGCTATTCCTCCCACTAGTGTTGAATCAGAAAGGGCTTTTCCATCAGCGGGTTTTATTTGCAATAAATATAGGTGAAGAATGCGTGACAATACATTACACACTCTTTGTTTTTAAGAACATATTTTAAAAAAGTCGAAAGTAACTTTTCACTGAGGGAAGCCTAAATATAAAGTTTCTGTTTGATTTTTTAAAAGTCTACAATTTCTTTCAATTTCGGAGCAATTGCTATTGCTTTTGGTGCTTTAATTTTTTATCTCCCAAGAAAAACTGTATTGTTTTAAGTTTAAGTAAAACTGATTCTTTAGTAACTTTTTGGCGTTTTTACAATTTTGATACCAGAGATAAAACAATAAAAAACACACAAAAAATAAAACAAACTCACGACCCGAATTTATATGCTTCAGCTTTATCATCATCGGTGAAGATGCTCCCCTGTATCTTAACTTTGTGTGGTGTTCTTTTATAATAACTGTAACTTTGTTATCAATCAGTGTTGCGAAAAATTTGAGTAATTTTAATATGGATTCCATGTGTGCATGTGATATTTTAGTTATTTTTAAATTTTAATTCCATATGTGGCTGTGATTCCTACTTTAGTTAAATCCCGGGGTTGAGGAAATCACTATCCCGTAATCCAGGATTGAAAATCTCTCCGAGATTGCAATCCTTACCGGAAGGCTAGGTTGGGGGCCGCGGTCCCTCCCTGCCCCCGTGTATGGGCGCTCATGTATACAAAACCAATGACACAACACTAGAATGTGTAGCTTGCTACTGCTAATCTGTAACTTTGACTGTAGAATAAACGATTATTTACAGTCCACTTACAAGTAAACAACAGACTTTAGGCTGGGGATGGGGTTTCTCGTCGTTCAGGTTAAAATATTTCACTGAGTGGCGAATGTTCGCGGCAAAAGGAGTGAAGGTGAGTCACAGCGCCCGCGCCTCTCGCTCTATCGTCTCCATCACCCCAAAACCCTCGATGACCACAACAACAATGCTAATGTCATACTTCTCTATTGCACACTGGCACACGCTCTACCTTCAATTGTTTTTTCACTTTTTAAACAATACAATTTTGTATTCTTTTTGGCATTTAAATTTATTCATAATTTAAATTTTTATTTTAAATTAGTTTTTTTGGCCCGGGCCCCCTGATGGCCCGAGCCCCCGGGAATTTGCCCCCTTTGCCCCCCCTTGTCGCCGGCCCTGGCCCGGGTTCGATTCCCGGCTATTGATAATTTCCTAGAGTTGAAATGGGTCGTAGGATTAGGGTTAGCATTTGGGTTGATAACAATTGGTTACGGTGGGAGTTGGAATATTGCATACATCGGATCCACCCTTACGCTATATTTCTCTTCAAGTCGAATTATTTCTCCGTTCACTCCATACAAGCATTGATAATGCTTTTTCTACTTTTTTCTCATCCTTGCTTACTCAGTATCCTGCCTTATATGAACGACCTTAGGAAGTTGATTTTCTTTTACTACGTGCTCCATCCGCATTCACTGCCTTCTTCTAATTTTGTGAAAGCAATATTCTCTCACCGCTATCAATTTCAACTTCTCTTCATCCGTTCCACTTTCCGCAATTGCAGTTTTCCATTCTCCTCCACACCCACATTTCTATAGCTTCCGATCATTTCTCGTTCTCTTTCCGCTCAGATCTTCAAGTGGTCTCAGATACGTGTGAATTCATACTCCATCTAGCTCTTTGCTAACCTCATCTTTACATCTACCCTCCAGATTCTCTTTCCCAGTTCTCTTCCTTTGTTGAACGCCCAATATGCCAAAGTAATTCTTCTTATAACATCATTACTACTACGTCTCCCGATATGCCGTTTCCGATTTCTTACTTTCTTCTAACATACAGCCAAAGTAACAAGGCTCTTCCACCTCTTCTAGATGATTCAATACTCTTTAGCACTTAACTTTTGCATTTTTTCCTCGAAAATCTAATTTTTTAATTTTTCTGGCAATTTATTGTCACCTCAAGCCAATCACGCTAAATTGTAAAGTGTCTCAATTCGGTAAAACTAGTCATCATATTTTAATGCGCGATAATTATTTGCTTGTAAAATGAATTGGTAGTAGAACTGCAGTCTCGTTAGGCCTCATTTCCCCATAAGCTGGAATGTGCATAATTAGTAATGCCCTCGCAATTGCATCACGTTGACTCGTGCTTCTTGAACACTTATGATGAGTGGTTTAATACTAATTTTCTTCTGTAAATGTTTAGAAAATTCGATTTTATTTTTGTTAGGTCAAAGTAAACAATGCCACTCAACATTATTTCACCATGAATCATGTGAAAAATTGTGAGCATTATAAAGATAGCTAAGACCCACTGAAGAAGTATTTAGTTGCAATAAACTTTATAAAGAACATTTTCATCTCTACCCTTCATTTTAGAACTCTGATACATTAAATTTGTTAACTACTTACTTTTAATCTAACTTTCTTTATTAATTATGAAAATTGAATGTGAAACCTTGTAAACTTTTCAATTGCAAAAATTACCTCACATTTTCTTCACACTTAACACCATATGATTTAACTCTTTGGTCAATTAAGTTTTCTATGTGACCAGTAGTTTTAACCTTAGCTATGTGGAATTTATTAGTTATGAAAGAAAAAGAATAAACCTTGTTACTTAAAGTAGTGATATGTTTTCGTGTTCATCTAGCTTTAATGCATTGTACCTTCATCAGGAGCAAATGCAGAATTTTTCGTCCAATATGTCCTTTCTTACAGAAAATTTATATATTAAAAGAAACATTCTACACCTGAAAACGATATAACTATATAACTATATAAACGATAAACCTATGTACTGATACCCGGGTCTTACGAGTAAATATTACCATTGGAATCGGTAATAATTATTTTTTCTTTCCGTCATTGTTTTCTTGTTTGATCGATTTCATTATTTGATTCTTTGTGGTTTACTGTCACATCTCCTCGTGAATGGGGGCGTTTACTCGGAACCGAAATCGCAATTTTGTACACGAAATCGTTAGATGGAAACGAAAAAAGAATATTAGTGAAAAAATTAATCTTCTTACCACAACCATTCACTCATAAATCAAAAATTAAAATAAGCAAAAGGTGACGCCCACCGAAAAAGCTGCTTCGATATCATTGACGTCAATTTCCTCCCGTCCTTGACCAGTGATGCCAGATTGGGCGGGTTTCCGCCAATTGGGCGGGTTGAGAGGATCTGCTGTCGGGTAAAAATTTCATTTCGCGGGTTCCCGCCAACTTGGGATGGTTGGGCCATCCTCCCCGGAAATTGGGCGGGTACCTAAATATATCCCTAACTTCCCCATTTTATACCGATATATACCGTAGAACTCACAAAAACTTTAGAATAAAAAATACTTGACTGCTAACAATAGTACGATCGTTTCCCCCTGCCAAACACCCTTGAGGTGGCTTACAGGGTATTATGTAGATGTAGATGTTAAGTCAGATTGAAGAGCAAGCAAACATGCTATTATGCCTTAACTGATTGGGTGGTAGTCTGAGTGCAATTGTTCCCACGGTCGGCAGAATTCCGCGAAAAATATCGCTAGTAGGTAGGCTGGAGTTGCAGGCAGCAATCAATAAATCAGAAATAAATTTCAACGAGTTCTACTAGTATTTCATACATTATTTAAAGAAGGATAGGATGAAAGTAAAGATAACGAGAATACTGGTTGCATCACATTTGAAGAGAGAGATTGATCCAAGGAAAGTTTTACACACTCCATTTCAAATTTGGAACTACTCGAAAATGTTTTCTGTTTCTTTGGAATGATTATTAATACTGTCAATGAGCCTGATCCAGCAACAGTAACGTATCACTTACTATAGTCCTGACGCGAGACCCTACCAAAATGATCGAGCAGTTAGTAATATTTGTAATTTGTTGAGAATTGGGAAACTAAATTATTTGAGCATTAATTTAAGCACTTCTAAAATATGTTTAGTATTAATAGATTGCTTCATTTCCTGTACAAAAAAAAACAATTTTCAAGGAAAAAAAAATATTTTTCTAATGGAGCATTGCAACATTAGAACTCACAATGAAGTTATTCCTCATTTAAAAAGGAAAATTCAATGAGGTAAAAATCGGTATTCAAATAAAGTATTTGACCATAAACATGTCGCATATTTAGAAATCATTAAAAATACGAATCATTGATTTTCAAAACAACCTCCTGCAACAGTTAATATTTTGGTCAATTTTGGTCGTAATGTTTCATAAATGTTACTGTATTACTATTTGTTCCTTTAATGCGACAAAATAAACAGGAATTGAACATTTTACCATATAAAATCATTATTTTTATATCAAAATTAAACCACCTGGTCGTTATACATTACGTTTTGTTTAAATCTTGGCGTGCGGCGGGAAAGGGAGGGATTGGGCGGGTTAAGGGCGATCTGGTGGCGGATTCAGAGTCGAAAAATCTGGTACCACTGCTTTTAGGGGAAGGGAAGGGAGTGGAGGGGGGTTCTCGGAAGGTCTGATCCCACAGATGCTGTCGGAACTGTTCCTATTGGCAGAGAGTCAGCTGTGCCCCCCCCCCCATTGCGATAAGGCGAAGTAGCTTCGCGGGCTCAGTTGTGATTGGACGTAGTCGATATACGTCACAGGTTGCACCACGTCCACTTTTCCGAAAGGGTTAAAAACATCAGTGTTTAGCCGCTTATAACTCGAGAAATAATTAACGGATCAAAAAACGGAAAAATACGGGTCTTTTTATTTTACAAACTCTATCAGATTCGGCTATAAAACAATATTTGGTAAACGACCCCAATTACCTGAGCAGTAATATAACTTGAGTCGGCAAGCTCTTAAGATAGCTCCGTGGAAAGAGAGTTGATAGGTTCTTGGCTGGATTTTCGTGGAAGATTTTCATGTATCTAAGGCGCGGGACTAAGAAAAACGTCAGGTGTCAGCTTATTTTTATTCTTACAGTGCTGAGTATGGCGAAAAAAGTATCCTAGGGCGTAGAGGAAGAATGTGTGGGAAATAGGAGAGTGGTAGGTGGAGTATCCTTGGAGCCAACTCTTCCCTCGAGGAATGGACTCAGAAGACGCCCACCTCCACCTTCACCACTCAAGGAAGAGGTTGTCAGGGGCAACGCCGATGAGAGTGGCACTGAAGGGCCTCCTGTAGGAGACGGTGTGGCGAAGAGGGGGGGAAATATGAAAGAAAAGGATTTCTGGAAGGACAGAGAGAAAGCGTACCCGATAGGTGCAGGACTAGGAAGGTAACTAACTCCTTTTTCACGTTTTAAAGAAAACCCTGAGCATCAGGTATATAAAAGACTGGATAATCAAATGCTGTATCTGAACTAGTGAAGATTTACCATGCCATTTTTTTCCATCTCCGCACTTAGATTCATATACTCTTGCAATAGACGAAATTCATATAATTATACAAACTATGCATTCTTCAATTCTTCATTCTTGAGCTACTGACTTGAGGATCCCGGGTTCAAGTCCCGGGCAAGAGTCTTCTGGACACTCTTGCCTAAAATCCTCGCGATTCGATTTTCTGTGTGTCAGAGCTTCTCAGGGAATCGCAGGTGGCCCAGGGAAAGGAACTGGCCCCCCTATCCTGAATGTGTGAATACCATACGCCAGTGGCTTAGTACGGGGTGAGCTCTACTCTCACCTATCAAAGACCAACCTTCGGGTTAACACAATTTTCTTTTTCTCGCGATTCGATTTTCTGTGTGTCAGAGCTTCTCAGGAAATCGCAGGTGGGCCAGGGAAAGGAATTGCCCACCCTACCCTGAATGTGTGAATTACATACGCCAGTGGCTTGGTACGGGATGAGCTCTACCTTCACCTATCAAAGACTAACCTTCGGGTTGAACACAATTTTCTTTTTCTTTTTTACATTCTTCAATGTGAGAAAATGACAATTTGAAACACCCAAAGCGATACTGTTTTACGCGTGGTATTATTATTGAATAATTTTTCGAATTATCTTAAAAATATCACTCTACTTCATTAATAAGAGCCAAATTCAAAATGAGTAGCTTCAATTCGTAAAAAAAGGCGTAAAAAACTTTAAACTCACAAAGGGTAAGGATGTTAGGGGAAAAATTACCAATACGATTTTCAGGGCATTTTAATACCACATCTGGTAGAGCCTGGAAACGTGTTTCTGGATCAAATTTCATCTTGTGAGCGAACGTTGTTTGTACTTGCCTAATCATTTGATCGTTTCATTAGCCAATCATAAAACCGCAGCACAAAATTTCCTTGTTCTTTTAGACTCATAAAATATTTCAATATAATACAAACTTGTCATAGGGAGTCTTATAGGATAAGGGATTTGATCTGCTAATTCTTTTCCTCAATAAACTTGCTGTCGCTTCTTCTTTTGCATAACATTTGTAAAAACACAGCATATTAATGTAGCTAGAAAGAATAATCAGGGAGAGAACTAAGTTTGTGATAATAAGAGCTCGTAGTTAAGCAATTGGTACGGATTCCTTAAAGTTGTAAGACAGTTACATTACTGTCTACCGTTTCCATTAAAATCTTGTGCATTAAACAATAAATAATGCATTGGACTTCCATGGAGTAGACTTTCCTGTGAAACGAATTGAAGTTCCCGCAGGGTAGCTCGCTTTAGCGGCAGTATATTGTTCTGTACCATTAATTTGGCAAAATTTGGCAACGTTCGTTATTTTTAGCTTCTATCATTGGTGAAAAACCGATGTGCCGTCATCAATTTTGATGGCGTCACTGCCAGCTAAGGCTGCACAGACTATAAACCACTGTGTGACGGCAAATAACTCAGCAGGGTCACCGGCAGAAATGAATCATAACAGAATTTCCACAAAAGTCAGGTTTCGAGTACCGGTCATGGTAATGTTTTATGTGGAAATTTCGTTCTATGATATCATTCAAGTAATGGTCGGTTTACCAATAATTCCACCGTTGGGATTCGAAGCTAGGTCCACGGGGTGGTAGGTCAGTATTGTAGCCACTACACCAATCAAAGCCACCAATCGCATTAAATCTTTCTAAGCTTGTTAAACTCTGATTTTTAAATATTTTTTCTGTGTTAACATTGATACTGTCACATCTGTAGTGATCATATTGTTCTTTTAATTGAATCTGTCCTGAAGGTGCCCCCAACAACAGGTCTTAGGGGTCACCTAAAGCCCCTGCCTACTATTTTTTTTGCAAGTGATTATGTAATTCTGGATCATGTTTAAAGGGGCAATCATCATCATCATTGGCCATCAATCCTAAGATTAGTTTGACGCAGCTCTCCACTGAGTCCTTCTATCATCTAATCTCTTCATATTTACGTATTTCTTCTCTTTCATATACTTCATCACTTGTTCCATATATCTCGCACGAGTCCTTCCTTTGCCATTCTTCCCTTCCACTTGTCCCTAGATGATTGTCTTCATCTTGTCTCATGATATGGCCGATTAAGTTGTTCCGTCTTCTTCTCGTGGTATTCAGAAGACTTCTCTTTTCTCCCACTCTTCTTAGGACTTCCTCGTTACTTACTCGGTCGATCCATTTAGAGGGGAAATGAAAATTATTATTATTACACCAACCCGAGGCTAGAAACTGGATCACGTAGGCCGCGGCGTCATCAGACTGCGTTCGGAACGTTCCGGCCTTCGATCCGATTCCCTCTCTCCTCCTACCTCCTCACACTCTCCCGTTCACTTACGATGACCGGAAAGCTTTCCCTTTCGGGAAGGAAGAGTTGCTTGTGGAAGTGCTGGAGTTTGGAGTGGTGTGGAGGCCAACGGGTAGAAAGCCTTCGCTCGCCCTAGGGCAGTGGACGAGCAAGAGAGCAGCATTCCTTAAACACTCACCTTTTACTCTCCTTATTCCATTCCCCTCTTTCAGAACGATTTTACCTCGCTGTTGTGCACGGTAAGAATGCTGAAAGTTTCAAAGAAATCATTTTCCCCTGGAACGGGAGTCAAACCACCGACCTTTGCATTATCCTCAGACCCCAGACCTTAGGCTGGAATCTCTGAATTAAATCTCTCCTAGATTATATTTTGCTGTCCGATCCAACTTATTCTCGTCAGCGCACTAATCTTTTACCCTCTCCTTTCTCTCAGGGTCCTTCTATCCCATCATATCACACTTCTATCCCTAATTTGATCTATGACCATGCCTGAAAATAGTACCGTGATACGACCTCGCGCACCTGAGATCGAAAGCTTCTATTCTAGACATTACCTCCTCGTATTCCCCAAGGGGATCGGGTTGGTGTGGTGGCTAGAGTACTGGCCTCCCATCCCGAGGGCCCGGGTTTGATTCCCGGCGGTGGCGGATTTTTCAGTAGAAAACCGGTCCCCTCTTGAGTGCCTAGTGGAGGGCATTTCAAGTACAGTACTCCGTCCGTCGGATGGGACGTTAAGCCGTGGTCCCCTTGGCGCCTTTCGTTAAGAGTAGGCTAATGCCGACGCCGGGTTTCTCTCCACCCTTCCTCCGTTCCCTAAAAACTCCTACCATTACCCAATTACCCACCTATCCTATATGGCGCAAATGACCTCAGCTGTCGGTCGCCTCCCCTAAATAACCAACCAACCAACCAATCGTATTCCCCAGATATAGGTATCTACAGCGTGGCTTAGGCTAGATAAAGTTTGGCAGATACTAGTATAATTTCAATAACAAAGTCTTTATTTGAGGTCATATCTGAGGCTACATAGCCCATCCTTCCACCAAATTCCTCGTCTATACTGACTACAATACTTCAAGAACATAAAAAATATGAATAAATACATGGTCGAAATGTAAATTATGATAGAAAAGCCTTTCGATGTTAAAAATCTTTGAAAAGTAATAAAGATATAAACTAACTAAATAGTTAATGGAAATAGAAATCATTGACATGGTACACTACAGTGAAATGTGTATGAAAAGATCCATACAGGTATGGGAAAAACATAAAGATATCAAAACTCAAGTGCCTAACGATGAAATCCACAGCAGGAAAACACCCTCAATGAAGAGGGGTTTGTGAAAATACATCAAAACACATTGACTGGTGGCTAATATTATAAGTTAAATTATATGCATTTCAGATAAGATACAATACGTGTTCTATACATCTATGCAGTGTATGATCTACGGTTTTTACCGAAAGCAATAGTTTTACAAAAGCTAGAAATGTAACGGTTAATTTTAGCTCATTGTTTGTGTGTATTATTATTGCTCTTATCCCTCATCAGTTTTACCAATTTTTGTTTTTAGCAATGTGAGGTGTAACGTTTTTTTTAAAGGTTTTCTGTGATGGCGGGTAACTTGTGTTTAGTTATGTTTGATCAACTCTCTACAGGCAGTAGCTGTAAAAAAAATGGTCGTATATGACCATTTGATAATGGAGAATTAGTAGGATATGCTTACCTCAAATATGGGAGAAGATGGAGGCGAAAAAGAGTATTTAAACCCAAGAAAAGAAGAAAACAACTGTGGAAGGAATAATCAGAAAACTACCGATTAGTTACAGCAATAGATCAAAATGAAGTTGCAGGAGAATAATTTAAATGTTAATTTTAGATGCTGATGCAGTAAAATTGTATGTATTGATTTATTAAACGTATTCGTATTTCGTTTACATTGCTAACTCATGGACGAATTGAGAAATGTAAATTTGTATTGAAATAAATGCCTGACTAATCAATAATGATTACATTACATTGTGAAAATCAGCAATTTAGTCATATGGTTGGTTGGTTATTCAGGGAAGGCAACTGACAGCTGAGGTCATTTGCGCCATTTAGGATAGGAGTATAATTAGGTATGGAAGGAGTGTTCAGGAAAGAGGTTCAGAGGAAAGGTTAAGAGAAACCCAGCGTCGGTAATCATTTGAATCATTTGAATATATACTGTCACGCAAAACTACTGTCTAATGCTGGAAAAATTAGAATTGGATCGGGAGCACAATTACATGCTCTCCAATGTTGCCAATGATTGAATAATGATCACTGTACGTGACAAAATATGCTGGTTGCTATTAATGCATGCACGAAACCTCTGTCAGAGTTGGGAAAATGTATAGGATCTTGGAATTGATTAGTTATTTATTCAAATAAAAATTATGTGTTCGTCTCAAAACATGAAATCTATAAAAATACGTTTCATCTCCTTTACGCATTATAAAATGAGGTAAATTAATTGGTAAAATTGGTAAAAGTAATATAACATCACTTAAAAAAGAATTTTGGCAGTTTTTATAAGACGTTGTGAAACTTTTTACTTTTTGTTTTCTCTTCGAGAATAACGGGCTATCATTTTTTTGAAGAGAGATATCTTGAGTCGTCATGAATCCTGAGGTTGATTTGGCACCACACTCCACTTGGTTTCTCTAGCGGATATTTTCTTCTTATTAACATTCTTAACTACTTACTCTATATATTTCGTAAGAGGCCTCCATTACCAATCTCCCCATTCAATTATCTCACGACGGCTGTCTTCATCAGCCCAACTTGCCTTAAGATAGGGCATTTGAATTTGTCTCGTTTTATCTCTTAACTTTCATCAGGCTTCTCTTTTCTTCCATTTTTGTCAAGACTTCATGGTTTGTTACTCGATCGATCGATTTTATTTTCATCACTATTCGATGACACCAAATTTTAAAGTCTACCAGTCTCGCCTTTTGTGCTTCTAGTATCATCCATGCCTCACTTCTATCAAGAAGAGTGCTGTGGTAATGTGTTCTAAAGAAGAGTTTCACTACTTCCAAGCTTGTATTTCCAATTCTAACTACCTTTGCTAAAAATGCCAGGGTAATTGTTTTTTTCCAAAAACATTAGCAAAGTAATTTAATCACATTGTAATGAGTTTTCACGGATAGCCTTAGTAAAACCAGTCGCTATGCAGAGACATTCCGGAATTTGTGCTTCTATACTACAGTAAAACGTGTGTTTGCAGTACTTTACTGTATTTCATACATTTTGATATTAGTTAGAATTAAACTAACGACAGAAGTATTCAGTTGAATTTTCAACTTAGTTGTCGCTGACGATACCTAATTTTCTGCTTTTGTTTTATGAACACGCTAATAAGTTTCTTTTAATTTCTCTAAAAGTACCATAAAATTTTGGTAAATTGCCCACAATTCCATTAGCGATCAATAACCGTGGCATGCATAATTGAAATGTGAGGATATTACTAATCTGGATATTTTATTACGAATTGGTATAATCTTACGGTCTGCATTATCATTTACCTTACTACCACCATAGTATTTTAAAATAGGTTTCAAATAGGTGCTATTTCAAATTATTCCAGTCTCGGCTTCTCTGCTACTGTTATCTTCCATGCCTCACTTCTATTAAGAATGGTGCTTAAGTAATGATTTTCATGAATCGTTTTCTTACTTCCAAGCTTGTAATTACAATTCTATATATCCATTTTAAAATTGCCAGAGTAGTGTTTTTTTACAATAATAAGACCAAAATAAAAAAAGAATTTTGATAGCCATGAGAATTCTTTTCAAAAAATTCATGAAAAATCCTTGAAATCCATGAAAAATCTATGAAAATCTGTCCAGGAAAACAGTAAAACCATCGCTATACAGAGATACTTAAGTAATTCTCCTTTTATATTGCAGTAAAATGTCCGTTTACAGTACTTCATTGTTTTCCATATATTTTGATTTGAGTTAGAATTAACGACAGAAATATTCAGTTGACTTTTTTTTACTTCGTTGTCGTTGATGGCACCTAATTTTCTGCATTAGTTTTAAGAAAACGCTTAAAAGTTTCTTTTAATTTATTTAAAAGTAACGTAAAATTTTGGTAAGCTGCCCACAAATCCATTAGCGATCAATATCCTTTGCATACATAATTGAAATGTGAGGATATCACTAATCTGGAAATTTTATTACGGATCGGTCTGTTCTTCCGGCCTGCATACCTTACAGCCACTACAGTCTGGTTTGAAATAGGTGCTATTTCAAATTCTTCCAGTCTCGGCTTCCCTGCTACTTTTATCATTCATGCCTCACTTCTGTTAAGAATGGTGCTCTAGTAATGTTTTTTCATGAATAGTTTTCTTACTTCCAAGCTTGTAATTACCATTCTATCTATCCATTTTCAAATTGCAAGACGAATGTTTTTTTTATGATTAATGGTTTTTTATGTTTTGGTCATATTTGTTTTTACAAAATATGACCGAAGTAAAAAAAAAGTATTTTGACATCAATGAGAATTTCTTTTTTCTTACATGAATGCAAAATTCTTGAAAAACCCTTGAAATCCATGAAAAAATCTATGAAAATCTGTCCAGGAAAGCCTGAGTTTATTAGAACCTTAGAATTAAACTGACAACAGAAATGTTCAGTTGATTTTTTTACTTCGTTGTCTCTGATACCTAATTTTCTGCATTTGTTTCACAAAAACGCAAATAAATTTCTTTTCATTTCTTTAAAAGTACCGTAAAATTTTGGTAAATTGCCCGCAACTCCATTAGCGATCAATATCCGTTGCATCCATAATTGAAATGTGAGGACATCACAAATCTGGATATTTTTTTACGAATCGGTATATTCTTACGGCCTCGGGGTAAGAAGCCTGACTACCATCATTTTACGACGCTTCAACTGCTGAACCCTGAAGTCTTTCCCGATTAATTGCCAGGCCATCGCAAGTTACCAACGCTTACTTTTCATCGACTCCCCCTCGGCCGGGAGTCGGGCTCCGTTTTCGCCCAAAGTCCTTAATCTTCATGCTCTCCGTAAACTTGGCGTCACTCTCAATTCAATTTCGTGGAGGATATGAAAATAAAGATTAAGTTGGTTGGGGAGAGCACTATTTTTCAAGTCCAATCCCGAGAGGTGCCGTAGGATTACAATGTAGGGTGGGTGGGGGAGGAGACAGGATTACAATGGGATTCCCTTAGAGGGTCCTCTTCCACTTACTCCCTCGGGGATTGGACCACTCCGGGTATTGGATGTGGGGTGTCGCTTGCTGGCCATCGATCCACGTAGTTCTCCCCCTTTTTGTATCCCCAGTCGATAGATAGCAACCTTTAAATGATAATTTTTACGCTTAAATAAAATTCTGCTAAGAGTAAATTTTACGAGATAGTTCGAGGTGGTTATACTGGGAGCAGCAAATTTAGTATGTCACTCCGCAACTATTATGGGACATACAAGTTAAGAGGTCAATTAAAGTTTCTACAATATTGTAGGCGAGTACTGAAATGAGAGTGGTGTGCTTGTTTATATTGATACGCTAAATTGTAGTAGTTACGTAGTAGTTGTAGTGCAAGTTAAGAGGTCAATTAAAGTTTCTACAATATTGTAGGCAAGTACTGAAATGAGAGTGGTGTGCTTGTTTATATTGATACGGTAAAATTGTAGTAGTTACGTAGTAGTTGTAGTACAAGTTAAGAGGTCAATTAAAGTTTCTACAGTATTGTAGGCAAGTACTGAAATGAAAGTGGTGTTTTATAGTGATATGCTAAAATTGTAGTAGGAATTTCCACAGAGAAATATCATTCACCATGAATGAGATTCGATTGTTCGGAACTCTTGATTAAAAAAAAGAATGGAAGTTCTTTAGTCATGCAGTGCAATAATATTTGATTTAAGAAAAACAAATACATAGTCCATGATCATACTTTTAATTCCAAGCTGATTAAGTTACCTGCCCTATTTAAAAATTCGGTTGTAAAATGAAAATCGACACAACTTATGTGTTTTTTTTCACTCTCAGGCAATCAAGAACTGTGATACAATCCTTTTTAGGGTCTTTTAATTTATAACTCCATTTTCAAGAGAAAACCCTGAGTTACTCAGTAACTAACATGTCCTTTACTTTGCTGTGTTCATACATTTTTGTGTTCCTTGTGCCTTGTGTCATAGTTGAACCTAAAGGATCTAATTCATCTGAAAACTCCTCCCCCACGCTACTACGCCTCGATGAATGCAAACCATTTTGCCGTCGTATTTGCATGTACGGAGAACCCGTAGTAAAGATAGGCAAAATATAGGTAATTTATTATTGTATGCCATATAACACTGGTAATTTACTTACCTTATCGTACGTTCTATATTATATGCTAAATTTATATGATATTAATTAATTTTGTAATAATAATTTTTAAATTACCAGTGTAATTGAATGGTATCAGAATGAGGTGAAAATCAGTTCATGTTATTCTAGTAAAGATAACCCTGAATGCTTTTTTCGTATGGGAGAACGACTCTGTTGGCAAATAACTGTTCATTCACATCACGTGGTCACAAGAGACATTGAGTATTATTTTTCTTGCATTGAGACGTCTGCCTCTTATTTGCTGCATGCATTTATAAACGTTTGGCTTGATTAATGGCCGTGTTTTACATCCACTTGATATAGCAATAATTATTTGCCATTAACGTTGGATTGTTAATGATATTCTCATTCCCTCATATTAACGCGCTAGTCTACAAATATGACGTAGGTACTTTTTATAACTTTTCAAATAAGAATTTATCTTTGAATTTTTTTCCGAATGAAGATTTTAACACTAGCGAAAAATGAAACTGAAATATTTAAGGGCTCATTTAGTAATAAAATAACCAAGTGAGACTCAATCAACCGACTCAATAAACTTCCTTTCTTCAGAGCGCATTTCTTAATTATTTATTCTCAATTTTCTTCGATAAACTCGAGTTTTCCTAAGTCAAAATGCATTTTCCTTTCTGTTTAAATATCGATTTATTGCTGGACCCACTTTTCTAATTAACTTGCTAAATTTTTGCAAAGTGTATACGTATTCTATGGCCTGAGCTGGGCTGCAATTGAAGAATGAGGACTGCAATTATAAGTTGTTGGATTACTTTGCCGCTAAATTGATGCGATATGATATCAAATAGAAAATGAGCGGATGATGATTATTGGGCGGAAACCGTTAATTTCCGTGGACGGGCGGCGAAGTGAAGTGCCTGAAAGGGGGCAATTTATTTGAGCGTAAACATCATTGAATAGTGAAGCGAATCCAGGAAGAACTTTGGGGATCTATTCTCTCTTTAATGACCTCTTAACTTTGCAAAACTTTCCCTATTCATACTCGATTGCAAGAGTGAAAGCATATGAAAGTAAGACGGAAGGAATGAATGGCAAAAAATGACGTTATCTGAGAACTCTACGACTGCCAGTGATCTGATCCGCAGTAAGAAGATGGCATTGAAGTTAAGTAAAGAAAGAAGAAATAGTCAAATGCGCTAAGCTGATATCCACTTCCTTGATATTTTGAGTTTATTTACCCTTATTTATGATTCAAGACTTTACCTGAGAGGTAGCCAAAAATTAATGCCATTGTTCGAAGATTTGGATTGGCATGGCTTTCATTACCAGGTGGGAAGCCTGACGATCTTTTTGAAGAAGATGGATTAGTTGGTAAAAACAGAATTAGACGCATAATATGCGTACGTTCAGTCTACATTCCGAGATATACCGCGATATACCCTTTTCATTACATAATTTTCTGTCAGAATTTCTAAACATTGCGTGTATTCAACCGGGCTGTCAAGAGGTTATTGTTAATTCAGGCCGTATCATTGAAAGAATTTATATGTGGTGGTCAACGTAAATAGGGAGTATGACCTGTCACTTCTGTCCCTCTGTTTAGGGTAAAAACGCTTCACTCAAATATAGAAGGATACTAGAGTAACTGCTGGAGAATGTGAGGCACGTTATAGGGTGAAGTATATTTCATTATTTTGAGGCATTTAGAGTATTAGTTAATCTGCGAAAAAGACTTTCTGAAGGAGGATTATGTTTAAGCCTTTAAAAAACTCAATAAGTTTTCCGTGAAGAAAATTTAGAGGGAATCATGGTTCAAACTTTTCTATACCGTAAATTGAATGAAGCTTGGACCTTTCGAGAACACAATGAGAAATTCTTTTGGCTATTTTCCCGTTTGTGGAGGAAGGCAGATATAGTACAATGAATGGAAAGGAAGGTTTAATGCGGGATGGAAGAGAAGGAATTCAAATTGTAGGTGGCCTAGAGATATTTTCAATTTAGAAACTATTGACATTTTCTCAGCACAGGGGATCAAGACATTAAAATTAGATTACTCTCGAAATCTTAAAACTTGATGGCTGATAGTATATGTGCTATGGTGATGCAGACGATGATTTCATGAAGTATATTTGGTACTGCTAATGCCTGGCACTACTGATATCATGTTACGTAATGTAGATGGGGCAATATATAGGATGCTGCACTTATGAGTTTTGGGCCATGTTACTGAGTAAATTTTCTTTTATTAGAGAATGAAGAAGAAATTTGAAGTCGATATGGATCGACCAAGTGACAAATAAAGAAGTTCAAAGAATAGTTGGAGAAAAGGGAAGCCTGGTGAAAATTTTGTTAAGAAGTTGAGACAATCTGATTGGTCAAATCTTGAGACATGATGATATCAACAACAAATGGATGCAATCGTCGTGGGATAAGTGAATGGGAAGAGTGGAAAAATTGGGCCTTTTATTGTAGAGCAAGTAATAAAGGATGTGAAACAGAAAAATTATTTATATATGATAAGATTAACCGATAGAATAACCGAGAGCTGCAGTAATCCATTCCTAGGATTATTCGCTTATGATTATTAGGTGATGATTATTAGCAGTTATGCTCATTATTGTTATCTGTTGTGAGTATAAAAGTGCAACAATATGTTTCTCATATTTAAGTATTCTTATTGACCACTTTTATTTAATTAGAGATAGAATTGTTTTTATGGAGTTGTTCGGCCATATTTTTGACTAACACTAATTTCATCCAACGTTTCGTCTCTTTTATTTAGGCTTCCTCAAGGCTATCAAAGTTCGTAATATAAGTTTTACAATTTCAATTACATTAATACAAATCGATATTAATTTTTTTTACATACCTCTGGTGACCAAATTAAAAAAAAAACAGCAACAACAATGTTCACTTTCTTAGGTTCACAAATTCATCAACTAATTTTTTTATATTAAAAATACCGAACAACTGAAATTTAAATTATTACGTAAAATTCTCAAATAAAATTTTTTAAAATAAAAATGAATATTAAATAAACATTGATTTACATGTTAATGGTTGTGTTCAATTAGATTTATTTATGTTGTGGACGTTATAATACTATAGGGAAAATTTTGCTTAATTTCTGCATATCTATCCGATTATTACATGCAGTAGGATTTTTAATTATGTGAATCATCTCTTTAAAGGGCCTCTTTTGATGGTTAGCTTAAAAATTGTAAAACTTACATTATGTACTTTAATAGCCCTGAGGAAGCCTAAATAAAAGAGGCAAAGCGTTGGCTGAAATTGGTGTTAATCAAAAATACGACCAAAAAACTCCATAAAAACAATTCTATCTCTAATTTATTCTTATTTGAATGAAGTTGAATGAAAAAAAACACTGCGATTCCACATAAAATATTTATTGCTAACGATCTAGGTTTCGCTACGTCGTTAGTAATAAATATTTTATGTGGACTGGCAGTGTTTTTTTTTCATTCAACCTTATGGAGAAGTTCCACAAAGTTACGCCCGAGACCGTTTTGTTTATTCTTATTTAATCACAATAGTTATATGAGCGCCACTTTATTTATCTTATTCCCACCGATGATCTAAATCATGATCTGGGGATCAACTAGTCCCTCCATAAGGATTCAGCTTGTCACAGGAGAAACGCGAACGAAGAGGCGATGAGGGTGGAGTCGGTGGAATTGGGAAAGCTGGAAGGAGATGCAAATGGGCCCCTGAGAGAGCAGACAGTGTACGTATAGGGTATGGCGGAATTGAAACGGCAGGGTAGGGAGCTAGTCCCGCAAATTCCGGCTGGAAGATGCAAATGTGAAACCCGCCTCCCATTGGTTGACAGGGAGATGGATCCTAAGAAGGGTATGAGTCGAACCCTCGTTTGGAAATTTAGGTCGGGGCCCAGATTCCTTCATATCAGGATCTGCGTGCGTACAAAAAGGTGGGCTCCACCCCGCAACCCTAAGACCCTTACAGGCTTAAAATAGAAGAGGGCAATGAGTTCCTATTGCCGCATTATAGTTGTTTTCATATATCTCGCAAGCTTTGTTACGAAAGACCCAAAGGAAGTCAATAGTGACGATCAGTGCCAGCATGATAATTCAAACGACTCTGATGACATTCGGAGATATTTTGCGGAACAGAATGAAAAGAATAGCATTGTAACTTGATTCATATGGATAATATATGCACCAAACACCCTGAAAGTCACTTCCAGAGTGCGTGGTGGGGAGTATAAGTTCACCCAACATGCAATATGCTTAAAGTATACTTGAATTAGAAAATTATGATTGACAAAACTGCACTCGAGCAATTCTATTGCATTGTAAGATTAATGCTCCTTCTTCATTGAATTTCATTATCATCATTAGTCATCAATCCTCAGATCGGTTTGACGCAGCTCTCCACTGAGTTCTTATTTCGGCTAATCTCTTCATATTTACGTCTTTCTTCTCTTTCACATCCTTCATCACTTGTTACTTATATCTCACACGAGACCTTTCTTCGCCATTCCTTCCGTCCACTATTCCTTCAACGATTGTCTTCATCAGGGCATCATGTTTCGTGACGTGACCGATTAGGTTGTTTCTTTCAATTTATTGTTTTAAATTAGTTTAGTGCATGGTGTCATGTATTGAAATTGGGTCTCTTTATATGTTGTTGCAATGTTGCTTCTTTGGAGTAGGCTATGCTATAATGGTTAGGTGAAGGGTATTTCCCACTGATTAAATCAAAATTTCTGGAGATTATTCCATCGCTGACATGTCTTAAACAGTTCGGCATAATTATAAAGTAATAAACACGTAAAGTGTTGATTAAGATAGTGAAACATCTAAGTAGTGTTCAACACATAGGATTGATTACTCTGGTTAGTGTTGTTAGAGGGCTGTGCTCACCAAATACTAACCAATACTTTTGAGTGATTACTATTATTATCGTATGGGAAGGACATTATGTAGTTTACTCATTACATGGCATGTAAGAAAATATTTCAGAAATATTTCTCGCATAGATTGCTATGCATTTTAGATGCCATTATGTGAATCAGATCTTAACCATATCCAACTCTGAAAGTCAGAATCCCCATTCAGATGCATTTTTATTGAATATTGTTTACAATCGTTAACGTTGTACTTGTGACGCTAGTGAATTAATATCTAATGAGATGAATAGGAAGAGTGGAAACTGATGACTATAACCTTCTAAAGAGAAGGATTTGGAACGAGATTGAAGAGGATAGTGTTGATGAATTCTTTTGAATTCATCTACACTATCCTCTTCAAAGTTGTCAAAGGGTGACAAAGTTATCAAACTAGATAAAAAAATTAGAAAGCTTGAGCCTGGAGGTTTCAGAAGAGAAGCCCAAGAATGCGAGAACTCTGGCGGTCTCAATACACCAGTTCCGTTTTCCTTTATGCCGTAGACAAAAGTTTTTGGTCAAATCTCTGTCCCAGAACTGAATGAAGGTCTCTGATGCGGGGGTTTAGGGAATGGTGGAAAGAAAAGTTCAATCGATGTGAAAGACTAAGGAAGAGATATTAGATTTAATTGTGGAGGAAAGGGGGGGAAGTGTTCATAGGAAATTTGAGGGTGGCAGACCAGAGGGTGGTAGGGAATTTACGGAGGGCTATTCTGTTGTTGGTCAAAATAAAAGGTGAATACCAGAATTAGGAACCCCGGTATGAAGACCAGAATGGAGAGTACCAGTATCTGACATGCCATCAAAAGACGAGGATAATCATGTCAAATTAAGCAGCGAAACTTTTAAGGACATTCAGCCTCAAACGTACATAAATGCACATTACTTGTGTAAGTGTAATGTGTATTGATAAACACAAAAATAAACTCGAAACATTACCTAACTAAACTGAATTTTACAATATTTCATTAGACGATACCGTTAATGTGAAATATACTGGTGTAAAATCTACTGAATTTAGTTTACCTGTAAACAAATTAAGTTTCATAAATGGATCCTGAAGTTATCAAATTTGCGTAAAAAAGCAATTATAGAAGAAATCCATGACCTATGCATTATCTGGTGACTTTAAGTAAATTTAAAGCAAACTTCGTAGTAATGAATGTTTAGGCCAAAAATATTTCTCCCCATTCACTTTTCCTTCAAGGTGAAGTATTGCCAACTATTAAGTACTTAATTCTTGTCGCTATATGAGAAACTGATGTGGGAAAACACGCCAGGGAAAACTATCCTAGCTAATTGTGGATTAGGATTCGTAATATGGTTTGGTGAAAATGCCGTGATAATTTAAAAGTAGTACTATTATGCTTCCCCCTCCTCTGGATGCCCTTAGAATGTGCATCAAGATAGGAAGAGTGAGAAATGAGGTTAAAAATTTCACGAGGGAAAAGAAGGTAACACGTAGTTATAAAACAGGAGGACATTTGATAAAACAGGAGGAATAGGTTTTTTGCCTGAGTAGTATATTTAACGAACCCCGTTAGTGGTTGCGGATTTATGGTATGAATTATGTTAGGAGAATAATTGCATTGGCTAAGCTGGCTTTTAGCAACAGAAGAGAATTCATGACGAAAAATTGATTAGGGATGCATAGAGTAAAAAGCTTCCATCGTGTAAAGAGTAAAAAGATTTATAAGGAGCGTGGTATTATGTGAATCTAAGACCTGAAAACCAGATGACGAGAAGAATTGGAATTTTTAGAAATGTGGTTGTAGTTCATGATTGAATTTCAGAACACCTTGATTTTAGGGTCGATTTTAAAGCAAATAAAATATTAGAGATATAAATGCGTACTGGTGGATTTAAAATTGTATCCATTCCGCATAGAATGTTGGATTAGAAAAGGTGTTTTGAAATTTGTTTACGTAGGAATCACATACTAGCATACCTTATGGATTCCTAGCATGTAAACAATGCGGAATGCATGACAAACAGCATGAATGATGTAACAAATAGCGTGCTGCGTGTCACATGCGATATTCATTAATATCAACTTGTAGTTATGAATCCCTAAGTTGTATTTACATCCTGCAGCTTAAGGCAGAACTTGATACAAGCTCGTTTTCTCTTATGAACTGTAAAGTTAGGTAGTAGTCCACTCTATAACGTACATTTAAATATAATTTCACATGCCACTAAGTATCATTATCATAAATATCATGCGGGATCCATATAAAAAATATCAATTTTCTTTCAGCATGATAGAAAATATATAAGATATACTATAGACATGCATTTATGTTTTTTAAGCAGCTCAAAAGGGAAGATACACGGCTATTCTATTTTGTAATATATTCCGACCTCAGGTCCCGCAGAAAATCATACAGTCGCTTGAAATGGAAGAATTTAGATGTATAGAGATTTTTAAACTATAAATTACTGCATATAATACGTACCAGCGCGACCAAACTCCGGCAGGGATCTCCGCAGGAGGACTTCGCAATATCAGGATCGTGCACTGGTCGCAGGATAGGGTAGTGCACCCTGACACACTCGTTACTTTTAACCGAGGAAAAAAAATCCCCTTTTTGTGACGACCGCCCAATGAGTGTTACATCTCCTGCATCTCCTGACGGAGTGTAAAGGCGGCTTTACACGATACAATTTTTTGTACAATTTCTTTTACAAACGGTTGTTTGAGGAAATTGTGCCGTTTAAAGCGGCAAATTGTGTGAACGCTTGTGCGAATATCTGAATGACTGTACAGAAAATAGAAACAGTTCTAATTCCATTCTGACAAACGTACAATTTCGTACAGTTTATGCAAGTGTTTGTACAAGAAATTGTACAAGAAATTGTATCGTGTAAAGCGGCCTTCAGAAATATCCGGAAATGCGAGAAATCTTTAACAAACGAGGAGAATTGCCAGACATCTTAGGTAACAGTTTTGAAAAGAAGGACAATTTAATTAACTTTTTTAATGATAGCGGGTTGATGAATGTATTATAAAGCTCAGTACTTTCTGAGGTGTAAAAATTCAACAAACAGTAAAATACCTACTCTGTATTCTATTAAACCCTTTAACTGCCAGTGGGCCGATACATCGGCCCTCTATGGTTGTGCGAAAACTGCCAAGGGCAGATATTACGGCCCACCTACATTGCACATTTGTAATAATATATTTCCCTCAAATCAAATACAGCAAGAATGATTTTTTCATCCTCATAAAGACTTAAATATATCATCAACGTGGGCAAAAATACGTAATTTATGTATTAAAATTAAGTGCTCCAAATATACCCAAACTTCATAATCTTACGATATTCACGGAAATGGGCAGTTTTCGCACAGTCTACCTTCAACGGGCTGGCAGTAAAAGGGTTAACCTATGTTTTAAAGGGTAAGTAGGAGGTGCAAAATGACCACTACTTTTGAAGCACCCTTAAAAGTACAAATCTGATCTAATCAATGAATTACGGGTTAGTTGCACAATTGTAACTATATGAATTTAAGCTTCGTTGTAAATTGCCTTCCACTCTAGCCCAACCATACCAGTCAGCAGTTTTTTAGAGTGCGTGCCACTTCACCCTGCTCTCTCCACGAATACTAAACTGGAACCTCACCTCGAAAATTCAACCCACCTACCCCGCAGCTCCACCCACGTAATCCCCTCCCAACCACTCCCTCCCTCATCCGCTCCGATTTTTTCTGTACCCTTAATCATCGCAGGCAGACTCTCCATCTTGATCCAAGCCCGCGATGTTATCATTCATTCCGGTTTCCTGATTTAACGAATTTCCCCGGCCGAATTCGGTTTTTCCAAATCCCACCCCGCAACGAATCACCTACCTACAAACTCACCTCCCCCCTCAATCACCCACCTACCTAACTCCCTTAGGGGTTCCGCCCACCCCTTGATCTCAAGTCCTAAACCACACCACCTTCTTCGGGAAGGAGGGAAGAGAAAACTCTCTTTTGTTCCTTCCTGTGTCTTTTCATCCTTCCGAGAGAAGAAAAAAATATCCCACAGTCAAAGAACTGCCTTAACTCCTTTTTTCTCTATTCCTTCCCCTCCTCCCTTAATCTTTTCCCTCCCCGACAATGTAGAATCCTCTCTTACTCCTGATGATATTCCGTCTCAATCACTCCCCTATCCCCCTTTCCATCCGTATCCATCTCCCCTATCCCCCTTCCTTAAAGCCACCCGCTCAACGCTTTCCCGGGTAAAGCAGCTGAGCCCGCGATGCTTTGAGATTCCACGAGGAACTCAATATGCATGGGGCATATTAAACACATTCCCTGAGGAGCACATGCCTAGCCTATTTAAATAAATATAAGTGGAACTAATTCACCGTTTCATTTGACCGAAAAATTAAATTCATAAAATGTGTATTACTCTTACCTAGAAGGGCTGACCCAAGTTCAATTGCAACATGTTACAACTCGCACCAATCTTACTTCATTAGGGTATATGTGTAAAGGAGGATTAAGAAAGAAAGATGGATAGAAAGGACGACGAAAGTGGAAGTGCTAGAGATGTTGTGTGAGGAAAGGAAGTTGTTTGAAAAAATTAGAAGGCAGATGGATTGGATGAATCAGATTTCTTGGAGGGAGAGTTTTTTGGAGGACGTATTAGAGGGAAGGATATTGGGTAAGCGTGGTAAAGGGAGGAGAAGAACGGGTAGTTTGGATCAGAATGATGAGTGGGAAGTGATATAAGGAAGTAGAGACATCATTTGATAAATATGAGCAGTGGAAAGATATAATTCTTTATATGCATGATACATAATGCATTTTTGGTGTGAATTCACCCCCTGCCACACACTTTTATGGTGTATTTCACCCATTCAACGCTTTCCCGGATATAGCAGCTCGGCCATTTCTTTTGAGTGAAAAATTAAATCCATAAAATTTATATATGGAGTTATTCAATGAATGAATGATCGAGTCGGTTTGGCGGCTAGGGTATTGGCTCTCCATCAAAAGGTTTCAATCAAATACTTCTCCATCAATAGTTCGTGTCTCGGTGGTATCGGATATTCCAGTCCTTAAAGAGAAAAATTTAGGTATGAGAAGGAGACGAGAATAATGCTAATACTATTTGGTATTGAGTAATGAAGAATTCATGAAGATCTTGGTTCAATATAGGATATGTGATTTTGTTCGGGTGAGAGTAAACCTACGTGGAAGAACGATTTCAGGCTGGGGCTCATATTTACATGCCTTGCACCAGAGTTTTAAATCGTGTAAAAATAAGATCAATATTGCCAATGCTATTAAATTATCATCACTAATATTTTGCCGGTTAAGGCAGGTACATTCAACAAAATTCTTCCCTTATAACGTCCTTTAAGACATCATGGACGATTAAAACCTGAATAATCTACTTACTCTGTCTTCTCCTAATTTACTCAATCATCTTAATTTGTCGTCTGCCATATTCAGCATGTTCATGTACCCCTTTCTTACAGACGGAATTTAAAACCATGGGGGAACGAGTTGGCATGGTAGTCCTGGATTTCCCATCAAGTTCCCAACAAAGGGCGAGTCCCAGCCGTATCTGATATTCCGGTACCTTGTTTGATGCAAGGAGAAAACATTAAGGTGAGTACTCCGTCCGTCAGATGGTACTAATTTTTTCCATATTTTTTATTACATTCATCATCCTCCTCTACATCCTCTCTGAAACACCATATTTCCGCACCATGATGTGCCATGCTCCATACCTGATTTTTTGTTAGTTTTTTTTTAAACGTTGCAGCTCAAGATTGGTCCTGTTATTATTTTTGTTTCAAAAGCACAAGCGTATTTCGCCAACTCTGCTCTCATTTGTGAGGTACATGTGACGATGCTAGATATAAAACTTCTTATTACTTTATTCGGTAACTTTCTCCTACGTAAAATTGAAATTTACTGACGGCACATCTCAAAAGCGCTATTGTGTTAAGGAAAAGTAATTGAAGATGCATTGGTTCGTTATAATACATACCTCAGCTTTTGATATATGATGCCGGCGAGTTATTTTAGTATCGTAAAAAAGAAATTTTAAACGTATCGAATAAAATAGTGATTTTTTGATGGTTTCCACTCCTAAAAATCCTCAGCCATATTTTTCACGGAAACGATCAATGATTATTTTCAAAAAGGATTGAAAAACACTCATCATGTACAGAAAATGACATGTAATAACCGAAATGAATGCCCTCGGGAAAATCTTATCCCGCAATTATTTACGGAATTATCCGACTTTAATTAAATCCTTTTTATTTTATTTTTGCGGTTAATAGTGGAATCAGAGACATCTCGGATATTGATTTATGTGGTGCGCATAAATAAATGAAATTTTAGTTTCAGAATACATGAAAAACGTCAACTATAGGGATATATAAGTACTGAATTTGGAATATTTGCGAAAAAGCATTACTTACTTATCCTGAGAAAATATATATTAATATTACCCAAGAATTTTCTTGAAATCGGATATAAATCTAGATTGCAAACGGTGGAGATATTTTTGCGATTAAATCTAATATTGTTGCAAATTTGTGAGCAGAAGATTTGAATCTGGAGTAAATTAGAAATAATAGTAGTTGGAAAAAAGCAATATATGAAATAAAATTAAATTATTTCCACACAGAATGCTAGTGATTGAATGTATAAAAATAATCAAGCTTAATTCTAGTAACAGTTAGCCGAATATCTTTATTAAAGCTTAGCCAGTATTTATCCTTAGAGCAATAGATTAGCATAAAATAATGACAATGGAATTTCATGTACCTATGTTTTTTTAACGTTTCCTTTTATTTATATAGGTAAGGTTACCAAAGTATGTTCTAAATTTCCTGACGTGAAAGATATATTATTTTATATTAACAGAATCTGGTTTGTTTATACCTTTATCATTTATAATTTTAACAACGGCTTTCTACTATGGAGTTTGATTTTCTGAGAAATATTGGCAAAATATGCTCATCTGAGTACACATGTTTAATTAAAGTTCTTGTTGATTTCTCAGAGAAATCTTTTAATTAAAATCTCCACGTAACATGACCGGAATCGTCACGTTGCCTAATACTGGAAGATCTAAAATTTAGATTTCAAGCCATTTCTTTACGAGGTTAACAAGCAGGTACAATGGCTATGGAGATTACGAAAGTTACCTACGTAAATACAAATCATTAAGCTTGGAGCTTTCGGCTTACAAAACTTAATATTAAGTTTAAATACACGTTTAAATGGTGAAAGTTTCGGTGATTCCATGAAAAATATTCATTTTTGGTCGGGTTAAATGAAAATTGTATTTAAATGCGCAAGTTAATATTTCTGACGCAAACATTTAATTATTTGGCTCGTTTCATCCGTAGGCAAGAAAGATGGAACGCGGGCGTATTAGGTTACGATATTGGCGATTATATTAATTTTCGTACCGGGTTTAGAATAAAATCAATTTTTTTAACACAACTGAAAATGAGGGAGAAACATTATATCCCTTTGATTTTAGCGTTCCTGCATGCAATTTAATTTACTTAAAGTAAATCACGTTCATTTTAAGAAGCATCCAAGAGGAAACAACTGACAGTGGCTTTATAAGATTTATGTAGTGCTCTAGGATATTCTCCCTTTCTATTGCAAAAGCACTATAACACTCTGGGTGAGGAAAATACCTGCCAAACGGGTGTGTGGCAGGGAGTGGTGAGTCATCGTCCGTGAAGTCGTGGTTTAGCTAAAAAGTACACTGTTTTTTAATGTTGTAGCATGGTATGTAATGTATCTGAAAAATACTTTATTGCGTCAATTTAATTAAAAAATCTATAGGTATATTCCACACTTTAATAGTAAAACACGCACATTTTTATCCACAACAGGACACCATCAGACTAACTTTTCTTTTACTTCCTCATTACTTACGAGGTCTTCTCTTTCGTCCTCATTAATAATAAGACTACATATTTACTTCCACAGTAAATTACAGCAATCATGTTGTATAATAAAAAATATTGAAAGATTTGGGCGGTGTCCAAGGTTTGAAAACTGTATTGAGCCATCGTCTCCAGAGAAATTGCATCCATCATAAGTAAATAATTACAAACACTACAAAACACAGTAGCATTGTAAATAAGACAGAAGCATAAATATAACAAAGTGTAACATTAGGTACTACAATGTGGAATCATTACTTACCAGGTCTTCCCTTACTTACTCATTACTTACCAGGTTTCACCACAAGGTTTTCAACCAGGAGACACCACCTGGTTTCACCTGATGGTGTCCTCTCGTGGGGGAAACTGGCCGTGTTTTATTAGATGTTGACGTGCGAAAAATACAAATTTAAACATTTAATCGATGATGAATTTCCACAACGTTGAGCATAAAACCATTGACTTTTTTGCAGTATGCTTTTTTGCGTTGTAGCCCTGTATTGTGCGCGAAAAATTGGATTTCTTGTATCGCTCGGTCCAACAGTTGTTCTCTCCTAATTTGATGCTTCTTTATGACCTGCTGATATAGTATTGGGGAAGAAATATGTCAGCGCTATCGGCTTCGAATTCGTGAGGTTTGAATTTCCTGAGTAACATTAATCTTTCTAACAGCTTTCTATTTTCTATGGTTTCCCAATCAATATCTTCTAATAGTCAACTGACACTTTTGTTTAAGTCCAAAGCAGAGTTTTTACAAAACGCGCTGCATTCCTCAGCATGTTGCTTAGCTCCCAAATTAAATCCTTACTTAGTGGATGCTTAATGCGTGATGCCTAGGTACTCCATGTGAGGTCATATAAGTGCTAAGGGGGTAAGGTAATACCTGTATGTAATAGTAGAGAGGAGAGGAGAGAGAAATATCGAAAGCAATGTTAGACTTTGTCGATTGAGCCCTTGAAACTAATAGAAGTGGTGGGTCTGCCAGGAAGAGAAGGTGTACGGGCATGCTAAGTGGGAAGATTATGATGTTGATTCGATATAGAGTGAGATTGAAGGCATTCAGCAGAGAAGCCTTCAGACGTTAACCAGGAGACTCAGGAAAAGCCTTGGGAGAGATCAGGTCGATACACTGACGTCCCGTGACTTGATTACAGAGGAAAAGATTTTCTTCGAATTTGTCGGAATCAGGGGACCCGTGAAGAATCTTCAAAAAGGATTCCTGGAAAAATCCTTGAGATGATTTTCCATACAAATGTTTACTCGAGAAACACCATTCTTTTTGCGTGAACGGAAATTTTACTTGATAGGGATAGGTAGCATAGATGGCTAAGGATAAGAAAGTAATAGGACAAGGAGGATAAGGAAAGCTTTTGCCGGAGTAAATTGGGATCTTAATCATGCATTCCTAAAATTTAGCGATCTTGATTCATCCACGGATGTTTATTTAGCCGCACCCGTCCCAGCCCGCACCTTCCCTACCGAGAAAGAATCTATTTTACACTTGTCAGGCCTCATTTAGAATATGCCACTATTAAATGGGATCCCTACGAGGAAGGAATGATAAAGGCATTAGAGCGTGGCCAAGTGTGTTCTCTCTTATGGTACGCGGAAAAAATGACATTTGAAATCAATCGGTTAGACAATCTATCTCTCTAATCATGTTTTTCTGATCAAGCCTAGCATAATGCGTAGGGATTCTTAAAATGTATCTAACGTCATTTGTAAACAAATCAACTTCAAATTTACTTAAAAGTTAAACATAATTTTAACCTGCGTTCTAATTGTGATTCCCATTCTAGTTCTTCTATTGAACCTGTAACATTGATAAAATTATCATAAGGAACTTCAACGAATGTAGCTGATCTCCTGAGCTCACTATAATTCCTGTATCGTACTTTCCTCACATGGCTTCCATGCACAAACGGAATATTCTAAATGTGGCCTATATATAAGTATGAAATAGCTTCTTTCTTTTGGTACATGATGAGAGTGCGGTTATATGAACACCCGTGAAATCGCCGTCACCCGAACTATCAAAAGGGCCCACATTTTTTGCGGATAGGAGGTGGTAGAGACTATATTTCCGCTAAAAGTGCACATGAATGTGTTAGAATATGAGTCCGAAGGGAAAACGCAAGCTAGAAACCAGTGAAATTTAATTTTTATTAATGAAGACTCATTTTAGCTAGTACTATTGTTAACGCCTAACACCTCCACTAAAATGTCTCCATGAATTTGTTATATTATAGCACTTTTTTTAAGCAGTGCATGTTTGGTCGCGCTTAGCTACTAATCAAAGGGTCCCGGGTTCAAATCCGGGTGAAGCTTTTGGACGACCCCAAACGAAAAACTCCTCGGATTGCGAGGTGGCCCAGGGAAAGGAACTGGCCCTCCTACCCTGAATGTGTGAAATTCACACGCCTATGGCTTAGTCCGGGGTGAGCTCTACCCTCACCTATCCAAACCAACCTTTGGGTTCAATTACTGAGTGAGTGAGTGAGTGAGAGCATGTTTGGTCATCTTCACCCCCTGCCACACACCCTACGGTGACTTACAGGGCATTACGTAGACGTTTTCTATTCCCGTCCCCGCGAGCATCGTTTCGCCAAACTGCTCTCTCTCATCTTCCTCTGCTTCTGAGAATCCTCGTGCCGGGGCTCCCGTACCCTCATCCCTCCCAGCCACTCAATTATCCAAATCCCTCCCAACCCCCTCGTCCTCGCCGCCGCCCGGAACAACACCCCCTCTTGAATCCCCAGCCCCCTCCCTTCCCTCCCCCTTGTCCCTCGATCGCCTACCCCCTGTCGCACCACCGCCGAGCCGACATCGGAACCGCGATCCTCTGTCCCCGAAGTAGAAAGCGAGGCAGCGTATCGAAAAATGATATCGACATATTGAAATTAGATATTTATACAATAAATATAATGAAAAATGAGAGAGATGAAAGGTTACGAGAATGTATGGGAAAAAGTGGCGACATTATACAGTTAAAGTTTAAGGTTGCACTGTAGCAACTAGAGCTGTCCAGTACGGTATTTTAATATAATATGGGATGAAAACAGAACGAACATTTTCCAAGATTTAGTAAAAATCATTTGATAATTTTTAGTCGTATACTGAGTAGATTTGATCTTATGAAATTTACTACAGGACTTCTCGTATAAAAAGTGATTGTGGAGCAAATAGATGACGATACTTGCAAGGATCTACATCTATGCCACCCTGCATGCCACCGCGAGGGTGTGTGGCAGGTGGTGCAAATCACCAAGCTTGCATAATAGACATGCTAACATGCTACTATAGGGTCTCAGGCAACTAGATTGTTAGTATCTACATAGTAATTAAGGGATTGTTTGTTAATACAAGCATGATGCACTACAGACTACTCTAAAATATTTCCCCTACCTATCCCCTTGGTATGCTTCCTATTGTGTTCGCTTATGGTTCGGGGGGAAAGTGAAATTTTGAATCTATCAGTACGACAAGCTAACTCTCTAATCTTAATTATTTGGTGATGTCTAACATAACACGCTGGTGTTTATAATATATATGCTTAACATCTTCAGTAAAGCTATAAGATTTAAATTTCTGTAATAGATTTAATCTGTACTATAAGGATATTGTGCTGGTGCTGTAAGGGTAGTGATATATAGAGAGACAAATAATTTGATATGCGAATAGCAGTGGCGCGTTACAAGAAACAGAAAGTAAACAGAAAGATTAAGTGAATGGTAAAAGAAAATATCGAAAGAAATTAGTGGAAGAAAGAGAGCAGTTAGCGGAATAACGGATGTGGAGATGAAATCTGTTTGACTCATCGTCTTAATCTTACGATTTCCTTGAACGCCATTACGAAGTCTAGTCCTTATTTCTCAGAATTCCAATCCATCCCTTTACTCCAGTATCACTTTTGTTTGACTCTGAAATATTGCAGTGACACTGGCGTATGGAATTAAGCCTGCTGGAGCAAGTTTTGTCCTTTAAAAAATTTATGATTTAAAACAAATATGTAAAAATTTTGTGGAATTGCAGAATAATTAGTTGTTAGAAAATTTTAATGACTACGTAAATATTAGTCCTCCGTGAAAAAAACTATTTGTTACTGTGCAAGTTACATACAAGCAGGAAATATACTACCATGTACTACATTGTCTTATATCGATGTAAATGTTTTGCTGTTATTGTACTTGGAAGACATATGTTAAAATATAATTTCAAATTTCAATTGTTAACTGAAACCAAACAGGAAAAATTGTGTTGGTAGTTTGATTGTTGTACCTAATGATGACTGAAATCTATGTTGAATATGTGTAATAATGATGCAATAGTCCGTATTGTTTCCTACTTAAATGTACTTTACTGTTCTCCTAAGTTTTAAATAAGTAATGAACGCAAATTATTAAATATTAACTCTCGGAGGCCGTGCCCTAGAACAATAATTAATCTATGTATCTAGATTATCTTCTATGCGTAAAATATTAAAAAATATAATAATAATGACTTCTAACTAACGTGACGGTGTCACGCCGAAACAAATATACAAAAACGCATATTTAAATATAACTATCACCTTAATTTCGAATACCGGGCCGAAATTTATCATAGGTAATTATTAAACTCTTTGTTCTGCTTATTCATAAAACTCTAAGGCAAAAATACGTACCTTTACATTTCTTGTATAGAGTCTAATAACGGTGATACAGTATATTTGCGAATAAATTATAGTATTGAGATATAAATAAATTAAAAATATGTATGTATTTTAACATATACAGATAATGTTTTTATACTTAAAAAAAAAATTTGGGTTCGTTGGTAGCGTTACATAATTTAGAGAATGTTACTGAGTAGAGTGGCAAGGAAGGGGAATATGAAATCAGCGTTACATAATAAAGAGGTAGCAGTAAAATGAGTATCTTTTGAGGTTCACTGGATTTTTAATTCGCGTTTAGGCAGATTTGTTTCATGTGAAGCTCCTCCTTGTTCCGAAGAAACACTGTGGCAGAGATCTTCGGTAACTTGTAAATCGTGTAGAAGTCATCTCGTTGTTTAAGAGTATGTGGACATAGGCAAGGGTTGAGAGAATAACGTTGAGAAACTTAGTGTAGTGACTTTGGTCACGGATAGAAAAGGAGTTGGACGAAAGAAAAGCCCCTAAAGGAGATATGGTGAAGAGGAGACATGTGAAGGATACTGAAGGAGTAGTCGGGGAAATTAGAACCAGGTATGCTTGAGGATTGACTAAGAGGCAGTTGGGTGTAGAGAAGTACGATGGAGGAGCGAGGTAAGTGCTGAGGGAAGGAAGATTTTGGCTCTTTATTCGGGATAAAGGGAAGCGAAAAGTTTTCGAAGGTAGTAAGAAATGGCACAAGGAGACATAAGATCGTGAAAAAGAAATTTCAATGCATTATTGAAGTTTCAATTCAGGACTATGTATGAATATTAAGGCCACCTTTGAAACTAAGTAGCGATACACTCATATAATGGGAATATGCGAAATTAATACAACGAGGTTTTTCGTGTTAAGTGCTTTATCGGTAATGTGCAAATATTTCCGGTAATATCATTTATTTGCTCAATGTTAAAATTTATAAGGTATGTACATATAAATATCAAGGATTTTAAAGTAACTATATGTTATCACTAACTTCCGTACATACAATGAATGTCGCAAAGCAGTCGTAATAATGTGTTCTACGCTTCCGTCCACGAGGTTAAAACCGACTGCAAAATCTAAAGTTTTTGTTTAGCAAATTTAATACAGTTTAACCTTTCATTTTTAAGTAAAATACCTTTTATTTCAGGCCATAAATATGGCTCTGCCCATGTTCCAAAAAGTTCTGAAGTATACCTACTTCCTCTTTAATTGCTCGACAATTTGAACTAAAAAGAAGACGTAGTTTGTTTTTAAAGCGATGGAAAACACGTAACACAGATTAATAATGGTTTTCCGCACAAGGGCTTTCTTTTCGTATAAAATTCTCATCATGTTTGATGAGTAAAAAAACACAAACTTCCTTGAACACATGATATATTCTGAATACATGCTTATATAAACATAAAAAACGTCCACTGAAGGAAAAACCGTTCACTTTCGCTCCGTTAAAATTTGCCCTCA
This sequence comes from Platycnemis pennipes, assembly GCA_933228895.1. Lineage (NCBI taxonomy): Eukaryota > Metazoa > Arthropoda > Insecta > Odonata > Platycnemididae > Platycnemis > Platycnemis pennipes. The sequence continues at coordinate 49,658,005 of OW121857.1, forward strand.
ACGGCCTCCACAGCGCCGACAAAATGAGCTCCCTTTTATGGGGAAACGTTTCCTCAATCTATACCTGGGCATCACCCGATCCGACCAAAGCAGGTACGCCTCTGAAAGTCTCCCAGGGGGTTCGGATCTCCAAGCCTGAAAACTACTTCCCTCATTAGCGGCGTCCGCCCAGGGGGGTGAGTTCTCAAATTCAAGACCAATCACCTTCCTTAAATATTTTTGTCTTCCCGGATTCCGTCCACCTCCATGAGAATCGTACCCTCCCAATTCCTCCCGGATCCTCCCCACCCCAACAAACCCTTTGGACAACCTTGAAGCTGTTGCCCGGATGTTTCGTTCGGCCTTTCCTGCTCATGTTTGGGCGACTAGACTCAGGGCCATATTCAGGATCTCAACTACAGTCTCGCATCTACTGATTACGTCCTATAATCCAAGGGTAATAGAGAATAGGAGGCCGAACGCAATGTTATAGCTTTGGGACCGAAGCGCCGACAAGGTTCCAGTTACCAAAAAAATCCGCCACGCGGCGCCTCCGTAAGTCGTTACGTTGTGTTCGGTGTGAAACTGCTACACTTGAAAAAATGATGGCAATGTTGACCCTGAAGTAAACATGCCAGGTGAACAGATAAAAATTTCAAGCATTTCTGTTTAAAAAGGTTTTTTTTAAAAAAAGGTTTTAAAAAGATATTTATGTTTAATATAAATGCCTCTTGTATATTGGTCGAACTATTGATTTTTTCATGGAAATTATGTAATTAAAAATAGGACTATACACGAGTATGTATTGTAATTTATTTAGAAAATTTTCAATTGAAATCAGTGAGAGGCATATGTAATAATGTTCCAAAACATTGAGTTGTTCTTTTTACGCTTTAACAAAGAAAATCTGATAATCAATTGGGTTAGGATGGTGTTCAAAATATTCGGTTATTACCTTCAGACACTACCGCATTCGCCAAAAATTTAGTGTCCTGGAGTCATATCAGCTGGCAGCTTGTCAGCTGCCATGCTAATATTTAACGTGCATCTTTAATAAATCTAATATTTTCCAAAAAGCAGTTACAAAATACCTCTCAGTTGCATGTAATTAGTACTTTCAAATTAGTACTTTCACGGACTAGTTTTTTTTGAATTCCTGCATGAAAGTGAGAATAATGTAATTCTATCGTGTTTAAAATGCATGCCTGGTGATGGTTCACCCCCTGCCACACACCCTCGTGATAATGGGTATTATTTGGATGTGGAATACACCGTGAAATAATGAAATCTGATGATTCCGCTTCACAGCTGAGACATCTAAGACATCCACGAGGATTTCCGGTAGAGAAGGCTGAACGTACCGCACAAACCATGTGTACTCCTAAAAGCGTTTACTCCACTATCATGATGTGTTATGGCGACGGTGAACAATAGGATTTTAGGTCATTCGCGGAAGTCACTCAAAATGAAATCTACCGAAACGTTAGCACGCGAATGGAGAGGTAGGGCTTATTCTGTCGACTCGATTCGAAATTAATCCCTTACTCGCCTCCATAGCCATTGCATTTCAGATCCCTGCTGAGGTTTAGGCTTTTGCGCGGGGGCGCAACTATAAGACAGCCTTGAGCCTTTGCTTCCTTCTCTCTCTCTTCCCCCCTAACACTTGGTTCGCTGTTCGCGAGTCTTTTTGAGAGGATTGGGGCGGGAGAGGAGGTCTTATGGTGGCAGGAGAGATGACGACTGCCTTAACAAAACGCGGAAACTAAAAGAGATTTTGTTCAAACTTGAGAGAAATATCCGCGACTATGGACAGGAGGGAAATAGAGGAAATAAGGAGAGGGCAGTAGTACACTATTGTGCTAGTAAAATTGGTCCAAAATCTCTTCGATATATTAAATATGTCATATTAGATGCATGTACATCATTATCATCATATTCTCCAGATAAGCATAAGAACGCTTCTAATGAACTAGCGTTCTTATTTCCATCCTTTTATATCTATCTGTTGGTAGAATTTTCTTTTCGATAGATCTCACTCTTATATAGAAATATATATGAAAATACTACCCGCGAATAATCGATTGGTTGGCTATTCAGGGGAGGCGGCCGACAGCTGAGTTCGTTTGCGCCATTTAGGGTAGGTGGGTAATTGGGTAATGGTAGGAGTATTCAGGTACTGAGGAAGGGTGGAGTGATACCTGCAGTTGGCATTAGCCTATTCTTAACGAAAGGCGTCAAGGGGACCACGGCTTGTCCCATCCGGAGTACTGATCTTGACTCCACTAAGCACTCAGGACCGGTTTTCTACTGAAAAATCCGCCACTGTGAATCGAACCCGGGCCCTCGGGATGGGAGGCCAGTACTCTAGCCACCACATATACCCGATCCCCTGCGAACAATGGAATACCTCTAATACTAGAACGTATTCCACAATCAAAATGTCGAATAACTATGCTAAATACTATACATTTTTCGTGTTTGTGAACCATTTAATTCAAAACAGGACATAACGTGGTGTATAGACACTTCATGCTCACATATAAAGGATTATAAAAGTTAATATATTCAACAGTCCATAATTGGTGGAAAATATTTTATTATACATTTGACATTTTAAAGCAGAATAACATTTTTTAAATTAATCAACCTGTAGCTTTTAACTTTAACAGCAAAAAAATTAATTGGCAGAATAATGTTAAGCCTTAATAGCATACCTTATTTTTATGTCCTATTTTGTTTTAAATAGGATTCCGGTAGTTAAATTTCTTCAGTTTTTCTGTGAAGGCGGATTCTAAACACTCTCTTATGAGCGATATGGTATCAGGGAGTCATTGAACTTGAATTATCACAATCATAATTATCAGAACTTATTGGTTGGGCCGTTAAACCAAGTACCCCTTGGCAGTTTTCGTCAAGAGCATTGTTTCGCATTGCCGACGCCGGGTTTCTCTCTCCCCTATTTCCAGTACTCAAAGTTCCTGGTCATAACCAATTACCTACCTATGCAGAGTGGTGCAAATGTTTTTAGCTATCGATCGCTTTACCCGATTGACGATTTACGTGATATACAGTAAACTTCCGTATTATCCGTGCTCGAATTATCTGGCCTGCGGATTATCCGTGCATTGACGATCTATTTAGTATATCGGCATTGGTCTCAAAGGCAAACAAACAGTTGTTATATGCATCCAATTTTGAGTTTCAATACGGTCTTACCGACAAGTCAGATGTCTTACATCGTGTCGTCAGATGTCTTAGGCTTCGTGCCGCCACCCGAGGCTTGCGAAATTTAATTGCGGCTGAGAGAGCTTTACTGGTTCCTTTTTGTCATCCAAAGTAAAGTGAGGATCTTTTCATTGAGGCGTAATTTTAAATTCTAGATTCGTATTTTAAATTAAATTTTTTTATTATTATATTATTTTTTTATTGCCATGCATTAATGATGACTTTACGATATAAGTGTCAAAAATTATTTTATTATCAATTTTGTTATCAAATCACATTCAAAGCAACAAACGAAATACACAATATTTCTTTGAAGTGCTAATGTGTTCGGTGAAAAGTGTGACACATCTCTACGGCGATTAAGCACTTCGACGTGGTTCCCGGGGATAATGTATGAGTAGAAAGTGTTATTTATTTTCAATATTTTATCTCTTTGTATCAGTCCTAATCACGAGCTATAACTTAAAAAATGTCTAAGTTATATCAAACAATAATTATGTCAATGTTTTTCATACTAATTTTCAGGCATCCTTCGCCCTTTTATCGCGTGGCGTTTTCCATCCCATTAACATGGCTTTTATGGAATCTGGTTAAGTATTTTATCTGGTTAAGTATCTTTTGTATGGAAAATTATTAATTTCTAATATTTTTTGCACATTTTTCTATTTCTGGATTTATCTTATACATTTTTTGGATGATTTCTGAAAATTTTGGAAAATTTCAGGAAATTTTGTAATTCTTGCGAAAAGTTATGAACAATTTGCAAAATATTTCATATTTTGGGAAAATGTTTGAAGAATTTTCATAAATTAAAAACGTTTTGAAATAATTTGGTAAAATTAATTAAATTTTGACAATTTTAGAAAATATTTAACGCATGTTTAAAAATTTCGGAATATTAGGGGAAAGATTAAAAATTTTGCTAAAATTGGAAACATAAGGTAGAACTACGAAACACTACCCAAAAATACTTCAAGAAACATTAATTATTAATAATACCAATAAGCTATACCAATAAGCTATGCCAAATAAGGTGGCAAATAATGCATAATACAAATGTGAGATAGATAAATGTGCAAAATTAATAGAAATGAATAATTTTCAATACAAAAATTGTGAATTAACCAGATTCCATACAAATCAATGTAAATTGGATGATTTACAGCGCGAAAAAACGGTGAACGTTGCGTGAAATGAGTATGAAAAACATTAGCATATTAGATGTTTGATATAACTGAGGCCTCTTTATAATTTATAGTTCGACTTCAGGCCTGCTACTTAGAGATAAAATATTGAAAATAAATAACACTATTTACTCACAAATTATCTTAGGGAACTACATCGAAGTACATCATCGTCGCATAAACTTATTTCTTTTAACCGAACACAATAGCACTTCATAGAAATAGAGAGTATATCGTTTGCTGTTTTCAATGTGATTTGATAACAATATTGTTAATAACATTACTATCGCCACTTGTGTCGTAATGGCACAGTTTTCCATGGAATTATTTAAAAATAATTTAAAATATTAAAAAGAATATAATTTGAAAATAAATGTAGTCAATTTTATGAAAATTTTGAAAAACTGTAGAACATCTTTAAATATGTTGGCTAATTTCAGGAAATTCAGGAAAACATTAAGAATTTAAGGAAAATTTGGGAAATATTAGGATACTTTTGTTGAACGACAGAGGAAAATCTAAAAAAAATGTAAGAAAATTTTCAAATTTTAGGACTTCTTGATATATATAAATATATTTGAGCAAACTGGTGAATTTGAGGAAGTTATCGAAAAATTATTAGATAATGATGGAAAAAGGTAGGAAAACTCGGTAACATAACGGAACATTTGGGATAAATTTTAATGAAATTCGAAAGGTGAGAAAAACTTTACAAATATTTTGAAAAATATTCTTTATATTTTAGAAAAATCTAGAGCAGAGAAGTGTAACATGTTGGAATATTTCGGATCATCAGGGGGAAAAATTAAAATTGTATTAGTTTTCATTAATATTCCCAACATTATAATAATGAAATCATGATGGAAAAATTTGGCAAATTTGGAAAATTAGGAAAAAATGAAGAAAGGATTTTGATTTAATGATAAAAGTTTGGTAAATGAAATAAAATTTATGAATCTGATAGAAAATTTGGGAAAATTTATAAAAATATTGGAAATTTCAGGAACATTTTTATATTTTGCCTGACTGCATAAATTTCGCTAAATCTGAATTTTTTTTTGGAAATATCACCCATTTTACTTAACACATCACCCCTTTAAAATAATAAAATGTATATTGTTTGTTGTTTTCAATGATTTTTTAAAATAAAATTGTTATAGTTGGTAATAAATTTACTATCGTCTCTGATGATCTAATGACATCATTAGTTCATGGCAATAATAAAGATTATTCAAATAATAAAAACAATTAAAAAAGTTTGCCAAGAAATGAAAATTTTTGGGAAAATTTGGGTATAACTTGGAATGAGTTAGAAAAATATTGGGATAATTTTGTCAGAAATAGGAAAATTTAATTAAAATATAAATTTCAAATATTGGAAAGTTTGGAATATTTGAGCGAAATAGAAATATTGGTTACAGGAAAAAGTGTAGATAATATTGTAATCACTTTGGACAATGTGGGAAAATATTTAGAAAAATTATGAAAATTTTAAAGAAATTTTGGAACGTGACAAAATTTTGAAAATATTGGTAAAATTGAGAGGAAAAGTTTTAAATATTTTTATAGAATCTCGTGAAGTAAAAACTTGTGTATTGAAAAATACCCATTTTAAATGAGATTATTTTCATTCATCTATGTTCACATTTGTATCACAGATTATTTTCCACCTTACTGGTAATAATTTAATTGCTCTGTCTCTTTCTATTTATCACACATAAATATAAAAAGGGAAGGTATGCATTTCTTGATTTCACATAATTTTTTATGTGTAACATAAAATCAGCTAGTTAAAGGTGTTATTAAATTATTACTGATTAATTTTTTTCGTTAGCATCCGTATTATTCTCAATTTTTCAAATGTTTTCGTTAAATATACCAAGAGTTTCCCAAATTTACCAATATTATTCTAAAATTTTTAATTATTTTTCAAAACATTCAGAAATTTGAAACCATTTTATAATATTTAAAAATTCTAATCTTTGTCATAATTTGAAATTTCTTCGTAGCATTCAATACAAAACCATTTTTTTGTATTTATTTTTTATTTTTACATAATTATCAAAAATTACTGTATTGATGCTCATAATGTTGCGTAAATTCATTTTAAATGTTCCAACATTTTTCCATATCTACCAATATAGTCTAACCGGTTTCTATTATATTTTTATTTTACTAAACATTTCATTTGTTGCGCAAATTTATTCCCCAATTTTAATATTTACCAATTCTTTCATCATGCTTTACATAATTATATAAATCATTCTAAATTGTTCCCAAATATTGCGCAATTTAAAAAAATCGCTAATATATTCCCAAATTTTTCTCAATTTTCCCCAAATTTTCCAAATTATTGTTACATCTTCCACATCTTTCCAAGTTTCCGAAATATTCAAAATTTTACTAAAATTTTATTCTTATATTGCTTCATCTTCCCCAATACCTTACCGAATGTTAGACTATTTCAAAAAAGTTTCTAATACTTTCCGCAATTTTACTAACTATTCCAAAAATTTCCCCGATTATCCCGAATTTTCGAAACGTTTCCATTATTTTCCAAATAAAACATAATTTTTTAAATATTACCATATTTTCTGAACAATTTCTATGTTTACAAAGTTTATAGCACTGTATATTGTTTTCCAAAATTTTTACAATTTGCCAACTGTTATTTGCTCAAAAATTCCTCCCAAAAATTATCCCAAAATTTTCCTGATATTTTAACGTTTCTTATGTATCCAAAAATTTTCAAAACTTCTTAATAAACCAAAATTTATTCCAAATTTACCATTTTGTTATTAAGTTTTCCAACATGAATCAGTAATTATTTAAATATTTTCGAGAATTTTCTCTAATATTCTAGTTTGGTTTATTACAAATTTCTAAAACATCACTTAAACAATATTTTTTTCAAAATTTCCTATTTGTTTCTATATTTATCTAAAAAAATTGAAATCACTTTCCCTATATTTCCGATGTTTGTTCAAATATTATAAAATTTTTCCAAAAATTTTCCGTTTCCTAATATTTCACCAATTTTCTCGAAACCAATAATTTCTCCCCGATTTTTCTGAAATTTTCCAACGTGTTCCAATAATTCTCTAAAATGTTTCATTGATTCTGAAAATTTCCAAAACCTTTTCCAAATTCTTTTTTATTTCATTTTCTATTGTAGTAAATTATTTTTATATTGTCATGATTTATAGAAGTCCTTACGACTAATTTTTTGATAGAAATTTTACCATCCATTTCTTTTATCAAATAACTTTTAAGACAAGAAACAATATCCCTATACTTATTTCATCTGCTAATGTATTCTGTAAAAAGTAAGTCTATATGACGATACTGTACCTCGGCACGGCTCCCCTTATATTTTTTACAATTGGCTCCCAATTAATTGTCTAAAATTCCAACGTGTTCCAAATACTCTAAAATGTCTCAATTTCAACAATTATCCGAAAAATTTCAAATTAGTTTTTATTTAATTCTTTTATATTGTTTCAATGTTTATGACATTTCGTCGTAAATTTCATTAGTAAATTTATTTTCAATTTCGTTATTGAATCATATTCAATACAACAAACAATATGCCCTCTATTTATGTGAATCAGAAGTGTTTTCTGTAAAATGTAGGTTTATGCGATGATACGGTTCTTCGGCGTGATCCAAAAAAAATTTCTAAAATTGGTTCCTAAAAAAAATTGAAAAATTCTATTTATATGTGTTGTTTATTTTTAATATTTTATCACATCGTATCACGCATTATAAATATTACAATTGAATATATTTACCATTTTATTTCTAATAAATATTTTTTGATGCATAGCGTAATCAGCTGGTTAATTGTGATATGTAATTGAAATTGATTATTTTTTTTGTGAGTTATTTCGGATATTATTTCGTTTTTTACCCAGTTTTAAAATAGTTTCCTTAAATTCTCCTGTTTCCCAAACTTACCAAAATGTTTCCAACATTATTTTCGCAATATCCCCAAGCTACAAATTTGTTCAGCCTGTTTTATATATTTGACATTATTTTGTTAAATATTCACATATTCTTAATATTTGTCAAATATTATCCAATTTTGTCGAAACATTTTCAAAATATATACGTAAATTTTCAAATCTGTGCGTAATTTGCTCTAATTTTTGCCATATCTTCCTAAAGTTTATAATATTATTAAGCGTACTATTCTTTTCTCTTCCACCCAATTATTCCGAAAATTTCAAATATCTGCCATTCATTTCCCTTAATTTTCAACATTTTCGTAAATTACCCAAAATTTTCTATCTTTATCCTGAATAAAAACATCCTAAATTTTCCTTATTTTTTTAAAATTTTTTTCCTAAATTCTTAAAAAAATAGAAACATGGCATGGCATGTTTGGGCACACTGAAAATTTTCGAAAATTGATGGAAATTTTTTGATAATTATAGAAATATGTTTCAAACATTATGAAAATAATGGAAAATTGTGGAAGACTAGTGAAACATTTTGCTAATTTAGAAACAATTTAAAAATTAAATTTTTTTAGAAACAAATATTGACAAATTGTTGAAATAATTGCAGATATATTGCGGAGTTTAAAACTTGAATGCAAATTGGAAACATTTTATTAAATTTTATTAATATTTGGAACGAGGTAAATTTCTGAAAGTTTGAAAAAAATTGGAAATTTCTGGAAAATTTTGTGAAATTTAAGGAAAAATTTTGGAAAAATGGGAAAAAATTACGAAAGAATACTCAAATAATATTAACAGTCCTAATTCAATAACACAATTTACTAGCCTATAACGTTATATAGAAAAAAAAAATGAGAGGGGCAAAATACTTATTTACGAATAAGGTGGCAAATAATGTGTAATACTAATGTGAACATAGATAAATGAGGAGAACAATTGAAAAAAATAATTTTCAATACAAAAGTTGGTATTTAACCATATTCCAAAAAATTCTTTAAAATTGGGATGGTAAATCTCCCGCGAAAAACGGGGAACGTTGCCTGAGAATGCGTATGATAAACTTTAACATGCTAAATGTTTGATATAATTCAGACCTTTTTTTATTTGTTGATCGTGACAGCCTGCTACCACGAGAGAAAATATTGAAAATAAATAAAACTATCTACTCATACCTAGGGAACCACGCCGAAGTACTATGGGAGAAAAAAGTTTCCCAACAAATGGAGCGTCACCCCTATCGCTCTGAGAGAAAATGGGATTCCTTTGGGAATACTACTTTCCTAGGGTACGAAAGACGGAGAATGCGGAGTGAAGTTCGGCGAGAAGGAGATAGTTAAATAGAGTGTTTAAAATGCATTCAATGAATAATATGCCTCCGTTCTGGACGCCAGCGCGTTTTCAGTTCGGGGCAAGCAAGCGGCCGCCGGTATTCCGTCACACACTCGAGCGATGAGTCGAATCACCTTACCGTGTTTGAACTTCCCTCGTCGTGGCCGAGACCAAAGAATATTGTACCGTCAGAAAGAAATCCGATTTTCTATCAGAGCGATAGTGGCGACTCTCCATTTGTTGGGAAACTTTTTTCTCCCATAGTACATATCGTCGCAAAGACTTATCACCCTCTTTAACCAACACATCACTACTTAGTAGCACTTAAAAGAAATAGATTATATACAGGTTTCCTGTTTTGAATGTGATTAGATAACACAATTGATAATAAAATTATTATGGACATTTACGTTAAATTGGAATTATTAATTCAAGGAAATAAATAAAAATTATTTAAAAACAAAACTTTTAAAAAGAGAATGTGAGAATTAGCGAGTCTTTGCTGCTTTATTTCGCTCAGTCGATGCAATTGATGATTTTTGAAAATTATTCTGGAGCCTATGTATCACAGGCACGGACGTAACTTGAAAAAGGTGCGCATAAACTGGGACACTCACGAAATGTTTTTGAATTTTATGTAGGAAAGCAGTCATCATCAGAGGACAGACAAATCTGAAAGAGTGAATAACTTTGATTGGTTAGTTACCTTCAATCCTTTGACGAAGCTGGTTTTACCGTCAAAAATTCTGAAGAGAATTTAGTGGAAACATTTTTTTCCACGCTCGTATCAGGGCTATTTATTTTAAGATATTATGTTCTATTCACTTACGCATATGTACATGCCTTTATATCCACACGCAAGCTACATGTGAGTGTGTTCGCACATACCTGAGAAGTTTACATTCTCCCGGGTATAGAAGATCCGCGGAGACGCGGCTTACAGTAAAGAAAGTAGTCTCAGAAAGAAATTGGATGATGAAGGTGGAGGAGAACAAGAGGTCGGGTTGGAGGCATAGGAGACGCAGCAGATTGACGAAGAGATTTGACAGTGGTTCGACGGAAGAAATTGGAACTCTCCCTCTCTCCCTTCCTATCTCCCTTCACCGAGCCGCGAAATAAAATTCGCGGAAAAGGTATTTGGGGATTTTTTTCCCGGGATGAGGCTAGAGTTAAACCCACCCAACCACCTTCAGCCAAAGCAAACGCACCACTCCTGTTTTTCTGCCACGGTAAAGGTGGCGAATAAAAGACTTCCTCGGTCGGATAGATCTTCGGGGGTAGTTTCTAGTTTCCTAGGATGAATGCTACAGGACAAAATCCTGAAAATGGAATGTTGAAAAATTGAATATTCACTATGGAACAAGACTCGAAAAAATTAAATGTTGAAATGTAATGATTCACAAATTTTGGGGTGCAAAATATGAAAACATAGTTAACACCTTATTTATCTAAGTTTATCAATTAAGGAAAAGATCAGGTGATGACCACCTCCCTTGTGGTACACTGCTCGTCCACACTGGAGTACAAGTGAGGCATTTGGATAGGTTTTTCTCCTACATTTTTTAAACATTTAATAAATGTTCTCGTCACTCATTTATATTTGCTACATCAACTCACCTCTTGATTTATTAAGAAAACACTTGATGTTTTGTTACAATATATATGAGTTATCACGGATAAAAAATATATCATTTTAAGTGAGTGCTAATATTAATTTGTTCCCATATTTCTAAAACCTTTAGGAAAAGATAGGTTAAAGCTTAAACTCATCAGGACCGCTTCTTGCCTTTTTATTTTATTCTACTATTAGCCATATATACGTACGAATAAAAGTGCAACCGGCAAATCTGAAAACTAAAAACCATGGTAATTTGGTAATCAATTTTAAAATTTACATATGTAGTGACTGAAAGTACCTTTTAAATGGAAATCATTAACGTTTTATCGTCTACAGTCAAGCGAAAAGCAAAAAAATTCGTGAAGATGAATTTTTTTCATGGAGAAAATGAAACAGAGTGTGATTATAGCCTTTCATAGAGTGAATTTGAGCTGACATTGGTAAAAATTTAGCAGAAATAGCAGATATCCTGTATGATAGATTCCTGTTATTCTTGCTAAATTTCCTGCTAAATTTTTACCAGGGAAGCATAAAAATAGCTAATAGCAGCAGTGGTGGAAATAAAACTTATGAGTAGCTGACCCGGAAATTACAGACATCTTGCGGCAAAATATTTCCTCAGATACCCTCGAGCAACATTACCAGTGGACAAAATGAGATAGTGAGCAAACGGATGATTATGAACGGAGCAAATTATATTTACCGGTGTTGAAGGTGTTCATGTACTACTTACCTCAAATGTATCTCCTTTGCAGTGCACCGCAATTTTCTTTAACTTGTTGTAATCTAGATTATTTACTATAATTCCATTCTAGATCAATGGGGTCGTTTACCATATTTTTTTATTGCCGAATCTGATAGAGTTTGTAAAATAAAAGGACCCGTATTTTTCCGTTTTCTGATCCGACAATTGTTTCCCGAGTTATAGGCGTCGAAAAACTTTCGGAAAAATGGGTGTGGTGCAACCTCTGACGTATATCTACTTCGTCCAATCACAACTGAGCCCGCGAAGCTACTTCGCCTTATCGCAAAGGGGGGGACACAGCTGACTCGGCCAATGGGAGCGATTTCGACAGCATCTGTGCGAGCAGACCTTCCGAGAACCCCCCTCCACTCCCTTCCCCCTCCCCTGAAAGCAGCCAAGGACGGGAGGAAAATGACGTCAATGTTATCACAGCAGCATTTTCGGTCAACTTTTGCTTATTTTAATTTTTGTATTATGAGTGAATAGTTATGGTTAGAAGATTAATTTTTTCACTAAATGTCTTTTTTTGTTTCCATCTAACAATTTCGTGAACGAAATTGCGATTTCGGTTCCGAGTAAACGCCCCCATTGTGGCCACTACTCGACGAAGCAATTTTCGTACCTTGGTATAAAACTCTACCCGGCAAGGGAGAATTATTTGGGTCGCTTATTAGGCTCGAGTCTCAATTTCGACTCCTTTTAGCATAAATTTCGGGAACTCCATCGATTCTCCCGACTCACATCTGGTCTTCCACGTAGCATTAACTGATCGCACCCACGTCTCAGATTTCCCTCATTATGGGACAGGGGAGGGGGGGGGGAGCTGTGTTTTTTTCTTTTTATACTTTTTGATCGCGCGCGAGAAGAAAATGACTTCGGCCGGTCGAAGACTTGGGAAATTGTCCACGTGGAAAACCAAAGGAATTTGACGCGGTCGCATTAGGAAAGGGAAGAAAAGGGATACGTAGGAGCTTAAACTCCGGCGTCGAATTTTTCCCAAATTCTTCCCCGAGTCCCCCGTGGGGTATTTTGGGGAGGAAAATCGGATTTGAGGGAAGTAGGGGGAAAGGGTGGGCGTAGAAGATCCCGGCTCTCGGAAGGCAGAATCCAGTACCAACAGATCCCTCGAGTGAACGTGGGCTTAAGGGAACGGAATTTGACAGTGTGTGAGGTTTCTCTTCTTCATCTACATCCACCCGGTACCCTGCAAGACACCGCGAGGGTGTGTGGCAGGGGGTGAATATCACCATTCATGAACTATTGACATGTAAACAAGCTACTAAATGGAAACATGCTACATAATAAGGACACATGCTACTAGTGTATGTTTGGTGAGAATTCACCCCCTGCCACGCACCTTTATGGTGGCTTGCAGGGTATTATGTAGATGTGGTTAGCATCCACATAGTAATAAAGGGATCGGTTGTTAATACATGCATCATGCTATACAGACTACTATATTTCACCTATCTATCCCTTTAATATGCTGTCTATTGTGTTCTATTATATACGGGGGAAAAATGAAATTTTGAACCTGTCAGTACCGCAATCTATTTCTCTAATCTTACTGAACTGTTCGAATCTAGCATACCACGTTGGTTAAAAAAAATACATATCTAACATCTTCAGTAGAGCATTCCGCTTCAAATAACTTTAATAGATTTAATCTATTAAAGACATTTGAACCTACGGCCTGATAATGATTCCCAACTTAGGAAATTGTCAACGTGGGAAACCAAAGGAATTTGACGCGGTCGGATTAGGAAAGGGAAGAAAAGGAAAACGTAGGAGCTTAAACTTCGGCGTCGAATTTTTCCCAAATTTATCCCGGAGTCCCCCGTGGGGTATTTGGGTTCATTAACTTGTTATATTAATTCCGATACTTTGCCAAACCTAACCCGCTTGGTTATACCAAGGTTATATACCTCATAGAACCCATATTGCTCGAATAATGTTCGGTTTAAGCTAGGTGGTCGGAAAGAAAACGACATGAGAGAGCGGTAATGGGAAGACCATCAAAAATAGGCGTACTATAATTAGATTGAAAACGACATACACCGTACCCTACACAACTTTATGAGGTGATAATTTGAAAAATCTATTTAGAATACTAGATCCAACATTCTCCTGCATAAAATCAAGAACATCGGAAACATCTAAGATGTCAAGCATGACTAATTAGGGATTATGAGAAAATATGAATTTTATTAATTCAGAAGAGATATTGATATTTCATGTTAATTTCTCTCAAGATTCTACATTTTATTTGTACCATGAAATCTTGTGAGATATGGGACGTTCAAGCGTAATGAGAAATGGTACACCAAGCTCACCGAATCAAGGTTTATTCAAGTCCGTTCTCGCATTTGACGGAGTGTAATTCTTGGATTATATACGTGTCGAAAGTATGTATCATTCCCAACGTTCTAAAACCACTTGGAAATCATTCAGCTCATGAATTCTGCTGAACGTATGAATGAGAGGGTTTTTTTTCGCTACCCTCTTGAAATTCTGTTATAATGCTCCGAGAGACTACATTTCTGAAAGAGATGTTTTAATTATCATTCACTATAGTTGTGGGTGAAATTCATTCAAACGTGGCTCTCATACTCTATGGATTTTTTTACTTTACGATGATAAGTGTGTGTGTTTATAACAGTAAGGAGAATAATTCCATTGCCAAAGAAAAGGGAAATAGATAATCATTTAGGAAATGATGTATGTGCCCTCTTTTTCTCCTAATAGTGCCAAATAAACTATAGTTATTTCAACAAGTACACTCTAAACTCCGAGGATCTCACCACTATTTAGCTCCCACATCCTAAACTTCCCGTTAGACTGATACAGCGAGGGCTCAGGAATCCGGCTCTAAAGATATGGGTATGAAATCAATTGGAATAAAAATGGAAGCAAGTCTAATGGGTATTAACGTATCATATTTATTGCAATTTTATTCCTATTAATTTTTCCTCATCATTTATTCTACATCATAATCCTACTTATCTTCTCCTCTCCTATATCTTAATGTAAGTAAACCTTTTTATAAATAATGATGCCTGATAAGCTTCAAAACTACGCATCTTTAAAATGGTATTTTTTACATACCTACGCCATGCTAAAACCCTCTCATTCGATGCTTAACTCCGTGTCATTTAATTTCAAATACGAAACATCTCCTGTCTCCAACTGCATTTAGAGTTTTCAAAGTGCAACATATGAATGAAGTTTGGGTACGGCTTTTCGTTAATTCAGGATTCGGTCCGTATCCTGATGAAAGCAGTGTGAGAAACCCGGAGAAACACATCTGGTTTAAAGTTGGAGGGATGGGGGAATGGAAACTGTGCTTTATAGAAGGATGCCAACAAATCAATTTATCCTTCATACTTTATAGGGTTATTGTTTACAATTCAGCCAAGGACTACTGGTTAAGTATAAAGTAGAAGCGGTTGAAAAATGAGTATTGTTGGTTATCGAATTGGATGAAATGTTTTTAAATTGTATGCATCCAATTTATATGGGTGCATACAATTCCAGTGAAAATGCTTAGTTGATGTGGAAGCGAATAAATAGTGTGAAGGTTGTATTTTGTGAGAAAATTACTGGCATCAAGCCTTCTTATTAATTTGTTGCACCTTTTTTCTTCACAAATTTCCCGAATTGCATTGAAGTAAATAGTGATCCCTGAAACTTTTGGCACTAGTGCCCAAAAGTCGCTATTACCGAATCAGCAGAGGCGATTGGGACTGCATTTATATCATTCATTTCGCCAGTAAATTTGTAAAAGTGACATTGCTGTTTAGAATAAGTGCATTTAGCTAATCCGTGCATTTAGGTAAAGCTCTTCCGAGCATTTAATCAATAAATTTTCCATTTCTTAGTCAAGCTTGGATTTCAATATCATCGTGAAACAATTTTTTTTAAATAGTTTGTCTTTTTGAATGGAACAAGTCTTTTAAAATCTAAGATTTAGGTATTTTTGTATCATGAATCTGCTGTATCCGCATAGCTAACTTCCCCTCCAGGCATACGAATGATTTAATCCCACTATAATATATACGAATGATATAAGACCAAAGAAAAAAGGTATCGATCATAACGAAACCATATGTGGACATATTTTTTCCTTTCGATATTTCATGACAAGCAACTCACTTTTCTGATTTCGATCCCCCCCCAAAAAAACTATCTATGTATTCTCTCGTAATTTTCTCTCTGCATATTTATTGAGATTTTCCTTCTCATCATCATTGATGTAATTACTCTCTCATTGCTCTGCAAATCTTAATGGCGAAGCATTGCGTTCAATACGTGCGACATGCTCTCTGCACTCGCATGGAACACGAATTCGATAAATTGGATAAATCTCTGAACCGAAGTGAGGAAGAGGGCAACTGATCCGCTGTGATGAGATTAAACGGAATCGCTTGCTCGGCGGCTGGGGCATCACAGTGAATCCGAAGGGGTTTTAACGACGCGATGGAATGTCCATCAATGCGACGTTAAACCACATGCCAAAACTTGGATTAACAGACTTGCAATCCCATTGATTTTCACTAATCTCTTTCATCCTCCACTGGATTCTGGGATGGGAATGCGTTATGCAACCTGAAAATTCCACGGCAGATGAGAGGCTTTCCAAAAATTTTAAGTTTTGCCCTTTGTTCGACGTAAAATAAGATTGATCGCATGTATAAAATTCGTATTTAAAAACTCTTTTCCCGTTTCCTCCGGGATAAATAACGAAGCACATACACACGCCATAATGTCAACGCATTAAATTATGAATTGACCATTGGGTGAAGGTGACTCTCTCGGGGCCGAATTACATCCGCATTTTCTCCACCAAGGAATTCCTCATGTCCGGGCATGAATAATTTCGTCTCTGGCGAATGGAGTCGTTTTTCACGCGTGCGTGCGATAAATTGCCCTTTCACAAAGTTGAAAATAGCTGTAAAACCCAATATAAAAGTACGCAATGTGCCAAAATTATATTGAGAACTGTAATGACGACATTTTCAAATTGTCCGCTAAAGACAGACTTTTGTAAGCTTATATTAACGTTCTACGGAGAAAATTTAGTGGGTTTCTCAGACGTATTGTTATAGTATCTTCACCATCTGTTAGATAATTTAGGTGGTATATTTAGAAAGAAACAGAAAAATATGTCCAGAAATTTATTCAAATAGTAGGATGGATGAATTAATTTTTTGTTGCCATTTTGTATTCCTGCATTAGAATACTAGTCAGCCATTTCATTTTATTTGCTTGATAAACGCATAATTTATTAGTATAATGATTTATCACTTATAATTTTGAATTTAATATGAATTTAAATTTGCACCAAAAAGCATAAATATTTTATGTGTACGATATTCGTATGGAAAATGGTAGCTTTTCTTTGGTAGTAAATTTCATGTGAGAATACTTTATTCCTGAGTGATTTCGATTTAATTTGGACTCGTAGATTAATAGAGGAACCAGTAACGTACTAACTCACATTAATGGTAAACAAATATTAATAGTGGCTGCTTAAAGAAAAAAGCTAGCCAGGATCTGTTGCACAGGATAATATATTGAGGGTTTTTCCCTAACGTAGTTGAAAACTTGCATTCAAGTTAATTATTGTGCTCTAATTATGTACTTTTTATGTACGATGATAATACGTACCTACTTAGTTGGTAATTGGTAATATGTTTTTCAATAGTTGTTCATGCAAAGTATAGGGAATATGAAAACGTTGAAGTTGCAAAAAATGATTGAATGCACTCAAAAAGGTATAGGGCAACATATGACATTGCTATAGTGTTTACATTTCAGTAAGCCTGTTAATTGGAGGGGTGGGCGGGGACCATCTGGAGCCTCCCCTGGCACTTAAACCTCTTTAGATCAACACTTAGATCAACATGTGCCAACCCACATTTAACCTGCCCACCACTCGCAGACAAGGGACAAGAACACCGTGGTAGAGGTATGGAGGGGTCACCCATCCAACCTCCGTCTCGGACCAACGTTGCTTATATTCGGTAATCTTACGGGAACTGGTGTGTAAACTTGGCTTGGCCCTTCCCCTTTCAGTGAGCTTACGAACGCATTAGTTCACAAAGTTAGAAAAATCCATTCTGGGTGATTCAATATTTAATGAATTGGTATATAAAATATAATTATTCCAATGAAACTATTACAAATATATAGATTATCGCCATCTCACAAAGAAATCATTTTATCCATTCTAGTTGATCACGATTTTTGTACTAAAGCATTGATGTATTTTTGCCTATATTTTTTGCAATGAATTAACCTCGTAAATTTATGCCAGATTTACACTTTTTCCATTACTTAATCATTTATTTGAATATTCCGTGCGCTTATCTAAACGAAATGGATCGCCATCCCCTGAGAAAAGCAATACAATATTCAACTGCATCTTTGTAGCAGAGTTTAAACGTTAAATAGTTGAAATAATTATTTTATAATTTTTGAAATTTGATTTTTCAACAAGTGAGATAACAGTCGGAATAAGACATTATAGTCTTATTTAGACTAATTTGGTGCTCTAATTATGTACTTTTTATGTACGATGATAATACGTACCTACTTAGTTGGTAATTGGTAATATGTTTTCCAATAGTTGTTCATACAAAGTATAGGGAATGTGAAAACGCTGAAGTTGCAAAAAATTTTTGTTATGTTCTATTGAAGACATATAGTCTTATTCCGTCTGTATTTGGAATTGTAAAAAGATAGAGCATCATCAGGTTACCGTTAAAATTATCGTAAAATATTCATTTCCTACGGTGCCTTCTTTTAGAATGTTGTGTTCACAATTTTGGTCCCGTGTTTCAGAAAATGCATCTCCAGGGCCATACGCGAGTGATTGAGCAACCTACTGACTATTGGGCACGAAATAAAACTGGTTATTCCTTTATTCGTTAAATCCTAAAGAGAATAGCATCTTGGCAAAAATGCCCATAAGTAACCCGGCTAAATTCTTGCCATCTATCAACTATTATTTCCTTCCTCTTTTGCTTCTATCCAGCTATCTGAACTTCAGAATTTCATAACCCTTCCCCAGTTCTACCGAAGACATTTGTTGCCAAATTTTACTTCCATCTATCAACCTAAATTCTTATCCTTCAATATAAAATATCGCTTTAATCTCCCTATTCTTCGCAATTCTTATGCAATATTTTCCACAACTACTATTAATTCTCCTTTTACAGAGGTAATTATCATCTACCGTAAAATTTACAGCCCTCTAAGACTCGTACACAATCCGTTATCTTCGTCATTATTTAAGAAACCTCTATTCCCTTATTTTTACTTAAGCATCAGCCAGCCAGAAAACTGCACTGGCTTTACATAAGCCAGTGCAGTTTTCCTCAACACATCCAACACTCTATGTACTCGCCTTCCGCAACATTTACGCTCCAATGCTTAAGAAATGCCTTAAACTTGGCATCACATCTATTAGATGTTTGGGCTCTTTCTAGCTTTCCTACGACCATTTTCCCATTCATTTTTGCTATTCCGTTATTCACATTAAACTCCAACCTCTCACATTATCTCGCTGTAACACTGAGAATATATAGAATTAAACACCCGCACCTCGTTAGCGATACACGCTGTATACAGTGCTTCACGTCACATTAACCGTTCAAATTACGAGGATCATTGCGATGACTTTTTCTATCGATGAAAAATGCCCAGAAATACCGCAATTTCAATACTTACTTGGTCGATGGGTGGGAAAGACTTGATCTCCATTTCCTGAACTTACTGCTCTGCTGGTGACCCACACCACTGGGGAATCGTTGCCGACGTTATCCTTCCTGGACCTTGTAAGTTAATTGACCTGCCCCCCTCAACCCGCTAGGTGATCCTTTCACCAAGAGATCCTATACTTACCAGCAGGTCAATACCGATGCTCATTGTAATCATATTATAGTGATGACTCCTAGGAGATGTTAATACTTGACTTAGACAACAATTCACTTCATGGGTGTTTTCAAGTTTGTTTCCGCACGAATAGGAGCTTCAGACCATAAGGAAAGGAATAAAGATAGGTATAACCTGTCCCAACACGCCCTTTCCAATGTACACCTCATGATAAAACATTATTATATAACATTATTTTTTGTAACTTTATACTCTTCCAAATAGCTCGTTAATTTATAAAATTATTAACGCGTTTGTAGATTAATTTTTTACATCTTTTTTAACTTGATTACCGTTAAATTGTCATTAGGTATATCTTCTATTGTTGCTAGCGTGCATTGTTGGATTGAAACATTGTAATCATATTATGGTGATGATAAGGAGATGTTAATACTTGACATAGACAACAATTCACTTATATCCTCATGGGTGTTTCCAAGTCTGTTTCCGCACGACCAGGCCAGGAGGAAAGGAGTAAGGATAGGTATAACCTTTTCCACCACGCCCTTTCCAATCTACGCCTCATCATAACACATCTATTGTTGCTAGCGTGCATCATTGGATTGAAACCTTATCTTCTTTACAGCGACGAGTTCTAATCGTGTATTTTGTCTCCTCTTCATTTTGCCTATACGTTAATACTTTTAAGGCAAGGGTTAGTATATCATCGTTTATTAGGGAATATGTTGATTCTCAAGACTCCCTTATAATTAATTCCCGAAGAGATTTATGCAAAAATATTTTTCTTACAAGGGGTCCATTAATCTGATCTGGATGTGTTGACAAAGTTTTGCAGGCAGGTAGTCCTTGATAGTCCTTCAAGAATCACCCGACTTACAGCGTTAAACATCCAATAATTTCAACTAAAAGCTGTTTGAAATATTTTATGATGACAATGAGGCTTTTAATCACACACCCATCAACGTGGAAGGTAGGCGTAGGGATAGAGTACTAGGCTCTAAACGGAAAATCATGAAATTGACATATCAAAGCTTCGTTTTTTTTCCTTCGAAGTTTTTTTGTGAAAATGTCTCTGGTTATAGATATTTCTAATATGTTTATAGGTTTGTTTTTCTGTGTTTATACATTAAGAATATATTTTATTGGTTAATAGGTTTGTACTGATGGTAAAC
Source organism: Platycnemis pennipes (assembly GCA_933228895.1). NCBI lineage: Eukaryota > Metazoa > Arthropoda > Insecta > Odonata > Platycnemididae > Platycnemis > Platycnemis pennipes. Next base: position 49,679,115 of record OW121857.1, read on the forward strand.
AATGTATCACTGTTTAGTTGGGAATATGAGGCAGCTCCGACTCTCAAGACTCTCACAATTACTTCATTAGGACTTGTTTGCAATTATTTTTTTACAAGGTGAACTGTCATTGCTCTTATCTGGATGTTTTGACGACATTTGCACACGTCATCATATTATGGCATCAAGTTTTACACACAGAGGGATGGTCAATTATTTTATTTAGTACATTCAGGTGGGTTCCGGAAATCCATAAAAAAATAAACTTTGGTTAAAATGTTGAAACAGTTTACATAAGAATTTATTAATTTCTTTACACTCGTTGGGTTGGGTGATCGTAGATTATTACAAAGAAACCTCATAATTTTGTATTTTAATTCACGTGTTTATTCCATTTTTTTGGTTCCCGCCATGCATTTTTCATTTATTTACAAACAAAGCTATATACAGCTCTCTTGAATCCTATTGGAGGCAGTGATTTCGAGTTTGTGCAAAGGAAGGGAATCCATTGGGTAGTTTGCCGTGACGCCTTTGTGTGCCCTCAGGGTTGCGATCTGGTGGAGTAGCAGGTACGCACACGGGAAACAGGAGACAAGTATTATTTCAGCAGCAGATCCAGTAGCAGCAAATAATGTCAAGGAACCATTGTATTCATGGACACATTTTCAAAATTTGCGAATATGAGTATTGATTAATAATTAATTAATTAAATTTTTGGTGCGAGATGTCCAGCAGCATTGATGCCCAATTTTCGGATAACCGGAAAAAAAAGAACGGAGAAAAGTTTTGTTAGCAATCAAATAACACAAGCGTTCAAACATGTGCATGAAAATACTGAATAGGTACTCAGTATTTGAATATCATAAGTTGCCATCAACCACACGATTACCAGGACGGGAAGTATGTGCATATATCATGGCTACAACTTCAATGTTACTCTAAATTTTTTTATTAAAAATATTTTCACCTCCAAATTTGTATAAAATTGTCACTCAGAGGGAAAAACATACACAAAATTCATAACGGTAAAAAATACAGAAATGCATTGAATCTCAGGTTAGTTTCGGATTTTTGAAAAAGAGGGGTTCATCTTGATTTTGGGAAACAAATTTAAGACAGTTAAAGAAAAATTACTTTCATATTAGCTACGTTTTTTCGTTTCTAACAAGCATTGTCACATAACGTTACGGTATCATAATACCGTAACGCTATGTGTAAGCCTCAATCATCAAGTATAAGTATCATAATTCTTATATTAGAAGGTAATTTGAAGATTAGTTAACATTTAGCAGGCTATTTAACAAAAAAAAACAAGGTCAACCCCAGAATTTTTGCATTAAAAGAGTAGTATAGACTAAGCGGAAATATCTGCAAATTATAAGTCGCTGTCTCTGGCGTTACTTTGTGGAACTTTTTCATGATTAATGAGTGAGGTACTTGGTTACATTCCACACTTTAATTATAAAACCTCGGTGGTGCTGAAACCTAGGTCGAAGTTTTAGAATAAATGTGTGGAATCTAACAAAGTACCTCTTTCATTAATCTACGATTTAATTCTAAAAAATTAAGAAATAGTTGAGAACTATGTAATAGCAAACCGTTACCTTTACGCTCTTTATGGTTGTCAGTCGTTCTTTTATACAGTTAAACATACGATTCGTAAGAGATCTCACGAGGTACTGTTAGCTATACTGTAAGGGCTGTTCTATTACCTTAAATTTATCCAATATGCTCATATTAAAGCATTTTTTGCACCCTATTTAACATTTGATTTTAAAATTTGGGTTTCCCCAACAAAACTAAACAAATTGCTGTAAAGAAGTATTCTCAACGAACTCAGCTTGCCTTTAAATACCCAGCTCATTTCAGAAAAGCCATGACATTACAACAAACCATTGAATTAAATTAAGATATCTATGTATGATGTTACATATCAATATTTTCATTTGCCATTCATCTTTACAAATACATTAAATCTGTTTTTTACTTTCCAGGAGTCAAGCAGTATACGACTGAGGTCATATACCATGATGGTAGGCGTTAACAAGTACTTGTCATGTAAGTAATTTTAACTATTTACTTATACAATTAAATAATTTGAAAATTTAATTGTACTCTAGTAAAGAAAGTGAACACATCATTAAGAAAGAAGTGAAAAACGCAAAACTGATTAAAATATTACGGTAAGTCATGCTTTTAGAAATTGAGAATAGTGTTATGCGCCCTTGCAAAGAAGATATTTGATTAAGGCACTCAATGTTTATGAATCACGTGATTTTTTTAAACTTCTTAATCTTAGAAAATAGTTTGTCGTCGTTCATTTTCAAGCATACAATGAATTGTTAGAGATTATAGAAACCCAAATGACCGTAATGAAAGGAAATATAAGCACTGAATACCAGTAACATATTACTTTATTATTCCAGCGATGGAGTAGTGTGGAAAGAATTTCTCACGACGATAATTTTAAGAATGTATTGGAAGAGGACAAACAAAGAATCTAATAGTAGTATTCCTCAGCCGATGAAACAAGGATAAAACTTTTTCGAATCCCGGTCAAGGCGAATGATTTTTTTCTGTCGTGCAATTCAGCGGGTAACTCCGCTAAAGTTTTTGCTGCCAGCTCGCGCGCTTTGAATTTGAACAAATTTGTGACAAGTAAACAGCACTCGAAAAACGCATTCCTTCCTTGCAACTTCTGTTCTTCAATAAAAAGTAATATTTAAACGTATGATCAATACAAATTGAAAGAGCGTGGGCATCTTACGGCGTTCCCTCATTACAAAGTATTCATTCTACAAGAATACAAGTTCCACAGAGAAAAAAAATCATTTGCCTTGACCGGGTTTCGACCCCTGGTCCCCTGATTTCCGGCCAGGCATTTTAACTGTTAAAGCACCAGGCTGGAAATCTGACGATTAAGGGTACGAGTCGCTGTGATGACGAATCCTTTTTTTCTCCGTAGAACTTCTGCTATTGTAGGATCAATATTTTGGAATGAGAGCAATATGAAATAGGTTGCGTATAAGATGTAATTCAACTTATTATTGATAATGATTTAGGTTGAAAAAAATTAAAAATATTGTTAAACGTGGAATCACTGTCAATGTAGCCATATCGAGGAGGAAACATCCAGGAAATGCCTTATTGGCGTAGAAAACCATCGTATTCAATTTGTAATCATCATCATCATCACCATCACCATCAAGGGTCAACAATCCTAGGATCGGTTTCACGCAGCCCTCCACTCGATTATTCTATCTGCCAACCTCGTATTACGTTGGTTTTGTACTCTTTTTTTCTTGCTGCACACCAATATCTTAATTTTCTCCTTATTGATCTTCAGCTGATGTCTGGCCATTGTCCTTTCCATGGTTGTTAGCATATTCTCAGATCCTTCTGTCTCTGCTATGAGGGCTATGTCATCAGCGAATCGTAGGATGCTGATTGTTTCTCCGTGGATTTTCTTTTCCAGACCACTTCTTGATTTCATTGATGTCAACATTAAAAATTACGGGAGACAGTGCACAGCTTTGTCGCACTCCTTTCCTTACCCTTGCTTCTTCAGAGCTGGGTCCAGATTTAATCACAGCAACTTGGTTTTTGTACAGACTGTGTATAATTCTTCGGTCATTGTAGGACACTCCAATTCCCTTCAGAATTCCAAGCATTGAATTCCAATCCACGTCAAAAGCCTTCTCTAAATCCACAAATGCAATGTAAGTCGGTTTGTTCTTCTCCATTCTCTTCTCTATAAGCAGCCTAATGTTGCTTCTCTTGTACCCTTACTTTTCCTGAAATCCGAATTGATCTTCATCCAGGAACTCCTCTGCTTTTCGTTCTATTCTTCTGTAGATTATCCTGGTCAATATCTTCAATGCATGTGTTGTCAGACTTATAGTCCTAAAATTTCCCCGCTCTCTTCTTTTTGGGAATAGGAATTATGATGTTTTTCTCGAAGTCCCAAGGTATTTATTCTGTTGAATACATGTCGCAGATGGTTTAGTAGAGTTTTGATGGTCTTCTCTCTGGCATTTTTTATTAATTCAGCTGTGATATCATCAACAACAGAGGCCTTAATCATCCGAAGGTCCCTTACTGCTGCGTCGAATTCCGATCTTAATATTGATGCTCCCATATCATTTTCGGCTTCGTTTTTCTCTTCAATCGCTTTTGTTTTGAGATTTTTTCCGTTGTATAACTCTTCCAGATATTCTTTTCATCTCTTCACTTTGTCTTAATTTTCAATGAAAAGTTCTCCGTTCTTGTCTCTTATGGCATTGCGTCTTTTTCTCTCTGTTTCTTGAAGTGGTTCCTCACTATCCTATAGGCAGCTTACACCTTTCCAGGTCCAAGGTTGTTTTGTACATCTTCGCATAGATTCTTCAACATTTCTCTAACTTTCCTGGCTTTGCGACTTACTTCGTTCCTTATTCCTTTGTAGCAAAACTGCCTTTCTTCAGTTTTCGCATTCTTGTATTTTCTTCTTTCTTCAGTCAAGTCTAAGACTTCTTCCGTGATCCATGGTTTCTTCTTAACAACTTTTCTTCTTCCAAGATCTTCTTTTGCGGCTTCCTGTAGTACAAATTTAATGTTTTCCCAACGATCTTCAACTGGTTTCTCAGCCAGGTCCTCCCTTATGTAGTTTCCTACTGCTTTCTGAAATATCAGCTAATGTTGAGTCTCCTTCAGTTTTTCTCCCTGCCAAATGTTTTTTACTGTTTTCTTCAGCTTTTTGAATCTAAGATGGCATTTCATCATCACTAAATTATGGTCGCTGTCGATGTCTGCACCCGGGTAGCTTTTGCAGTCCTTCACCTGATTCCTGAACCTCTGCTTCACTAAAATTTAATCTATTTGAAATATTCGTCTGTGTTCTGGAATCCTCCACGTGTATCTTCTTCGGTTGTGATTTTTAAACAATGTGTTAGTAACCACTAACTTATGTTGTGTGCAGAACTCCAACAGTCTTTCTTCTCTTTCGTTTAGGTTTCCCATTCCATATTTACCAGTTACTCTTCCATCTTGACCTTCGCCGACGACGGCGATCAGTCTCCTTAAATAATTAGGTTTTCTTCTGCTCTTACCTGTTTTATTACTTCCGTGATATCTTCGTAGACGTCTTCCACTTCTTCATCTTCGTAGTCTGACGTAGGCATGTAAACTTGCACCAAAATGGTATCTGTAGGCTTAGTTTCAATTTTAACCATTATGATCCTCTCTCTCTACTGCAGGAAGGTGCACACGCAGTACTGCACTCTTCCTGAGCATCATGCCTACTCCAGCGTTAACATTCAGTGATCCGGTGTGAATAATTCTGTAAATTCCACTCCAAAAGTCTCCTTCTTCGGGACATCTCATTTCACTGCTTCCTAATACATCTAGGTCCATTCTCCGCACTTCCATCTTTAAGTTCTCCAGTCTTTCGCAGGTCCGAAGTGATCGCACGTTCCACGTTCCTACCCTAAAATGTCTATCGCACTTGACTGTTGTACTCTCTCGGGTAGTCCCCGCCCGGAGATTCGAATGGGGGACTATTTTACCTTTGGAATATTTTACTCGAGAGGGTTCCATCACGTCTTGATAAGAGAAAAAAAAGTGAAAGTGGAGTAGCTGTGACTACTCGGGGTAATAATGTGGTGTTTTCCCCTTGCCTTCCACATCGCAGTACTACAGCCGTTACTTTGAGAAAATGTTGGGCTTCAATCGAGGACGGAAAAAAAATATATAACGTAATACAACGATTAAAATTTTGAAAAAAAAACCCATGCCTGTTTTAAGGCTATTGATTTTCAATCGTCAAAAAATTTTCAATATACTACCTTGATCAACGCTGCTTCAGGCATGAAATACCTGTACGTTGAAACTTTTTGCCCTTTTAATTTATTTTATGTTCAAATAATGCATTCTCTGAACTTTTAAATGTGAATTTCTTTGATGGAGGCAGGTGATAATTTGTGAAATTCATTTTTTTAAAATGTGAAAATGATTTATGCATGGTAAAAGGTGATTATTGCAAAATTGAATTGTTGTTAATCTACGTATTTCCATTGGTAAACACTACTTTCCCACTTTCAAGAAGAATGAAAGTTAAGTATTGTCGTCCAAGTCCATTGGTAGAATGAATAGTGAAGATGTACTAAGTTATTTCCTTTTATTATATCTCAAAAGGTGAATTTCTGTTGGGAAAGGTACGGATAAACTTTATATAAAAAAGATTCCTCAATTTGTACTATTAGATTTTGTCAGCGAGCTGGATTGTCTAAGTTTCTAACATCAGAGGAGAAAGACGTGGGATGACCCAAGTTCGGAGAAGAGACTGGATTAATGCCTCACTAAACACAAAACGCGTCTGCTCACGAAAAAATCGTAAGAACATCGGCGAGCCAAAAGAAGGGGATATTCTTTCTCGTTGCGCGCGAAACAATTACGTCATCGAGGAAGCAGATATCGGAATGCGAAACTGCAGGAACGAATGCCCTCAAATATCACTACGGACGCCGAAGTTTCCGGCGGCAGTGGTTTATGGAGTTCCGGGGCAATCGAAACAGCAGACGGGGAGAGAGCAAAGTGTTCGGAGAAGTTGAAACTAAAGAGGAAGACGCAAGGGAATGAAAAAAACCGAATGCCTGCAAGATTAAGGCGGGAAAGTTCACGAGTCGTAACACTTCTGACTGTGGGAGTGAGGGAGAAATGATATGCGAGAAGAGGAGGAATATTATATGAGATGTAGAACGGATTTAGTTCAAGGTACGATCTCTCTTCAGCCAATTCTTCCCCGACACAAAGGGGTCCCCAACGCTTCCTAAGACGTCGTTCGCTATCCCTACGAAGTTTTTGATTAGCGTTGGCGGCGAACAGATGCGCTGAACTGAGTAGAATGGGGTCGTTTACCATATTTTTTTTATTGCCGAATCTGATAGAGTTTGTAAAATAAAAGGACCCGTATTTTTCCGTTTTCTGATCCGACAATTATTTCCCGAGTTATAAGCGGCGAAAAACTGATGTTTTTAACCCTTTCGGAAAAGTGGGTGTGGTGCAACCTCTGACGTATATCGACTTCGTCCAACCACAACTGAGCCCGCGAAGCTACTTCGCCTTATCGCAAAGGGGGGGACACAGCTGACTCGGCCAATGGGAGCGATTTCGACAGCCTCTGTGCGAGCAGACCTTCCGAGAACCCCCCTCCACTCCCTTCCCCCTCCCCCGAAAGCAGTCAAGGACGGGAGGAAAATGACGTCAATGTTATCACAGCCGCATTTTCGGTGGGTGTCACCTTTTGCTTATTTTAATTTTTGATTTATGAGTGAATGGTTGTGGTTAGAAGATTAATTTTTTCACAAAAATTCGTTTTTCGTTTCCATCTAACGATCTCGTGTACAAAATTGCGATTTCGGTTCCGAGTAAACGCCCCCATTAGTCCCAAAAAAAACGATATTTTCAATGCATACAGTGTAATTTACTACTCACCTATCTGCCTTAATGTGACGGTCATGTACGAGAAATTAGCTACTTTTCTCTTGTTAGAACTCATTTGGAATCCGGTGCCAGCATATGGGATCCATACGAAAAATGCATAAATAATTAACTTGAACGTGTGTAGCGAAGATCGGCAAGATTTGTGAAGAGACGGTATGATTAGCGGAACCAGTCTATTAAATGAATTAAAATGGGAATCATTGTCAGACCACCGGTTGAAATTTAGACTTAATATCTTAAATTCCAAGATAATATTTTCACTGATGAAGTTAAAAATATTTTGCGAACTCCAAGTTACTATGGTAGACTGGACCATAATCACAAAATTGCAGGAATTGACCGCCGAACTAACGGATTCAAAATGTCCTTTTTTCCTCGTACAATTAGGGATAGGTATGAATAGTTGTAAAAATATCCAATAGCATAAATACGAGTGTATCAATGGATAGCGTAGGCAGTTGCATGTTAGCATAAGGACTTTAAGATAACCAAACTAACAGAATCATATTGTATGCTTTGTTTTGCTATTTTATCATCTTTAAAAATTGAAGTTCAGACTAATAGGTATATTATTACCAATCCTTTTTATGCATGATATGTGATGATGTTAGGCATGAATTCACCCCCTGCCACAAACTTTTATGATGGCTTGCAGGGTATTATGTATATATAGATGAAGAACGAGAAAGCTGCGAACGAAAATTCAAAAAAAGCTCTTTTATGAATTTTCGTTGACTCATAACATTTCCACCTTCCAAGGCCTATAAGCTTATTTTAGGAGCTACGAGCTATTTTTTTAATAAATGGGCTGTAAACCGCGAGAAATAAGCATCGTTTGGCCGAAGAATATGTCAAATTTAGGACATCCTCTTTGAAAAATGTTGCCCAGTGGATATTTCGATAACTCGTCAAACTATCGATCATTCTGGCTTGGCGGATTCCTTTTCGTTCACGGGAGATAAAATCCTTTGGCTTTGTGAAATTTATATTTCCCCGTCTACTACCGTCCACATTATGGCCAAAAGTACCTGTAGTAGCGACAGCCACAGAGCAGTATTTATGTGAATGAGGTGATTAAGAATGGTACAAAGATGATTACAATGGTAATACTAATTGCCTATATTTTTTGGAAGAGAGAATAAATATAGCATATTTAATTGCGGAAACACAATTCCTAACAGAAGTCAGTATCCACTGAATGTAACTTTAAGGTAGTAATATCCATGTCTTTTATATTAAATAACTAAACGACCTGTTCTACAAACTTCGTTCAAAACTGGTAGCGCTCGGGACAAGACACCAATTCCACAGCAATACGAACCGATCATCATCATTGGTCATAACCCTAGGATTGTTTTGACGCAGCTTTCCACTCGATTCTTCTATCGGCCAACCTTTTCATTGTGACGTAATTCTTCTCTTTTACATCCTTCACAACCTGTTCCATGTATCTCACACGAGGCCTGCTTTTTCCAATCTTCCCGTTCACTTTAGCCTCGGCGATAGTCTTCATCAGGCCATCGTGTCTCAAGAAATGGCCCTTCTTCTTTTTAGAGTTTGCAGCAGACTTCTTTTTTCTCCTAATCTTCTTAGCACTTCCTCGTTACTTACTCGGTCAATCCATTTAATCTTCAGCATTCTTCTGTAGCACCTGATTTCGAATGCTTCTACCCTTTTCTTTTCCGCTGCTGTCATCGTCCGTGCAATTGCCGTAAAGAAACATGCTCCAGATGTATGTTCTGATGAACTGTTTCCTTACTTCTACGCTTGTATTTCCTGCTGTAAGTAGATACTTCTTTTGATAGAATGCCCTCTTTGCCTGAGCTATTCTACTGACTATTTCTTTCTTGCTTCTTCCATCGTTGGTTACTCGGCTTTCTAGGTAACGGAACTCTTCCACCTCTTCAAGTTTTTTTCCTAGTTTGAATTGGTTTTGGCCTCTTGTTTCTTGCTGCACACCAATATCTTAGTGTTTTTCTTATTTAGCTTCAGCTAATATCTGGTCATTGTCCTTTCCATGGTTACTAGATTATACGAACCGAAGTAATAAAATAGACCGGACCGAGAGATAAGTGAATTAATTTTTCCCATACAAAATGCAGAAGCACAACGCAAACAAGCATTTCTTGAAAAAAATTGCTCACATTTCCTGGATAATACGGTTTTTGATACGATTCTTTGATATGTTTTCTGCAAGATTTTCAAGTCTGTCCCGCGCTCTAATGTGCTTCTGACCGGAAGGATAGGTGAAAGAATAGGAAGGAAGGAATGGAAGAACAGTAAGCAGGAAGGTACCCGACGTCAGAATTAGTCTGCTCTTCACCTAAGGAGTCAAGAGAAACACAGCTAGTCTAGCGAATTGATGGACCGCGAACTGCCGTGAGAACTTAAACGGCGTTACCCGTTGAAATTGCACAATAGCAGAAGTTCCACAGAGAAAAAAATCATTCGTCTTGACTGGGATTTGGACCCGGATCTCCTGAATTCCGGCCGGGTGCTTTAATATACTACAGGTAAACATGACACCTCGGTAGCTTAACTGGTTAAACTTTTGCTCTTTAGCAATTTCAGCGGGTTACGCCGTTAAGGTTATCGCGGCCAGTTTGCGGACCTTCAATTTTTTATACAGTAGGTACCTTAGTTTTTAAAGTTAAGCCTTAGCCTCTTGAACGGCGGTGCCATGCTCACGACATTGACTGTTTTGTGACATAGTATTTCTAGCAATTCGAGAACATCTAGTTCCCTTAAGGCCTCCAATATTCCACATGCGAATGTGACGCCTCTATAGCTTAACTAGTTAAAACAGTTAAACATTCGAACCCGGAATCAGGGGATCCGGGTTCGAATTATAGTCAAGGCGAATGATTATTTTCTCTGTAGAACCTCTACTAGTCTAGCTGTCATTTTGACCGCTGCTGACGCTTTCAACAGTTGCCGACAAACACTAATAAAAATACCTAAAGTCTTTCTGCAACTTTTCCTAACTTTAGTAAAGGAATACCTGCAAACTTTCATTCATCGGCGACGGTTTAAAATTTTTTTCTCATTCTTCCTTAAACCGCCGACCGGTCAAAATGACCGCTATGAATTTCGGTCCTTTACATGTCAACGATAGAAATATATGTTTTTCGATTTTTGTAGCGGAATTTTTAGGACGCTTACTTTCCTTGATCTTGAACCTATTACACAAAAAATTACAGGTCATATGATTTTCCCGTGTCCTATATACCAGGTGCAGACTTCTGGTTTCTTGGTAAGAGCTATCGTGCACCTTGCGACTTTGTGTTTGTCGATCGTTGAATTTGCCTGAAAATATTCAGCCCTGCCTATTTTGTAAGAGGCAATACATTTGAAGAAGTACTGACAAAAACTAGTTACAAACAAATAGTTATAAGAAAATAGTCAAAACCGTCCCACCCGACGGACGGAGTAGTGAACTTGAATGCTCTCCACAAAGCATCCAAATAGTGGCTGATTAACCAATATACCACAGCCGGGATTAAAATCCGAACATTTAGGGGTACTCTAACCACTTCACCAATCCGACCACCAAACCGACACCAAGCCATTGGCCAATGACAAAAGATATTTCAGCACCAATTAGCTTTTTTTGGGTTTTCATGGGCCTGAGTCCGAAGGAATGAGGATTATTTGAAGTAAATGTCAGGAGTATCAAGATATGTTTTTTTTTCTTCAGGCACTTTCACTCTATTCTTCGTCAAAAAACCTAAGCCAAGAGAATATATTGCCATTCAAATGAACAAAATTAAAGTAAGGATTGATTCACTCAACTTTATGGAATCTTTTTTCCATCCATATAATAACGGCCACAAGGATTTTCTTGAAGCTTTTGTTATACTTTTTAACAGTTAATCAAGAAGAAGGTCCAAGAAGTCAGCTGTGGTAAGCACAATGCCTGTGGTATTATAGAAATCACCCCCAAATTAGGGCCATCACTGGCCTTCAGCGTAACTTCAGATTCACTGAAGTCTTACGTATTACACTTGCTTTAATGGTTTTTGGTTCAGGAGTCCCTGCCGTTAGTTAAAGTCACATGTATTACATCATATAAATGAGATAGCATTTAATTGTTACAGACTTTTTTAGGAAAATATTTTATACATTTGGAAGAATGAATCGAACTATTAACAACGTTTAAACCATTTTCAGGATAGAAAACAGATCATTAGTTTCCTAAATTCATGGAGATTTTTGCCTTGCGCCGAAATATACGTATCTACATAAGCCCAATGTGGTCGTTCACCATATTTTTATTGCCAAAAATAATAGAGTATGTAAAATAGAAAGACCAGTATTTTTGAGGTTTTCTATCCATCAATTAGTTCTCGAGTTATAAGCGGCGAAAAACTGATGTTTTTAACACATTCGGAAAAGTGGAGGTATATGTTTATGAATTGGTACGTTATCCACTTCGTCCAGTCACAACTGAGCCCTCGAAGTTACTTCGCATTATCGCAGTGGGAGAGACAGCAGACTCTGCCATTGGAAGCGGTTGCGACAGGATCTGTGCGAACAGATCTTCGGTCACCCCCCAACCTTCCTTCACTCCCTTCCCTTCCCCCAAAAACAGTCACGGTGGATGAAGAAGTAAGTCTCTTAAGTAAGCAAGCAGAGGGCGAACGAATTTAGTTATTTCTGAATTGCTAAGTGAATTTCAGGGACGACAATACATGGCTGGTTTTGATGTGTTCGTTCACCGTATATTTTTGTTGCCAAATCTGATTTAGTTTACAAAATAGAATGACCAATATTTTTCCGTTCTTCGATCTGTCAATTAGTTCTCGAGTTATGAGCAGCGAAAACTAGTTCTTTTAACGCTTTCGGAAAAGTGGGCGTGAAAAGAACTCTTACGTCATCCATTTTGTTTTATTACAACTGAGACCGCGAAGTTCCTTCCCCTTATCACAATGGGGGAACCACAGCTGACTCCACCAATGGAGGTAGTTGCGACAGGATGTGTGCGAGCAGACCTCCCCTCCCCACCTGCTCTACCCTCCCACTCTTCCTCAATACAGTCAAGGACGGGAGGTGGATGACGTAGATATCGTTAACGCAACTCGTTCGGTGGGCGTCACCTTTCTTTATTTTAATATTTAGTTTATGAGTAAATGGCTCTGGTTGGAAGATTAATTTTTTCACTGAAATTCATTTTTCGTTTCCATCTCACGGTTTCCTGTACAAAATTGCGATTTCAGTTCCGAGTAAACGCCCCCATTCCGGAAGACTCCCAAATTCCGAGGAAGGCTCTCGAGTTATAAGCAGCGAAAAATTAAGTTCTTTTAACCCTTTCGGGAAAGTGTGTGTGAAGGGAACTCGTATGTCATCAATTTCGTTCTATTACAACTGAGACCGCGAAGTTCCATCCCCTTATCACAATGGGGGAACCACAGCTGACTCCGCCAATGGAGGTGGTTGCGACAGGATATGTGCGAGTATAGTATCGCAATCCCCAGTATAGTAGTAGTTCGGGAAACCACACCTTTCCCTTCATAAGCACCTACAGCGTGGTGCTTATGAAGGCAGATTAAAGGTGATAGTGAAGGGAAAAGAAAAGCCTTAGCAAGAACCCAATGTATGAGAAAATAATAATGTGATACACCTTATCTCCATCGTCTCAGGCTCAACTTTGTGGAAGTTCATTTTATCGTAAATGAAAAAGAGTATGACCTAAAGATGTACCTGAAGATGACGCCGCTGCGTCGAAACTAGTTGTACCTGAGAATAAATTGGAATATAACAAATTTTCCTCTTCACTCACGGTGATACACCTTATTGGCGGCTCGTAGGGTAATTTGTGGATGTAGATTAGACTCCGTGCTCAACTCAGTCTCGTGAGAGAGGGGAAGGGATGACCACGAGAGTATCGCGACTGCGGAGTGCAGGGCGTGAATAAAAGCAAGAGTGACGGAGCGAAAGCAAGGCGTGAGGTGAGGAGCAAGCGTGCAGGAGTCGGCACAAAGAAACGAGAAGACAAGCAAGGAGTGTGTGATGCCGCCTTTCGCGACAGAAGTCCCACCCAGCACTATACTCACCCCGCTCATCTGCTGGGCGTCTTTGGAAGGTAGGTGGTGGAGTCCCTGCTCTGTCACGTTTAGTTCCAGGGGCATGTCTTGCCTCAGAACCTCCTCACAGGCATCCCCTTCCTTCTTTTTCCTCCTCCGCTGCGGTGGCGTCTTGTAAATCTTCATGAAGCCTTTAAGGGGCCTGCGCTCTGAGGAATACCGTTAGCATACAATTAAGGAAATGAGCCTTTCTCTCTCTCTCTCAGCGTGGTGATGAGGGATGAAAAAGGGGTGGTGAGGTAGAAGATCTTGGGGAGGAGTCGAGGTGCTTATGAAGGCAGATTCAAGGTGATAGTGAAGGGAAAAGAAAAGCCTTGGCAAGAAAATGGGGAGGTCATGGATGAGAAAATTAAGGCGGTAAGGCTGCATGATTCGGTCTGGGATTGTCCCGTAGTAATAATTGTAACGGAGTAGATATAAACTGGGTAAAAATATAAATTGAAAATAGATTAAAGAATATAAGTGTGGTGGTAGCACTACTGAATTCTGGCTACTTAGAGGGATTTTGAGGAGGAAGTTGAGAAGGATGTGCATGAGAAAAATGATATAAATATTAAGGGGTTACATGGTATTTGATCAGAGTAAAGAGCTACATTAAAAACATCTAGCCATTGATGGGTAGTGATGATGATGAAAAAATATGGCTGCGTATGGTGCGAAATGTACGAAAAACGAAAGTAAAAATGATTACCTGTGATTATTTGCATGGAGAAGCAACATTATTATAGGAATAAGAATAACATAGTGATAAGAATTCCCTTCTAGACGAGGAGGAAATGCAAATGAATTTCAGAAAAAGCTGATACCAAAGTCTACCTTGCTTAAGTTAGGTTATGAAAACTGAGTGTTGATAATATTAATATTTTGAACACCTTCAAATGTTCCGGGCTACAAACTTAGAAAGCCTTATTTTAAGCAGAAAAACCACGGCAGATATTTTATTATGATATCTTCTCCTAATATGATAACGCTCATAAGTAATAAAGGAGAACATGTTGTCTATCTACTGCCTTTTTTACGAACTGTAAACAGCTAAAATGAAAATTACCTGAACAAATGATAGGTAGGGGGGATCAAACCAATGAATCTTTGAAAACATGTGAAGTAGAGGTTTAAGGCAACAATACCGAGAAGTCAGATTTTTCACGGAAGTCCGTGCCAAGATGATGAAGATGGAAAAGATACAATGGACCGGAGAAAATACGAATAAAAAAGTATTAGGAACAGCTGGAAGGATGAACCTAGATAAACTTTTGAGAAGGTAGATTCTGTGTGTGAACTGACGAATTAAATGCTGCTCAGGAAGATAATCTCTTACATAACCGGAGGAAAAGGAAAACAGCGTAGGTATGGTGATAACACCTAAAATAGTAAATGCAAATGAAAACGAATAGTCTAGGGCTAAAAGTAAAAATTGTGTACGCACAAATTCGTTTGTTGAAAATGGAAATGCAAGTAGTGCGAACGTTAACAAAATAAAAACATAAAGATTATTATACTTGAATAAAACGAATGTACCTCTAGTTATCGAAGGAGAAATATTACGACACAGAAAAAAAGCAAAGATTAATGATAGAAGACGAGAGCGTGATGAGTAAAAGTGTGGTAAAAATGACAATGGAGGTATGTACCCTCATGCCACAAAATAGCAGATGCTCAACAAAGAAAGGTATTGGCTAAGAATGGAAGAAAAGGCAGGCGAACAGCCCTACTTAAAGACGGAAGACGTGAAGGAAGGCCTCGGAAGGCTGAGACTAGGAGGGATATATTTAAAAATAAGGGATCGAGTCCAGTGAAAGGCGCAAGAGCAAGAGGATGAGTTGCAGACGGGAGGGCTTGAGGGGCTGAATGCGAGCGAAGAAAGCGGAGAGAGAGATAGAGTGGGGTATTATAGGAAGACGGGCGTGGGGAGGAGTTGGGGAAGATAAGTAGATCTCGAAGGGGTTTAAGGAAGCAGTTTCCTCCTTAAGGGAGAGGTTTAGACGTAGGACGACCGAGAGGGAGGGGCTTAAGTACGATAAGTGCGGGAGTGTGGAAGGAGAATGAAGGGTACTGGAAGAGGGGGAAACGAGCAGATAGGAAAGCGGGAATATTTGACGAAGGCGCAAAGGGAAGAAGGATTTCTGGGCGAAGGGATGAAGTAAGGAGGAGCGGAGACGAAGGGATGAGGATCGGTTTTACTGGAGCGGGGGATGAATGCCTTGTTTTCCAAGGAAAGCAACAGCGGAGAGGTGGAAGGGGTGGGAAACATAAGGAGCGATCCGCGTCTGAATAATACGCGGCAAGACGCCTCGAGGACGGTGTTGCGTTCCCGTCAACCTCTGCGCATTTGGAAATGAAATTTGAAGACAAACCGTCTACAAAAAAGGTTGGATTGCTGAGCATAGCAAAATTAAACTTGAAACATTCCACAGTATGTTTATCTGATACAGAGTAGGTACCTAATGGTTTTAGCCTTTAGGCTACCTTCAGGTACCTTTTTTCAGATACAGACCATCTTCAGGTTTGACTATCTGGCTAGGACACCTTCTAGTTCACAGTGTTTGGAACAATGTGCAATTAAAAATGATCTAGTACCTGAAACCTGTAGGACAATTTGTTAATCTAGATAAGTCTCTGTTCCGTCAACCTGTGGGCATTTGGAAATGAAATTTGAAGACAAACCGTCTACAAAAAAGGTTCCACGTACACCACTTGGATTTCTGAGCATGAGAAAATTAAACTTTAAATATTCCACGGTAAGTTAGCCAGTTTCGTGTCAACGGAGAAGAAAAGGGGAGAAGCATTCGGAATGTGGTGCTACCAAAGAATGATGAAGATTAAATGGACCGACTGAGTAAGTAACGAGGAAGTGCTGAGAAGAATAGGAGAAAAAAGAAGTCTGCTGACAATTCTAAAAAGAAGAAGGGACAACTTAATCGGCCATATCTTGAGACACGATGGCCTGATGAAAGACTATCGCCGAGGGAAAAGTGAACGGGAAGATTGGAAAAGGCAGGCCTCGTATGAGATAAATGGAACAGGTTGTGAAGGATGTAAAAGAGAAGAATTACGTTACAATGAAAAAGTTGGCCGATGGAAGAATCGAGTGGAGAGCTGCGTCAAACCAACCCTAAGATTGTTGACCAATGATGATGATGTTTATCTGATACATAGTACTGGTTTTAGCCTTTAGGCTGCCTTCGGGTACCTTTTTTCTGATACAGATCATCTTCAGGTTTGACTATCAGGCTAGATCATCTTCTAGTTTACAGTGTTCCAAACAATGTGCACCTAAAAATGATCTAGTATCTGAAACCAGTCGGACAATTTGTTAATCATAACAATAGTTAGGGCCTGATTTACTCACGGAGTCTGCGGTCCCATTCAAAAAGCCTCATCATTTACTTCTCACATAATTACATTATGATAAGTAAATTCTACTACAAAATTGTGATTTTATATTGAAATACCTGGAAATCTCGTATTACTGATAGACATTAACGATATTTTCGGAACGAATCCATTGCCAAATAGTCTTAAAAGTGAATATTGAGGACATGAAGATCTATGGAACATCCGATTGTTTCAATGAGAATAATTTGTCTACTACTACTACTAGGATGCGTTTCGCTCCAAATGAAGGAAGAAACAAGGGAATACAGGAAGGGATAAGAAAATAAAGGGAGGTTACATATAAGTGCAACGAAGAAAACACAGTTATATTGACAATAAATTAGTATTCTAGTGTCACATGAGATGAAGTTGAATTAAATTAATTTAGTAAAATATGGACATTAAGGCATCAAGAATTTTTAAGTTTCCAAGACTGAATGCATACAGTTCTGTAATGAATAAATGCAGGTCTTAAGGGAAAATGATCATGAAAATAACACATTACCCTTTGATATATAGATGATACTGCCTTAATCAAGTAATTTTGATCACTACATGATTAATTACACTGAACAAAGACATAATTACTACAACCAACACATTTTCGAAATTCAAAAAGCATTTTACAGCAATAAAATCACATGAATTAACTTAGCAATTCATACAGACCATTTGCGCTTGTAGCGACCACGGGTGCATAGGGAACAAGTAGCCAAAAATAGCTTAAGCTAAATCGCGAAGTGCACGTGAAATTTTAAGCTTTTATTTTGGTTCATTGAAAGGTTATGTGACATAAACTGCTATTGCCTCCACGAGAACTTGCAGAGTTGTATTAGGCAGAACACAGTCGATGACCAAACGTTTAAAGATATTATATGACTCACATTACCACCTCAGTAGAATTGGAACTTCATATCGTAAATCATTGGTCTCTGAAAGTCACGTTATCAATTGTACCCAATATTCTCAGAATATTATGAATTTTATCTAATAATCTGGGAATATGAGATAAAAGTCGTAAAATATAATTATTAATTAATATTATTTGTTGCATTCTGTTATATACTATATTAATGTTACAAAAATTATGGATTGGAATAGAAAAAAATCACCATATGGGCTAAATTGCTATCAAGAATTATGGATTAAATCCATTAAAAAAAATGTCAAAAATCATTGCTGGCGTTGATGCGAAACATAATTTTCAACGATTCATAGAAGGCAATCAAAAATTACTTTTGCTCTTGCTCATCAATGGCAATCGCTGCATAGGTCCATTTAAAAGCACTGCTATGGTCAATACGCAGTTGGTCGACCCTAAGAGCGTACACATTTCAATTAAAAGTAAGGTGAAATGAAAACTAAAGCACATACCGCACAAGGAACTTGCGTCACTCAAAAAAATAGTATAAAAACGCACCATCTTTATTCGTTGGCACGAAAATATCCACGATTCCAGTGGGCATTGGACTTGCGATTGAAATTAAGTGAAGCGTGAGAAAAAGCTAGTCAAGCAATTCAACTTTTTTATGCTCTATCCTCGAGGTAACAATGAGCAAAGTGCGTACCATCTTGTAATTAGCGGCATACACAATGAGAAGCAGATGTGCTGGTGAGTGGATTTGGAAAAAAAATACAAAGCAATTCAAAATATTTGTTTGCAAAATGGTGCAAAGTGAAAGCAGACAATATATACAGCACTGCGCAAATACGCTCTAGAGAAATATTTTAATCGCTTGCTAAATTCAAACTTTTCACGATCACGTTCATTGAGTGCGGAGAAATTAAGTGATTTTGCGTAGTCTGTACTTCTAACTTCGTGAGATGCTCTTATTGTGCGCAACTAAAAGGATAGCGTGAATATGAAAGAAAAACGAATCGATGACTTCAAATACAACAATCTTATCAGCGAAATTTGATGTTATCAAAACAGTTTTGCATTGTTTGTCGAAGTAGATATGTATTTTACAGCAAATTTTTACATTTTCGAAGAAAACTTGAGCAAATAGATAAATCTGTAAATAATTTGACCCAACCATTCTCTAAATTAAAATTGGCAGACGACGAGAATTTTCATAAATAATAGCAAGGAATCAAGTATAGTGATACTCAGTGTTAAACGTTTCACCACTGAAAATAATTCATCAGTATCATATTAAATACAGTCTCAATAAAATAACTCAGACATTACCAAACTCATGGACTCTAACCTAACAAAATATACCCGAAAAAGTAATGTGAAAATATATGCTATCAGAGCCTCTTTTACTTAGTACTCAGCAAAAGAGCCTCTTTTACCTCTTTACTCTTAGCAAAAGAACCTGTATTTCGTGGTCATCTTTACCAAATAGTTAACCTTTCAAATTCCCGCGTTGCCAGTAAAAGATAATTGGCTTTTTATCATATTAATTTGTAGGTAAGGAGACTGAACAAATTCGGCTACTTATCATAATAAA
The DNA here is from genome assembly GCA_933228895.1 of Platycnemis pennipes. Classification (NCBI taxonomy): domain Eukaryota; kingdom Metazoa; phylum Arthropoda; class Insecta; order Odonata; family Platycnemididae; genus Platycnemis; species Platycnemis pennipes. The sequence continues at coordinate 49,698,487 of OW121857.1, forward strand.
TTAAGTTCATCTCACATAACACGAGCGTCGCAGCTTTACAGAATTTTAGTTTAGAAATCGAAATATGTAATCAGTCTGTTGAACTGACACGTGAACATGTAAACAGTTTTGAAAAATACAAAAGGAAGATAGCTAATATTACGACGATTTAAGAAAGATATCACAGGAAGAATGTGGATAGGTCAGGAAGTAAGTAAAAGTAAGAGGGAATAACAACCTTGTACCGTCAAAAATCCAGGCAATACTGACAAAACTGAGACTAGCATAGCACATACGATAGGGATTACGTACTGTCAAGTCAAAGAGATAAAAAACTGGAAGAGTATTCGGAGAGGATACATATCCAAGGAAATACGTCTCGGTAGCAAACAAAAGTAAAAAAAGTATCGCGCGATTAATTGCCTTGTGGTGGCAAAAAGGGAATCCGAATGGTAAGCGGAGGTTGGAGAAGGGAAGTAGAACAAATGTCGCTTTGCGTAAGACTCGAGCAGTCGGAAAAAAATCCAACCAGGGTCTTGGGTAGACGCTGTCCAAAAGGCTAAGATTAATGAAAAGACATTTCGGAGGACCGTAATTGGGATTCCATGGTCTGCGGAGCGAGGCTATTCTTTTCGCTTTTGATTCACGCAATTAACGCCGAGAGGGATGGAAAAATAAGTACCGCTCAAACATAAAAAATCCGTGTATAATAACTAGATTTCCTGCGAACAAACTTACATAAAGTACTTAGTTTTCTAGAGCAGGTGAAAGATAGCTCAAAATTATTCATGTCCCATTAAGTATATTTTTTTAAACAGTTGTCGGCAGTGGAAAACATTATTTTCGGGGAAAGGAGAGAAGATGGAGATAAACCCGGCGTCAGTGGTAGCCTACTCTTAAAAAAGGCACCAAGGGGTCATAAATTTAACATCCTATCCAACGGAGGGAGCGCTGAACTCAAAATTCTCCCAAGGCTGCAATAAAGTGGGATCCAGTAGACAGATGTAAATTTCTGTTTCCTCCAGGATTCGATCCCGGACTCTCTGAGTGAGAAGCCAGCGCTGTAGAAACCATTCAAAATCAATCCTCAACTGGCATAATAGCTCAAACATAATAAATCTGCAGTTACAGCTGGGTTCCGAAAAACAAACAAATGTGAACAGTAGTATATTGTCCATCAAAAAACCCAGAGAGAAGTGCATTTGATGGTTTAACATTTTCATCTGAGGACTTCGACTATTTGACGAGATTGGTCGCATTTAAAAAACTCCTGTGAAATTTACAGCTTCTGTTTATTTTTTAGTACACTTATTGTTTATTTTAGCTAGGTCTTTCACCATCATGTAAAACACTGAAAACTCTATCATTTATGCGTCAATAAATGACGGTGATATCAATTCAAGTCCCTACTCTTTGAATTAAAACGTATCATGCCGTTTTCCCCTTCATCACTGCGTGGATACTATGACATTATATGACACCTACGATTCCCGTCGTCCTTTCCTTCCGTACGTTAACATAATAGTCCCCTTTCTGTAACGGCCGTATTGCATGGAGTTAACCATTTCAATTAAGATAAATTGCAGACCTGACGAGAAGATGTCATTCCATTCGTATCTGAAAGGATAGAACTGAAGGATTGCAAACCAAATTACCCCCAGCAAGTTTTTAAATCTTAACACAACTTAATCTTAATTATATGTAGAAAATTATATCCTTCTATAGTTCTAAATTATTCCTCTTATATTCCTCTGTTCATTTTTAATTTCTGTAAAGTTTAAAGTTAAAAAATTCCGGATAAGATGCAGTTATAATATATAGACCAGCATTATCTTTCTACGGCTGTAGATAAAAATCCTAAATAAAAAACTCATAAATTCTCCTTTGTCATAGGGGAATTTATGAGTGATTGTAGGGGGGGGGGGGGAAATTTGATAAATGAAATTAGAAGAAAGCAGAAGGTGTGAATGGAAAAGGAAATAAAACGGGATATATTTTTAGGAGCTAATTGAGGGAAGAGCGTTGGGTAAACGGGGAAGAGGGAGGAGAAGAACGGGTAGCTTGGAGGAAATGGGTGGCGGGAGGTATGACGGGCTGAAGTGGATCATCCTGTGAAATTTAGGGGGTGAGTAGAATTAAATGTCCATTTAAACCTACCTTCACCGGTAGAATACTAATAATAATAATGTTGGGGGGGAAGAATAAAAAATAGCAAATCAACCTTGCGTTACATATAGATGGCCCCTGCGAGCGTATTGTTGTGACGTCTCGGTAAGTCCTGGAGACGTCGCGTCTCGTTTTTCATGAAATTGAATACTCTAATACCCAGGTAAACGCAGTACCTCCCAAATCTCAATCGAGTCCGAAAGATCGCAAAAAATACTTTCCAATCGGATTTTTCGAGAAATTTGCGGATATTTCTCGCCGTAGACGGAGTCAACTGGCCGTTGACATAACCGGCTGAGTGCGGGACAGCCCCTCCAACCCGGGCCGCTGTTCGTGAAGCGAATCCCTCACCCATTTGATGACTCTTTGTCGTGGAATCCAGAAACGGGACTGGCGGGGACGAGCTAGGGGAGATGATAAGGGTGAGGAACGCAAGAGACCAGACTGAGGGCGACAGACAGAAAGGCGAGACGTGGAGCGCTCACACAAGGATTAAAAGAGAAGATAGGTGCCATGGATTTTCGCTGGGGGTTCGTATACCTCGCTGCGATAAGGCCTTTGGCGTTGGGTTTCGCGGTGAGGATGGCTGGTCCCACACGGGCTCCGGTTATGGCGAGCAATTTCGGATAAGGTGACGCCTTCGACGAGAGAGCGCGGAGTGGGGTTTGGGCGGGCACAACCGTAGAGAATCTAACCCCATAGTCGTAGCCGAGTTCCCCGAAAGGCGTGGAGAAGAATTCACTCACCCTCTCCCTCTGCGATCTCGCCTTTCCTTCGCAACGCGCCTCCCGAACAGAGTAAAAAGGGTGATGAATTACTCATGTAATGGGGTCGTTTACCATATTTTTTAAATTACCGAATCTGATAGAGTTTGTAAAATAAAAAGACACGTATCTTTCCGTTTTTTGATCCGTCAATTATTTCTCGAGTTATAAGCGGCGAGAAACTGATGTTTTTATCCCTTTCGGAAAAGTGGGCGTGATGAAACCTCTGACGTATATCGACTTCGTCCAATCACAACTGAGCCCGCGAAACTACCATGGCTTATCGCAATGGGGGGACACTGCTGACTCTGCCAATAGGAGCAGTTGTGACAGCATCTGTGCGAGCAGACCTTCCGAGAACCCCCATCCAATCCCTTCCCTTCCCCTAAAAGTAGCCAAGGACGGGAGGAAAATGACGTCAATGTTATCTAAGCATCTTCTTCGGTGGGCTTCAACTTTTGCTTATTTTAATTTTTGATTTATGAGTGAATGGTTTTGGGTAGAAGATTAATTTTTTCACTAAAATTCTTTTTTCGTTTCCATCTAACGAATTCGTGTACAAAATTGCGATTTCGGTTCCAAGTGAACGCCCCCATTCTCTGCGACTACGGCCGACAATGATGTGTGGATGCCAAAAGAATGGAATAGTTTCCAGAATGGGGTGGTGGGTGAGCGGGGTGTACCCAAAGGTGGAGGGAGTTTCGTGCGTGAAATTGAAAAGGTAGATGAAGGCGTGACTCGAAGTTATTGAATTATCTTTCTTATATCTGTTGTACAGTTAAAAAAAAGTAGGAATCTAAAGAGCGGAAGGGGGAAGGAACTTGGAGTGGTAAAGTACCCTGTAGAATACAATTTCTCGTCATGTTTTTAGTTTAATTTAATTTTAATTTAATCCAGCATTATGTTTTTATTATACCTACATGTGCGGAGTTTTTATTGCAAAGAAATATTAGCCACTGGGTATTAAAATTTTTGACCATTTAAATCTGAGTTTTCCGTGGCGATTGTCATTTATAAATACTTCCTGATGTTCCTCCACGTTATGGCGTCTTTGAGCGACACCGGTATCTCCAGTCATTCTCTAGGGTCTTCAGGTCTGGCAGTCTTATGTATAAATATATGTAAATGGGACCCCTAGGTTGCCCAGATTGGTCAAGATGACTGTATGGTCAATGAATTAAGCAGCTGCAACATTTAATTGCAACAAGAGCCGCTACTATCCAAGACGAATGCGGGAAGCTATAGAACTCATTAAAAAAAACATAAAATTGCACCCGGGAGGACGGAAAAAATTAGTCTAATTAATAGCTGAAGAGAGTATTCAATCTTAACGGTCAAGATGTTGCTTGTTTAATTTATTGGTCAGAAAATATCTTGACCAATCAGGGCTAGCCTAGGTCTCTCATTTATATACATAAGACGGCCAAGAATCAATCCATCGTCACTTTCAATCCGAAGACGCCAGCAGTATGGCTGGAGAAATTGTTATAGACAGAAACTAAAAAACAGAAAACTTTTTCAACTAATTTTTGCTGTTATGACAAAAATTGACCGACTGACTAAGTTAATTTGTGCCAAAACATAGACAACTAGGAAGTCTAAGATTTTCAGACAGTAGAGGAAGGGCTGAGAGAAACCTAGCGTTGAATTCAGCCCACTTTTCAAGAAACGTGGCAAGTAGTCAACGGTCCCGTTCTACGGATAGATTGCTGAACTAGAATTACTCTGCACGCCATCACAATCTCTCCTCATGTTTTTTGTTTAATTTAATTTTAATTTAATCTAGAATTAGATTTTTATTATGCCGACATGTGCGGAGTTTTTATTGCGAAGCAATATTAGCCATTGGAATTAAAATTTTTGACTATTTAAATCTGAGTGGAGAACATTATACTTTTTTAAAAAATTGATTCATCCGGGATGCATGTCCTTTACTTTAGCAAATATTCCCATTATATACATTAAACTCCCGATTATCCGTGCGTGCATTATCCGGGCTGTGGATTATCCTTGCACCTCCAATCTATTTACTGTATCGTCGGTGGTCTCAAACGTAATTGTAATTATGTTAAGCCCGTTTCAATCCACATTTGATCCAGCACAAGATCGAGTAAACTAGCAAGTATGCTAGCTTTACAGTATCGTGTGAATAGAACCAGTATGCTTGCTGGCTAGAATGATCGCTAGTCTACTCGCTGAGCTACTGGATTTCCTACTTGATGCGGTACTAGTTTGCTACTAGCTCCCGGTAGGACCAAGTGGCCATAGACCAATCACGTCACGTTACAGACGCAGTGCGATCTTCTCTTTTTTTAATTATTATGGAATAAGCGCTTCATAGCAAGCACAAGGTCGATGATCGTGTGAAACCTACTAGCAGGATTCCAATAGTGCTAGATTCCGTCCTCAATATCAAGTAGCGGCTAGCACACTAGGTCTTGTGCTGGATCAAGTATCGTGTGAAACGGGATTTATTTACCTCCAATCGTGACTTTTACTACGGCTCTACCGACTGGCTCGATGTCTTACGACTTGTCCGATGTCCCCCTGCCACACACCCTCGTGGTGGCTTGCAGGGTATCGTGTAGATGTAGATGTCTTACACGCCAGGCTTTGTGCCGCCACCCGAGGCTTGCAAACATTTATTTGTTGCCGGGACAGCTCTACTGGATCCTTTCTTCTCATTAAATGTACAGTGAGGATCTTTTCATAGGCAGACTGTGTTATTTTCTTACGGAATTTATTTTTTTTTGGCGGCGCACCGTCCGGAAAGAGCCAAATATCGGATTATCCGTTTTTTCCAATTATCCGTGCATCCATTACCAGTCATTAGAATGGAAAATCGAGAGTTTACTCCATTAGTAAAACTCAGTGAAAAACCTTTGTAACTACTAAAACATTAGTAAAACTTGTGCAAAGCAAATTTTGCTCTCCTCAGAAACTCAGTTTAGAAGAGCAGAATTTGCTTTGCACAAGTCGGCGAGAATGTCACATCGATTTTCTGAGAACTCTTTTTGAAGGAGGAAAAAAAATATGGCACTCACAATAGAGTAAATGGAACAGGAATGGGAAATATGAAGGGAAGAAATCAGGATAATCCCTGTAATAAGATTAGAGAGGTATGGAAGAGGAGAAAAGATTCTTTCGGGATTCTTCTGGGACCATGAGTTAAGAGGGGAGGACATTCACAGCGACGTAATGCGGTCAACCTGCATTTCCCTACCCATCCGTTCATTTCCAGGACCCTATCTCCCCTCCCTCCCCCACTTAGTTTAAGGGTTTTGCATTCATATTAGTCCCCACCCCCATATGGTACGTTTCCCTCGCAAGAATCAATTTGTCTCCAATCATGGGATCGATTTAGAATGAGGTCTGACTGAGAGGGGGCGAACGAAAAAGGGGATTAAGACTTCTGCCGGATTTAAGTTACGAGTCTTCTGCCGGTCGCTTAAGTGCGGTCTCCGCAAGAAAGCTAGGGGAGTATTACGGGAAGATCATAAAGTGCATTACACATCTGAGGGCTAAAATGTTGAAGACATAAAATAGATGGCAGGCATGGAATACGGTGTTTTATTTCCCGCCTGATAATGTCCCAAAACTAATATATATTCCGATATTTTGGTTAAAATAAGTCTTTTACTTTAGTTCAAATCTCGGACGTGGTTCAGATTTTTAATTAATATGCCAGTCCCTGCGAGAGTGCTGTGTAGAGAGTACTCTCGAGTTCAATTCTCCGTCCGTCCGATAGAATGTCACTCTATGGACCCCTTGGTGCCTTTCAGAATGACAAGCCTGGTACCGGCGTCAGGTTTCGTTCCACGCTTCCTATTTTCCCTGAAAAATTCTTACCAATACCCTCTATCCTAAATTCCACACATTACATAAGTAGTCGATCACCTCGCTGGGAATATCACTAAGTTTTAATACCACATGTAATGCATCAAATACTATTAAATCAGAATGCGCGGACCTAAAAGAAGAGTTCCGCGTATTTTCTGAGGTAAGCTTTAGTCAAATCGCAGCTTGCCAGCGTAGCGCATTACAAAAAGTGGTTTTTCCTTAATGTCTAAGTTTCATTTAGACATTAAAACATTCGAATATATTCTGATTGTACCATTTGATAAGAAATAAAAAAAGAAAGAAAATGAGACAGTTTTAATAAAGCAGCAGCACTTTGCTAAAGCTGAGTTGAACAACCACATTTAATAAACGTCTCCTAAATTCGAGTAGCGCCTGTTTTACTATGTCGAATATTACACTCAAAACCATTAAAGCATTACTTGTGGGTTCGGAAAAACTCGCGTGTTTGAAGAAAGAGTTGTTATCCATTGTTCGGTATAATAATCCACATCCATTTAATATATTTTTTTCACCCCTCAGCGCAATTTATACTAAAAAGGCCATAGAGTGTACGTAGGTTATGCCATTTCATTTGCAAAGAAAGTTGTGTAACAAAGAAAGGAAGAGAAAATCCACATAATGATGCATCAAAACAAGCTAGAGGTAAACTCCTGTGAGGTGAATATCGCTCCCTAAAGTCCGCTTTACACGTTACATTTTATTGTGCAAACGAATGTATGAAACTGAACGCTATTGTATGTTTATCTGATTGGAATTTGAACGGGTTCTATTTTACGTTCAGTCATTTAGACATTCGCACAAGCGCTCACACAATTTGCCGCTTTACGCGGTACAATTTTCTCATACACGCGTTTGTACAAGAAATTGTAAAAAACAAATGTACCGCGTCAAACGACCTTAATAGACAATGGAATATCAAGCCTGACCGATGATTTTACAAGCAAATCCGATAAACGAGGAAGCTAATTTTATAGCTCACCTATGAAACCAATCCACAAAAAAAATTAAAATACAATTTTCCATTGAAAGAAACAATGGGAACAATTTCGCATCTCTGAAAGTTGCTTGTCGTTCTTCGATTACATAAAGTAAGTCTTCCATGGAATAACCCTAGCTGAGGAAGAAGGAAATATTAAATAGCATAGCCAATGAGAAGTGTGCATTCTAGTGAAAATAGAATCTACTTACAGCTGCAAATGCTAGGTAAAAAAAATGGCAATGAGGTGGTATGGTATGGGTGACAGCAGTAGAAGAGGAGTCAAGGCCGGAATCATTCTAAATATGGCATTACAGAAGAATTGATGAAGATAAAATGGATCAACTGAGTGACTAACCAAGGAGTCCTAAGAAGATTTGGAGAAAAGAGAAATATGCAGAAAACTTTAAGAATGGGCCACATCTTGAGATGTGATGGTCTGATGAAGACAATCCTCAATAGAAAATAAATTGAAAAGAATGGAAAATGAAGGCCTCGCATTAAGAGCATATCGCAAACTCTTCAGGATATAAAGAGAAGAATCAACTGAATATGGTGAGGTTAGCTGGAAGGAAAATAGATTGGAGACCTTCGTTAAATAATCCTAAGATTTCTGACCTGATCAACTATGATAATTTTGAGGATAATGATACGAACGACAACAGGTATATGAAGATATTTCGGTCAATTGGGTGACCATCAATGGGGAGATTTGCAAGGCACTTGCCTCGGAAAGAGCTCAGTGGTGGGACACTGTCCAAGAGCAAGTGAGTGTTAGATTGTTTGTTATGTGAGGGAGGGTAGAGGGGGGAGGGAGGGGAGCATCTGATTGGTTGTTGTGGGATAAGAGGGGAGGGGGTCTGACATGGTTGGATATTATAATTTTGAAACTAAATAATGTACTGTTGATGATACCTGTTTCGTTGTTCATGATTATTTCCTTTTTTAAATGTATGTGCAAGCTTTCGCAAGCATCTAGTTTAAAGCTTTCGGTTGACCTTATTAAATTTAAATCATCTATCGTGATGGGGTGACCTGTTTCGTCAATGTTTTTATCAATCGCCGACCGCGCAAAACGGCCATTTTTACATTGCGCTAAGTGTTCCCTATACCTGATAAAGGGATTGCGTTTAGTTTGTCAGATGCATTGGCAGATGTTGCAACTTTTTTGTAAACGACAGATTTTTCTAATAGTGGTGTTTTTATCCTTGGGGTTACCTAGTATATTGCTTAGCGTATTACGGTTGGTAAAGAAAATATTTGTGTCTCCTTGTATGAATATTTTGTTCAGCACATTCGTGAGTATGGGGAAAGTAGAGTGGGAGAGAAATAACTTTTCTTTTAGGCGTGTCGTCATGTAGATGTAGTGTAGTTAGCTTGTTAGCAAGTCTTTTCTTACAATGATGATATATTTTGACGGAGATATGCAAAACGCTCCCGGAAAAATTCTTTTGAATGGTGGACTATTCAGCCATAAAATTGTAATGGTATTGAGCAAGCAATAATTCTATTTTAAATCATGACGCAACGAATCCAAATAATAAGAAAGGAATCACAGCCAAAACATTCGTAATTAAAGCTACATACGAGCCATATATGTGGTTGCACAAGACTGCCTCAACACCTCTATGTAAATGTAACAATATTAACCTCTATGTAAATGCTTTTTTATGCGTCTGTAGTTAGCTATTCGACTACGGAGGAGTTGCCCATACCCACACGTAATTATATTCTGTGAACAAATTCTCGAGAATCTCCCTTCCCGGAACTGAGGTCCACACCATATTCCAAAAACTACCGCAATAAATGTGGAAGATAAAGGGATTCCGAAGCCAGCCATAAAAATCATTCGGAATATATTCTTAATCTGAGGATTTCGTTAATTGATGGCCGCCGTTTGGCTAAAACAACTCGATAAATATTCGCTTCAAAAGGAATAGGGCATTAAAACGGGGAGGGGGAAGGAGGGTGGTTTGGAATGAACATGGGGTGGTCTCAACTGGCGTGAGGGTGGAAGGGGTGAGTTTAGTTTAATCGGGGTTTTAAATAAGCCTCCCCTTAAGCCGTCCCTCTCGTGGGATTAATTGAAAAACCTTTAGTCGTAAATCAGCCCTGCCAGGCAGGGGAATGCTAGGAGTGTTGGAGTCAGGAGACAAGGAGAGGGTAGTTGGGGGTTAGGGGGGGATGAGGGTGCTTGACCAGTGGCCACGTGTTTGTTTGCAAGCACCCGTGGTGCTCGCTTGGGTGCAGGTGGTTGGCCGTAGGCACCAGTCTGCGCTCGAGTTTCTTTTCCGCTGAACTGCAGTAAATTGAGCCAACGGGATGCGCTTATCATCTCGAAAAAGTTGAATATATACTTAATAGATAAATAAATTGGTAGATAAACGTGTTTATTGGGGCGATATTAAAACAAAGTAGTAGCCCCAGTCGGTAATACCATAGTATTATCGACATACGAACAAAACCTATTTACTTTCGTTTCTACGGCTATTTACTCTCGCATCTACTGTTACTTACTAATGATTCCTAGCACACCATGTCTGTCATTTATAGTTGCGCACAGCAAGTACATTGTCTAGCTCTTGGAAGTTAGGAAGCATGTATTACCTCAGACATGTGCTTTTGAAAAAAGTTGAAAAGAGGTCTGGAAATCAGCTTACTAAGTATTAGAAACACCAAATATAGGCAATTCCAACGCGTCAACATAGATGTAGTCCTCCACCAGTGCAATAAACAGACCCGTATTCCTTGGTATCACTTCGATTCAACTGGTTGCCCACGCTATCGAGGCTTCCTCGTCCCCTTCGAATGGGATTCTATGGACGATGATTTATCCTTAATGAATTTTCCTTTCGGGGTTGGTCATAATCAGGCACGACACCGTGTTAATACATTTTGTGTCAATTTCACGAGTCTTTGATTGTAAAAGAATACGACTTCCCACCATTAACATTCAAGATCACATTAGATTTGGCTATGGCAGCTCTTCACTTGCCGGGACCTACCTTTATACTCAAGCTGAGAGATTTACTGCGCAGCAAAATGTTTCGGAAATAATGACTTTATTGAAGGCACAACTAAAAGGTATCTGATGATGGTGCAAGAGCACTGAAACTAGTTGTACCTTCAATAAATTCAGAGTGGAAATATACATTGCTATTTTTATCTGTCAACTATTAATTTCCACTTGGTTAAGTCTGAATCCTTCGAAAACATAACCAGGATGGAGGAACAGCTCAAGACGAACGAAGTGGTACAATGCCCTACCCTATGGCAAGTTCTGAGAGATCAAAAACGTATTAAAGACGCAAGAAGTATCAAATTGAGGCCTTGTACTTAAGCTATCACAGACCCGTCATCCATAACGTCGCCATAGAATGCTAAGTATAGCACAAACTCTTACACAAATGATATCTATGAATCTAGCACAATTTGCTAAATAACTATTTCCGAACAAATACCAGTACAGTAGAACCTCTCTAATTCGGGCTAATTGTGTCCGGCCAATGCCCGAATTAACTAAAAACCCGAATTATCCATTTCCTACGGCAATAAAACCATTTAAAGTGGTTTTATTGCCGTAGGAACGACCCTAAAACATTTTTGAAGGTCATTCATGGTTCTCAAGCATATAAGGATATACAAGATGCACTAAAAACGTAATAAAATATAAGATTACATACTTTAATACATCGTGACAACACACAAAATATGTAAAACAAACAAAATTGACAATTAGAAGTGTTTAACTTGTAAAATTTTAGTGAGTAACTTTTTTTTACTTTCTTTTTGGCCCGCCCCGATTTATCCAGAAACCCGAATTAGCGGGGCCCGAATTAGTGGGGCTCTACTGTAATATTAATCTCATCAGATACCTACTCACCTGGTATTCCGCCCAAAAGTACTCACGAACTAAATCTTTCAGCATAGTTGCGATTACGCCTACTCGTATTTTGTTTGAGAACGTAATACAATGCCCTATGCTAAAGTAACTCATAGTTACAGATTATTTTTGGTATCGATTGGAGCCTTACCTATCACCACGGGATGGGAATGGGGAAGGATACCATCACTGAGCCCTCCTCCAACCCCTCAACCACCCTATCTCATTCTCCATGCTTCCCACACCCCAATTCCAATTCCGTCTCCAAGAGATTCGGGATGAGGGAAGGAAAAACGCGTGCGTGGGACCGTCCCCCTTCCACGGACAATCGAAGGGTCGGCTGAAGGAACAAGCCTTTGCGTTTCCAGATCTTAATGTGTTTGGCTCCTTGCCCGAAAAAAACACACACACCAACCCCTCTCTACCCTTTCCCTTCCGACAACACCAATTTCCACCCAAACCACCCTCTTTCTCTCGATTTCTCGCCCCCAGAACGCAAGTGTCCTCCTTCTTGCGCCCTATTCTCCGCAAGTGTCTTCCCCCCTCAGGTCACCATTGTGGACCCAGTGTTCCCCTACTCTCCCTCCAAGCCTCCGAAATTCCTTCTCCTCCGAAAAGAAAACACGCTACCACCCAAGAATATCCTGTCCTTCCGTCCAAACTGACTTTTTCCACAACCTTTCAGCACCCACGCTGTCCCAGTCATGTTCATCTTCGGTCGAGTTTAATACCATTATTGGAGATGCTCTTGTTAACAATAAAATAATTTGATATACATCTACTAATTTACTGATAGATTTCAATGCCCGAAGTCATCGTTAAGGTAATGAGAGCGTCATTTTACCTTGCTGGACTATCGTGCAAATTATATAACAAAATAGCCGTGCACACGTTCCTACTGTCAACGAGATTAAATCAAATTTAAACTTGAAAATGCTAGCTTTAAAAATAAAGTTAAGGGTTGCACATTAGTCTAGAAGTAAAGCATTAGAAATACAACGAAAAGATCTAATCAGCTTTGGGCATTGCTGTCTGATAAAGACATTCATCAAATGAAAATTGATTTGAAGAATGGCGAAAGGAGGCCTCTAAAGAGTTTTGGAACAGGACGATGTGATAAAGTTAATTTATGTAAATGTTAAGACGAATTTCGATTGAAGATACGGGTTCAAAACCAGCCTAAGGATAAATAATCGGACTATAATCATATATTACGAGTGTTAAACACTAGGTACATGCTACTGGCCGTAATTTGAGAGATTCGTAAAATTTTTAATAGTATATCCGGGTCCATTTACATAATATATTTCGTCCACAAGAGGTCAGATGATATATCACATCAACACTTTATTTTTTCATGCACACAGAACGTTAAAAAAAACTTACGGTACGACTTTCATTTGGATATGAACATTATAAGTGTCAGGTTCTATTGTTGAAAAAATAACGAATTTAACTATCCTCATTAGAAAATAAATAATGATAAATGTGAACACGATACACGTTATTAAAAATTTAAAATGGAAGGTGAAGCAATTTTAAAAATAATTTCGTTCACACTCAAGTTTTAGTCAAATAAATATAAAAACGATACACGTTACTAAGAATTTGAAATGGAAGGTGAAGCAATTATTAAAATCATTTCGATCACATTCAAGTTTTAGTGAATAAGGATAAGTTAATATACCCCAGCTTCCCTCCAGAAACCTCCACCGTCTCGTGGCATTTCGGCCCTCAACTTTCTGTCTTCCTACTCACCCCCCAAGTTTACCCTCTCGTAGTCCCCACATATTCTTCCCCTGTTTGACCCCTCTCTATTTCGTATTCCAGGATGCATTGGACCCTGGGGACTCGACGATGCAGACCGCCTGCATGCTAAACGCGAGAGTTAACGGACCACTCATGCGATTCCTCGTAATTTTATCATTTTTTCACGTCGTCCTCCACATTGGAACCGAAAGGTGGAGAGGGAGGGAGAGAGGCTGTGACTTATCTTAACTTGGAAGCAATTTGTGTAGCGAGAGATCATGACGGAAGCCATCGAATTTTTTTTTCCTCTCGACTCGAGATGTAACCTTAAGATTACACTGAATGGAAATAAATAGGTTTGGCGTGGGGAGAGATGCTTCGTTCACAATGGCCGTGCGTTGGGACCATTGCCGGGGAAAGAAAATCGGTTTTGGATGCCATTTTTATTCCCCATCGTATTTCGATTAAGAAGTGCTCTTCCCAAAGGACATTTCCGTAGAATACAGTGAATGCCCGGTAGACCATGAAAGAATCCAAGGAAGGAAGATTCCTCATGCTCGCAAAGGGTAAATTATAAGAAAATTCAACGGTATTTCAACGCTTTCCAAGATACACGAATTTATACTGAACAGAATAAACTATCGTGACTTCAGAGGGAGTTTTATTGCCTTCCAGGATATTAGATGTTTCCTTACGCTTTTAAAAAACGGATGGAAAATTTTAAAAAAATTCGTCCATTAACGTCACCAGAGTTAAGGTGGGTTACAATTATTCAGCTTTAGTAGTAAAAGATTAGAATATAGCATCGGTGCAACCCGATATATTGCATGATACATACACCCATGATATCTAACGTAACCCGATACATACACCCTACGATATCTTTGATACATATATGTGTCAAAAATACTATCATTGAAAGGTAATGTTTCTGCTATTTCAAGAAAGGTTGAAGAAGTTTTCAGCAAGGCAATCGCAATCCAGCCTGCCCCACTTATCGTGTTTATTGGGGATGACGTCCGGGTTGGCGTCGTCGCTAAGGTTATCTGACACTGACCCATGATATCTTACATAACCGGGCGTATCCCCATGATATCTATGACACATATATGTGTCAAAAATACTATCATTGAAATGTAATGTTTCTCCTCTTTCAAGAAAGGTTGAAGCAGAAGGTGATCTGACACTAACCCATGATATCATACATAACCCGATACATGCAACCCACGATATCTTTGACTTGACCCACGTCTTCATATGTGTCAAAAATACTATCATTGAAAGGTAATGTTTCTCCTCTTTCAAGAAAGGTTGAAGCAGTTTTCAGCAAGACAATCGCAATCCAGCCTGCCACACTTACCGTGTTTGTTGGGGATGACGTCCGGGTCGGCGTCGTCGCTAAGGTGATCTGACACTGCCGCCGTGGATACCCCAAGCAGCGGGAGACCTCCGCCCCCGTTGCCCTGCAGCACTTGACCCCCAATGAGCACCACGCCCGCGCTGCAGTCCTCCGCACCCTCGTCCGTGGTGCAGTCCCCCACCACGCCACCGACGCCGCCGCCCAGACGCCCGTTGGTGCCTCCGGAGGCGTTGCCGTCCACCACCAGGGCGCCCGCCGAGTGTCTCTTGGCCGAGGACGGCTGGTGCCTGCGGTGCCGGCCACTGTGGTGCCGACGGTAGAGCGCCATGAAGACGCCGCACACCAGGAGAACGAGTCCGATGGCCGCGATGACCAGTGTGGTGAGCACGGGGCTCATGGGAAGGGATGCAGATGGACCTGTGGACGAGACGAACGAAAATGGTTCAGCAAGAAGGTAACCAAAGAGTGATGCTGTGAACTTTTATTTCACATCTGCCTAGATTTTCCTACAACGTCTTTTATTCTTTAAATATCTTTGCTTAAGAAATAAGTTCTTGTTCTTTTCCAGCGTATTAACTGCGTAAATTCTTCTCGGGTCTTCATCTGGGTTAGGTTCTCCATCTCCGCCGATGTTTCGATGACCGACTCGCTCATCGTCTTCATTGCCCTGAAGACGATGAGAGAGTCCGTCATCGAAACGTCGACGGAGATGGAGAACCTAACCCGGATGAAGACCCGAGAAGAATTTACGCATCTTTGCTTAAGGTTTTCGGTGGCGGTACTTTGATGCTCTCTGCAAGTTTCCGGTTATTCTTCAAGTTAATTTGGCGTAATAGACAACCGTTTTTCTGACTGTTCTGAGAGTGGCTTCAGGTTGAACGACCTTCGACCCATAAAAGGAGCTCAACATCTCCAACAGTAAGAATGGAAGAAGCTCTCTGCATGTTTCCGGATGTCTCTCAGGTAAGTTACAGTTTCAGAAAACATTTTTTCTGACTGTTCTGTCAGCGTCCTCAGACCTTCGACCTAAAAGCGCTCACAAGACAGTCAGAGAAACAAGATTCTTTTACGAGAATAGCAAATAGACCTGAATCAAAAGATATATTTTTATGAACAAACCAAGGAATGGCGACAGTCGCAAGGTCAATTCTGACTGATAGTTTTCTAGCGGTTAATGAATAAACCCTACTTTGCATTGCATTAATCTATCGGCTTCATCCACATGATATTTCTCTCTTTAATTCGGCATCTTTCTGTGGGAAAAACACCATAAATGAATTCAGGGATTCGCAAAAGATTTACTGTAAAACGTAAAGGTCGCCTCATGAGAGACCAACCCGTGTTGGCACATGTATACCAACACTGGACTGAATCACAGCTCACTTGCTCCTTGTGTGGCGAATATCAAATTCTTTTGAAGTACTCGTCCAATATTCTAGAGTCCTCACAATGCTTCGATGAAGTCTGGGGAGCTCACCGTCCGCGAGGAGTGGGTTAATGTATCATTATCATCGATCCAAGAATCAATCCTAGGATATTGGTTTGACGTAGCCCTCCACTCGATTCTTCTATCGGCCAACCTCTTCATATCACCGTAATTTTTTTCAAATCCTTCACAACTTGCTCCATATAACTCATACGTGGCCTGCCTTTTCCATTCTTTCCGTTCCCTTTTCCTTCGACGATTGTCCTCATCAGGTCATCGTGTCTTAAGACATGTAAGCCTCTCAAAACTCCGCGGATAGGGGTGTTAGACAATGGCGCATTAATCGCTCACGACGCTGCACCCCTTCGGTCGAATGTCACCACTTTTCTTACCCCTCATCATATAATCCATAATATATTTACCTATTTCTTCATCGCCCTCGCTTACCCAGGATTCTGCATTCGATAGGAACCTAACAGCATTTCACCACCGTCAAGTACCGGTTCAATTTCAACTGTTCCTTCTCCTAATTTCTGAAAACAATCTTCTCTCCTCCCCTACCATGTCAAACATCTCTTCGTTGTCTGCCTTCACATACAACTGACGTTCTCCCTTCTTCTCAACAGCCATAAAGCTAAACCTTCCATTCTTTTATTATCCTCCTTTCCTAGGGCAATCTAAGGACAATACAAAAATGTCACTACCTAAGCATTATCTACTACAAGGAATAACACTATAAAACTACTTATTTTGCTGTCTGTCAAGCACGATTTTTTTTTCACTGTATTAAAACGGAATATTTCCTGTTTCTTGGCAACACCTGAAAACATTATGAGGACATTCGTCCAGGGACAAGGACAGACAGAATGTCAACGGAAGGCGGAATATGACGATTAGTGGATAGGAGAGAAATACAGTGGAGAGCTGCGTCAAACGTATTTTAGGATTTTTGAATGAAAATTTAATTAAACCAGTCATTTCCATGCCATTATAATGCTAACTCTTACACCATATAGTCGACAATCTGATGCACTTCACAAAACCTGTTTTGCCAGTAGCCAATACAATAATACGGCGATCAAATAACGGTAAGCTTTTACGGGCCATTATAAACCTGCAATGAATTTTATATTCCTTTGGTGAATTATTTCTTTCAGAGGGCTTCACATGTAGGACCGGAAAAATAAATCAAGATATTGAGTTTTGCGAGCAATAAACACGAGAGAATCGGAAAATGAAAACCACATTCAAAATTCCCGACTTCGTTCAATTGACCAATTCCAATCTGTTATCATTATTTCACATCCGAATCGATTAAAACGATAAAAATGGGGGAAATCCTGTTGAATTTAGATTTTTAAAAATTTTATTATGGCAAAACACCCGAAGTAAGTTGAATTATTTGCACATTTTTGTTCTTTTAAACTGTCAAAAAAAGCTCACATAACTCAGGAAAACGGATTATTTCAATTTATGGCTTCACGAAAAATTTAATTGCTTTGATACTAAAGGGAATATAATCCGCAATATGAAACATTTCATCTGACTCCAATATTATGGCATGTGAGTAGGTTTCAGGTATACATTGAAAGCCACTTGGATTCTACGCCCTCTATCCACATTTAAGGCTGGATTAAAGATATTTATGGAATATTTTGGCAGTTTCATTACTAAGCAAAATACTTTTTATGGAAGCCTAATAAACATTAGCCAACTGAAGTGTAAAAATACAATGTGAAGATCTGAGAACGAATTGTTATGCGTGTGAAATAGCATAGATATTTTTCCAGGCAGTATTTTAAATAAGTTGGAGGATTATTAATGAAATAAGTAATCGAGACAATTAGACACTTAACCTAGACATTTAACTCTTTCAAACAATAATAAATTTGAAAGGATTTTGAAGCATTTGGACAAAGATATAAATATAACAAAAATTATTTTATAAAATTCAATGTCTCTATGCATTAACCTATGATTCATTAATAAATTGATTAACAACATATATAAGCAAAAATATAGAACGATAATTTCCAAAAATGAAAGATTTATTTAAATATTTGAAAGCCAACCACGTGATAGTGACCTATATACGTGTCCAATGATCCTCGTCATGGCTACGGAAATAAATTACTAAGGAGGATAGAGGGTCATGAAGGTCATGTCTACTCATATGTGGTAATAGAATTGCTTAGGGCACCAAAGTATATTACAAAAATTATTTATAATTATTTTTCATATCATCGAATTCTGTCGATTCTAGGGAGGTTCCCTTCTTTTTATTTTGAAATTGCTAAGACCACCTCTAAAATTTTTATGTACCCGTTTACTTAAATGTCGCATTTTTCTGGAGTTTCAAACTTTTCGTTCACTGTTATGCTGCCAAACAAGGTCCACTATCATGGAACCTTTTCAGTAAACTCAGCTATATCGCGCAGAACTAGCAACATTATATGATACCTATGAGAAGCTGTCCTATTTTTGAGGAACATCCGAAATCAAAGGGCAAAATTTAATGGGAATACAAGCGTCAAAATTATTGATAATTACATGCACTATACTTGCACTAGGGGTGAGATATAGAGTTGAGAAGGATGAGACAATTTGAAATAACAATTATGGGCTCCATACATGCCTGCATGAACCACTGTTTGAACCTGTGTAGCATTTTATAACTATCTCCTAGCATGTAAAAAATGAACACTGTAGCATGTATCCCATATGAAATTAGAAGTTATGTCTCATTTACTAGTACTGTAAACATGCAAATGCACGCAGTGCATATTCAGTGATTTTTCAAACCCAGCTACACACCCTCAATGTGATTGGCAGGGGACTCAGTTGATGCATAAGTGGATTACATATATTTTGATCCCAAAAATGGCATGAAAGGATGCAATTCCTAGTAAAGTAAGTATTCAGTATACAGATGAACTAGACAAAGTTGGTAGAGTACCAAAATTTATCAATCTATTCAGTTACTGCAATGTCCTGCATGATCTCTCATTGGTCAAGGGAAGACAAAAGCATTTAATCTATCTCTGCGGCGGCAGTAAAATCTCTCTAATATTAACGACATGTCATCTCTAAGTCTCACTACGCTTTTAGGTATACGGGATACGCCATCCGCAGGCCACTAGACGTATGTAATCTGAAGAAAATATTTCCGAACGGCAACACACGTACTAGTTCCTGCCATAATTCCTTAAGAATCGTGCTGATTCTATTATATTTTGAGAACGAGTATATCACTGCAGCCACGGCGGAATATTTGTTTGAATTCTCTTACGTTCCAGCCTGAAATCCGAGATGAACTTCTAACGTTAAATTCTCGTTACCATGCACATGCCAGAGGGAGATATATAGGGCGCACTCAAATCCAAGACAATCAGAGGCCTTATGGCTAATCTCATGAATGCCATCCTTCATCCACGATATTATCCACTTTGTAATGATTAAAACGCTGTTGCGTGATTAAAAGCCTGGTCTAGGGACGCAAATGCTAGCCGAAAGAGCGCTCCCATTCTCACGAACTCCCGAAGATTGCCGAATTCCATCACAGGATTGTGACCTTCCACAGAGGTAGATGTGATTTGAAGTCATCATCTCCAGTCACGAATAGTATGATTGATTTGAAGCAGCTATCCAATCGTTTCTCCTCTCGGCTAATCTCTTCATATATGCATACTTCTCTTTCACATCCTTCCCTAATTTCTCATAAACACACTTCATTCTCGACAACGTTTCTCATTATGCAACCGAATAGATGGTCTGGTTTTCATAAAAATTTGTCTTTTTATACCCCCATAGAACTAATTTTGTTTGTTATTCATTCGTACCACTTTATCTTCCCCATTCTCCTCTAACACGGCACTTAGAATGCTTCCTCTCTTGATTTTCCTGCGGCCTTTATCACACATTACCTACTGATTTAAAGAAACCTTCCCTACACATAAGTAATAAAAGATTTTTTCCCTATTTCACGCATTGAACAACATTTATTAAAAAAAGGATCAAGCTACCTATTTTTCGTGAAGATCAGATTGGAAGAGAGTACAAATATGAGTCCGTTAAAAAAGCTATGATCCATCCCTTTGATTCTCATTCTATAAGTGGATCCAGAGTCCGGAGACTAGATTCATCACAAGATCAACAATCACAAAAATGTTTTTTTTTCCTATCCCAATCAAACAAAGAGGCTCATGCTCAAAGAGGATCAGTAGCTACATTTCAGTCGAACTATAACAATTTAAAAATTATATAAAAAACAGAACAAGCATGTATAAATATGCTGTTAATTGGGTCAGCTCAAGTATTTATACCAACATGCAACTATCTGGACTACCTATTGATATAATTGTGTATATCCAATCATGGCTATTCAGATCCCTAATAGTACGAGGAAAAAAGACAATGCATCTGTGTGTTTGACAATCAATGTCTCTAATTTTATGCTAATGGTTCAGTCTATCAGGGTAATTTGGTGTGTATTTTACGTTTTTAACATCAGCAGAGAAAATATCTCCATGGTATTAACTGAAGAGTTTAAGTCTACATTTCAACCGACTGTCTGATAATGAATCTCATTTAAGTCATATTCTGCCCACATGATTATCATACCTTCAATAATCTTACCGATTTTTTTGCACTCACTCCAATTTGTAATTTAATCCTGCCTCGCAAGGAGACTACATTATCGCAAATTATATTGTCAGTAACTACGTCGGCATAAGAAAATAACATACGATGCGTAATTAAGTTTGTTTTTCAAATCACGTGGAAAGCATTTAAAAACGACGCATAAGGATAGGTAGGAGTTCACAAAATATGTTGCGCGTTGCAAAAAAATGGCGACATGATGGTGAAAGTTAAAAATAGGTCAGAACGTATCTACGGTAGCCAATGAGTATTCCACGCTAAATCAACCAATTAATTTCATTTTCAATGTGACTACCTCAGTTTTTTTGAAACTTCAGAAATTATTATTTATAAAGAACTTTAAACAATTAATATTTTAAAATATTGTAATCATCTTCGGTTTTTGAGTAATTTATTTTAAAAATGGGAAAATTGTTTTTTTTTCCTGTTCCAGTTTAGCACCAATTTCGTTTCTAGTTTCACTTTGACTCTGGTTGGGTCCCATTTAAGCGTTTTCAGGGCTTCATTCAGGCTCAGTATTATACAATCAAAAATTCATTAATAAAAAAAACACGATCTATCTAACACTAGAAACTATTTTATAAATAGTATATCAATTTCAAAATTAAAAAAACTTTTTTGATTAAATTTCAAAAATATTATTTGATTTAACTAAAAAAATAGTTTTTAGCCAAAAATATTCAAATTTCCAATGAAATAGAAGGCCTTTAAAATTTCTGTAAAATAAAATGTA
The DNA here is from genome assembly GCA_933228895.1 of Platycnemis pennipes. Classification (NCBI taxonomy): domain Eukaryota; kingdom Metazoa; phylum Arthropoda; class Insecta; order Odonata; family Platycnemididae; genus Platycnemis; species Platycnemis pennipes. Next base: position 49,720,043 of record OW121857.1, read on the forward strand.
AAGCATTTCCGAAGGCCATCTAAAACTGTAGTTTATAATGGATTTGCTGGCATAGGATAAGGCTATTCGTTAAAAATAAGGATAGGGTTGAAAGTTCAACTCAAGATTATTTTGCTGTCCTCACTCCAGTTTGTTATTTAGTCCTGCCTCGCAAGGGGACTACATTATCGCAATTACATTGTCAGTAAATACGTCTGCATACGAAAATAACATACGATGCGTAATTAAGCTTGTTTTTCTAGTCATGTGGAAATCTTTTAGAAGCCGGTAGAATGGAAAATCTTTTAGAAACGGTAGAATTCTTTTGCAGATGGGTATTTTGTCTTCCAGCACTGCGTAAAATATCGCCCCAAACATCCCATGCCCCTTCTACAGCTCCCTTTGCAATATTATTGTTAGACCAGGAGGTGCTGACACGTGATGCCTTCGTAAGCCCCGCAGCTCCTACCACTTCTCTGGGAGTAAGAAAAGGCGGGGTGCTTACTTGACAGGCGTGGAGTCGCGAAATAATGAATGCATTCCTGCAACCCCTCAATCCTTCCTCTGATCCCACTTGAACCCAGCCATGACTGCGCGATCAAATCTTCAGGAAACCACCGTCTCCGTGTCAGATGCTCTAAACTGGTTTCCCTTGGTGAATCCAATATGAGAGCAGGTTTTGTGTAAAGTCTCAGAATTAACACAAGGAATTATACACACATAGATACGCCATATGAATAGAATAATCACCCAATGGCCAAGGAGAACGAAATATAATTTGGCATGAAGGAGTTAATAATTTCTTATTCAATGAGAAATTGACCAGAACGAGAATAAAACCCGAGCTACTTTAATCAGTGACCGTATCACAGGACTACCGAGTTATCAGGTAAATGTGGTAAACATAGGAATGACCATTATGTATCTGAGAGTCATTACTTTCTCATAGACTACTCCTTGACATGGCGCGCGCGGTACCGTAACCACTAGAGTTGCACTAGCTGTAGCTATGAAAATAGCTCCTGGAAGGATCATCCATGCCAGATCGGTCGAAGGATACTTCGGCAAAGACGTAACACCCTACGAGCCTCCGCGATTTCATGTGGCAGAGTGTTAAACGCACACCAAACATACCCCTACTTACATACAACTAAAAGCGACAATGCTACTTTATGAACACGTTTTAGGTATGAGTGACGTGCAACTAGTTGTAGCAATGAAGTGATTACTGGTTAGAAAGGCGTCATTATATATATGAGGCGGTTATCAGAAGGCGTCAGATTCCAGTGAGGTGACCTTTGAAGTGTACCTTAGTAGTTTACCTTAAGAATAAGGGCATCATGTGATCAATTAAGTAGTGGGGAAAATCTATCAATCCCTGCCTCGACTGACAAAACATTAATAATAATAACTAGCTGTAATTACCTAAGATACTGGCGCTAACTCGTCGAAGAAACTGCAATTGCTGCTTAGCGACGAAAACATAGGCTCAGAAATGAGATACGATCGCTCTTTTATGACAACCACAATCTTATTACTTACCTACTGATTTTGATGTATGTATCGATTATACGTCAGGAGGAAATTTGAGTTTCAGGCGTGTTTCATTGAAAAGTAAGAACTAATTCATAAAATGCTAGCACTTATAGAATCATCAACACATAATGTATGAATTGAAATTTTACAAAAATTCGTTCTTACTGAAAGTCTACTCTGCACTTTTAAAATTCGCGTCCAATTATCAGAGTAATAGAGAAACGCCAAAGGGAGCAAAATAGGCTTTATTAATTTGAAATTTTGAGATACTGTTTCTATATTGAATAAAAATGCTGCAGCTAAATGTGAAAACTCGTAAAAAAAAAGAAAGTAAGGAGATTTTAACTATCTTTGTGTGAATAAAAGTCTCACAATTGATAGATACCATACAAAAAAGATGCATTGGTAGAATCCTCAATATTTTATACAAATATAATCAAGCATCAATAACGAATCAAATTTAAAATGTCATTTGTACAAAATATCAGGATTGAAATAAATTTCTATTTAAATAACGCAGGAGTCTGCAGTATTTCATACCTGAATCTCTCAGTCCATCTTCGATTACGCACCTAATAACAGTTTTATCGATGAAGAAAATATGATAACTCACCACCATTTCGATGAGGGAAGAGGTTCAGCAGTAAACTCATTAAAAAAATATGCTTGGGGTACAATATCTACCCCGTAAAACCACTGTTAAAGGATTAATCCTCCCTCTCTCCCATTCCACCCTGACAACCCCAAAAACCCTAACGACATCAACTGTTGACGCGCTTCCAAACAATACCACGGGCGATACCTTCCCGACCTTCCCATCAGAGGGAAGCACCGGCGATAAAAGGGACAAAGGGTCCCTCCCCTCCCCAAGCGACCCTTTTTACTCTCCCCACCCCCGCTCCCTGACCCTCTCTTCGACCCCAGCACCAAGAAACCCCTCCCCCTCGCCCCTTTTTACTGTTCCATTCGCCCTCACTCCGGCCGTCAACGCTGGGGCTTCGGTGACTGGGGGTTTCAGAAATATGGACCCTAGGGTGAGTAATAAGGGTGTGGAGAAGGGATGGTTAAAGGGTTCACAGAGGGGTACAGGGAGCGACCAGAGTAGAGGAACATCACTGCTGCCCTTCCATCTGTGGTGGCACAAACCATAGACCACTGGATCACTACTTATAGTCTTCTTTTAACCGTGGGATTGCGACTCTTTTAGATCAGCTAATTTATAGGAGACGTTATTGGAGAGATGTGATCAAATACTTAAGTCATTTATGACAGGCGGCTGATAGGAATAATTCAGGATACGGAGGAGTTTTGGAGATGAAGACCCCGCGTAGGCACATAATTTAGACTTATTAGATTATGCAGACATGCGAAAATACAAGTACAAGCATACACTTCCCGCAGGTATCATAGAATCATAATGATAATGTTAGTATCTTCAATATATATGTATTTCTCAGCATAAATCAATTAATTTATATTTTTGTAGGCGTCGATGACCTAGCAATTTTACAATGTAAACATGTATAAAAAAATTACCGCAGACTACTCTGCTAAACATATTATTAACTACGGTATCTATTGTAATTTCTACCATGTATCTTCGATGTATTTCATCATGGTCCGTAATTGAGGTCGAAAAAATGAATGTTTGTTCCTGTCTCACTGATAATCTCTGTAAATTTATCTTCTTGATTCTACCTTCCATAAAACGTTAATCGTTATAATATATTTACAATATATTCAGAATACTAGTCCGCTTTAAATTTCTGCAGGACATACTGTGTTTTAACCTACTATCTAATAATCATTCCTTATCTAATTCTTGTAAAACTTCGATACACTGCTAAACCTATCGTAACACCTTTTAACTACCTACTGATCACACAATACTTGGGTTCTTCTTGAGTATAAGTTCTTAAATGCACGACAAGTGTGAAGTCAAAGTGTTATCCTCTGGTACAAGGCTAAGTTATTTGATGGAAACACCATTGTATGTACCAGTTGCGTGATTAATTATGATTTCCTCCCCCTATATCAGGCGTGCATTTGTTCAACCTTTCAAAAACATAACTGCTCTTCACCGTACACTTTCTGAGCTCTGCAATGAAACCTAAAAAATTAGGATCCTTATACTCGCTGATTCCCGAGTACTCATGTTCTATACCTATACTTGATAATTAAAACCTTACATCGACATCTACACGATACACTGAAATCCACTGTGAGGGTGTGTGGCATGGGGTGAAGATAACCAAGCATACACTACCGACATGCAAACAAGCAACTATAGGGTTTCATGCAACTATATTGTTAGTATCTATAGTATTTAAGGGATAAATACATGCATAATGCACTACAGACTACTCTACAATATTTCCCCTACCTATCCCTTTGCTATGCTGCCTAATCTGTTCTCTTATGGTACGGGAGAAAAATGCCATTTCAAATCTATCAATACGACAATTTATCTCTCTAATCTTATTTATCTGGTCGAATCTAGCATAATACGCTGGTGCTTTTAATATATGCGTATCATCTTCAGTAAAGCTATCTGATTTAAATTTCTCTAATAGATTTAGTCTGTACCTTAACCTACGCTCTGATTCCTTACTCCCACCTTAATTCTAGTATTAATTCTGAAACTACTCAACCTATCGTAACACCTTTTAACGAACCTAGCTGCTCTACGCTGCAGACTGTCTAGTTCTCTGTTCGAACCTAATTCATTCGGATCCCATACACTGGCTGCATACTCAAGGTGAGGCCTAACTAGTGAAAAGTAACATCGCTCTTTTTTGTTAAACCTTATGTGTTTGATGAGCGATACGCCTTAGAGCGCCTGATACTTTCATCTATCGAGCGTCGAAAGTTGTATCTTAAGAATGCCCTAACATCCCCTCCGCTACTTTCACCCCATTCTTCCCTGCCACACTGACTCACTCTTGGAAAGGCCTCTCCGAAGAGCTGCTACCCCGCTCTAGATAGGGGTGGAGAAGCGGAATGCTGGGCAGGAAGGGGATGTGGGGGAGGGATGATGATGAGGGTGGGGGAGTGGAAGCATGTGACTCATGAATTATACATGCCAGGCTTTATGGGAGGAGGAGAGGTGGGCGTGTAGGGTTGGTGTTTGGAGGGGGAAGGTTGGTCTGGATTGTGGATGGAATCGTAGGGACCGATTCTGTTTGGTTTGCAGAAAAGGTTTTTGAGGTTTCCGAAGCGATGGGCAGGGGGAAGGAAGAAGAGCTTCCACTGCGAGTGAGGGTGGTTCAGTTGTTTCGTTTATAGCGTATACCTCAGGGGATATTTACGAGACCGACTGCTTACCTCACCTGAATTTTACCCAAAGTAGAATTAAGTCCTAAATTAAGTCTTTCGCAAAATACGTCACATGGGTATTTTTCCGTATTTTCTTACCAATAAACAGTTTTCGAAATAAAAAAAACATTACTGATGCAGTGAAATTCCGTTAAAATCTATTTCAAAATGCTAAATATTACAGTCATTTTTTAATGAAACAAAACTAATTTTTCAAACAAAAAAAATTACTGATACATTTAAATGCCGTTAAATCCATTTCAAAATGCTAAATATTACAATGATTTTTAAATGAAACAAACTAATTTTTTAAATAAAAAAAATTACTGATGCAGTGAAATGCCGTTAAAATCCATTTCGAAAAGATAAGTAATACAATGATTTTTTAATGAAACAGAACTTATATTCCAAATAAAAATAATCAACGAAAAAGAAAGCGCTAAAATATTTCACAAAATACGGCATATAGGTCTCTTTGGTATCTTCTTTCAAAACAAAAACTTTTTCAAAATTAATAAAATATGATTAATTCTGCGTTCGACGTGTTTAATATATAACTGGCCAGCCAATTCAAAGCCTAAGATTCATAATGAAGTTTTACAATGGAAAATATTTTCGAAAACAAATAGCGTAAGACTAGATAAAAATGTAAATGCGGGTTTTTCTACCGAACTGTCATAGAAACAAGTTATTAAAAAGTGATTTAAGACACTTTTTGTTTAACCTGAATACACCATTAAGTACATATCATATTGCCATTCAAAATACTAATTGGATTATAAAACTCATCAATAAAGTTTTTTAACACGCACCGATTCCGAATGGGTAAAATATAGCGTCGTTAATTAACATAAATATCGTGTTACTTTCTGTCCAGAAACACAGTTGCACCATTTTGGCTGTAAACAGTGTTTCCATTGCACTATAATGAGATTTATTGTAGGAAATTCCAAGTCTAAATTATCACGAGAGAGAGTGAGAAATGGTTCAAACGATCTGTTTCAAATATACTTTTAAATTTCTCTCTCCTTATCACTCGCAGAAACGTAAGTATGTAGGTCTCTGAATGAATGACAAATAAAAAGAAACACGAAAAAGAATTTAGAAAACTCGGGACGCACCATTGCAAAATTTACTCTGAAAATCGTGAACTGAGTTACCTAAGAGGCGGAAAACATATTTGTGCATAACAACGGCCAGGTTAGTATCAACACACGCAGCTATTAGATAACGTGCATCTTATGGACCGATACATTTTGCGTCAAACTACTAAACATGTAACAAAAAAGAACGATTTTCTGACATAATAGAGAATCTGATAAAACTAGGGAAATTACAGCAATCAACCTAAACTAGACTTTTTTTAAAAAGTGCTTGAAAAATAAAAAAGGAGCATCGATTTTCGTACAAATACCTCGAAAAAGTTTAACACGCACGAAGTCGTAATTTACAGTAATCAATTCAGATCACCATATCTCGATTTACTGCCTTATCATACTATATCTGAGGGCTTTTCTGAGATTCAATGATGCCAGCATTTTACATTTTTTGTCATTTTTAAAGCAGTGAAGGCACGGCCAGTGAAATCCAGCCGTTCTAAGCCATTCCTCACGCGCTGACATTACACTCGGGATCGTTTGTACGATACCACAGTTAAATAAGTGCCAACGTTGTCGTTATATTAAAAGAATAACCAAAGCCTTTATGGCTAAAATCTAATTGAAAAGCAAGGCATTTTACAAGCATGCATTCTGCTATAAAGCCCTAGTGTTTTGATGATCAGACTGCTCAGTAAAATATTTAGTCTCCCATTCGGAAATGGTGGAGATTTTGAAGGGACGGAGCACAACGTGAAAAGAAACACTTTAATTCACAAGGGAAAAGTGGTCTTTAATACAAAACATAAAAATTTTCAAACAGTATTCATTCGAAGTAAATGTCATCAAATTCGCGGTTAATACTGCTGTAATTCCGCATTTACAGCAATATATCTTCCAATATATGGCATATCTCTTGCGATTGTTATCCTCAAATTTTGCAGATCGCAAAAGAAACATTTAAAACCGTTGTTTCAGCCAGTAAAAAAACAATATCACGTCGTAGATGTACTCCTTTAATTCATATCCAAAATAGCATAGCATCATTACTAGGTTTTTCATTCACAATTTAGGGATTTCATCATCCATTCATAAAAGGATTTGGGGCAAAAATATTATTATAAAAGTGGTTTTAAATGCCATTACGTGGCAATGCAATACACATTTTAATTCATATCACAAATAGCTTAGTATCATCAGTAGGTTTTTACTTCACAATTCAGGAATTTCATCATCCAGTCGTAGATGGAATGGGGGCCAATAATATTACCGTAAAAGTGATTTTAAATGCCGTTGCGTGTCAATTCAACGTACATATTCCCTGAGCAATTATATCCCCCATATATTCCCGGATATACATTCCCGGATGGGAATACCAGTTCAAAACTAAAAGACAGACTTCTAAAACTCAATATCAATTCCTTGACAATTCCATAATGCTCAACCTCGCATCAAAGAACGCAAATCATTCCTAAATAACTTAACTAAGGATCAAGAGTTCCAATTTGTGGTTTACGTTTTATAACACGTTTATGAGATAAACAGTGAATAACGTAGTTCAATATCACCACAAAGCTTTTAGCAAATATTTCGTACTAGCCCAAAATCATCACAATCCCTTCCATTAATCCCTTCTCGTCAATAGTTGTCATCAGTCCTAAGATTGTGTTGACGCGTGTTGATTGTGTTTTGTTCCTCTATCGGCTAGCATCTTAATTCGTAAGTCAGTACTTCTTATACATTATTCAAGACTTGGCCCATTATGATCGAAAAGGCTCGCTTTTCAAAATTTGCGATTAATATTTCCTCCACGACAATCTTCATCGAATCCTCAAGATTCATTAAACTATTTAGTGAAATTATTTTACTCAGTTCTCAGGAACTTTATTTGTAGATATTCATCTGCATAATTCCCTGCAATCCAAAAAAAGGTGTGTAAAAATTCCAAAATTCTAGAAGGTATAAAAGTCGAAATGTCCAAAAAATCTCAGACATCGTTATTTCGACCAACCAGGTGACCATCTACAACATACTCTGAACTTAGCATTTCGCTAACTCACATTTACCTTCCCAATTCTCACCGTAAATGGGTCACCTGATTTGTAACGGAGCTTATTTTACTCCAACTAATTTGCTTTTGAACTTTTTTACCTTTCAAATTTTCATCTCCAACCAATGTGGTCATCTTTAACATGCGTGATAAGGGGTGAAACCGCAGCAAATATGTACTAGATACTCAATTATGCTTTAACAGAATAATTAGTCTGGGAATTAAATCTACAAACATATGATGTTCTTATTTGAGATTGGTCTATTATGACGATCTTTCTCATATCCTCATGCAGGAACTTGCTATTTCCCTTCTCCATCTTGTTTCTGGGAGCACAACAATGCTTACCCCCTTCCCCACCTCACCTCACTGTGCCAGTCACCCCAACCCTTCTGGACGGATATAATTCCGCTCGTATAAATTCGACCCATCTTTTCAATGCTCTCCCTAGGGAACCACAATCTGTTCCCCGATACGCAAGGCATTCAATTAACTATTAAAGTATTTGGTAAATCGACTTCCAGCCTGGCAAATTATCTCCATGGGAACCTTCAACTGAGACTGAACTGATATCCATAGGTGGCGATCACCCTGATTAAATTGATTTGTTAAAGGCACATCGTTTTATGAGCAACATAACTAGTCCAGGAGTGAGGGCAGTAGCAGTGCGGAAAGCAGTTTGCAACATGAACGCAATGGAATTAGATACCCAAGGATCACAGTTAGACTGTTCTTCGAACATTACGACGGTACATCATCCCTATTCCAAAAAAATGTATCAATTAATGGAATCTAGTACCAATTCCACTCCATTTTTATGAACTTTATCGCGCCACTAAATGTAAAATTCACCTTAACGAATAAAAAAATATAGTCTCAAAGCGGGACCCAAACGAACCTTAAATCTCTGATTATTCAAACCGGTGTGTTCAGGACCAACCATAAAGTAAATAAACACTTAATGAGTGTCGGGTCGACTGTTAGTTACGCAGGGTAAGATACATTAAGTATGAATTCATTTATTTGTTTGTTCGCTCACATTACAACCATAGTACACATTATAAGTTGTCAATAATAGTACATGTGGGGGAATAAGTCAGGCAGTATGGAATGCCTGTTTTATCAATCACAAAATAGAGAGATCCACAGTAACGTTGCGTTATTTAAGTGGGTACTGAAAGGATGATTGTGAAGTGTTATAGGGGAAGGGGGCTGATTGGAAACGTAAGAAATCGGCTTTACGTAACATGTGGGTGACTTATTGTATTGATTATCACGTTGGACTAATGTAATCGATCAGACAGTTTTATTTGGTGTTGCATCAAGATTATTGGCCTCTTATCCCGAGAACCAGAGCTTGAATCCCTAACGCGGCAAAGATTATCAGAAAATTACTAGTCCCGACTTGAGTAAGCTGTGATTAGGACTTCGAGTTCAGTATAGCACTTGTCAGATGGGACGCTACTTCGTAGACCCTTTGAACATCTTTCCTTACAAGAAGGATAAAATCCAAAGCAATATTCCTATCTTTATGGTGCACACCATCTGAGATGTAGGTCACCCTTCCGGAACGCCTAAATAATAATGCCATCGAGCGATTGTGCTAAACTGCGACCGATGTTTATCGTGGTCTTCTCCAATATCGTTTCATTTTAAATTGCTGTTTACAATATTCCTACCATACCTTTTCAAAACAATTCTTAACCTATCTCGCATATCTAACCACCTCAGGATAAATCAACATTTTAGTGTACACTATATTTTTCCTATTTCAAAATTGCAAATTTGAATTTATTGAAATTTCAAAGTACTCCCCATTTCCAGCAAAACCATATGCAAAACCTAAATTCATATTTAATAAATAAATTTGTAGATGAAAAATTGTCTACAAACTGTTAAAAAAAATTTTCAAGAGTTTATTCAACAAAAGTTATATCGATATGAAATTTTTCAGTGGATTTCGATAAATTTCCGATTGGGTATTTAGTGTTCAAACACCATTAATGCATTTCAGCCAACTCCGCGCTGGCAAAAAGCACTTTGCATTATGTTTTTGAATAACAGCTCTTCTTTTCTGCTGACAAAAACACGACCAATTTTTCCACTGCCCGGAAAACCATTACCTGGGTGCCAGTAGCAGTACATACAATTTGTATTTATGTAACTGGCTGACTTTATACATATCCTGTTATGTAAAAAGCAAACCCTGTTATTGACATTTTTTAACGAGGACACACTGTCAAAGCTATAAAGTTAACCGTTAAATTTTAAGCCCTGAAAGTCTTCTAAAGTATTCGAGGAAAAAGCCATTTTGATGCTGTAAGACTATAAGAGTAATATGACTATAAATTAATTCGTATAATCAGTATCAATGACCTTTGGTTTCCGGAGCGGAATTGGTACTACATTCCTTTAATTGATAAATTTTTTTGGAATAGGGATGATTCTGTTCTAATTGTAATCTGTGGGCATCTAATTCCCCTGTGTTCATGTCGCAAAGAGTTCAAAGAATGTTTTGAGTGTTCTAAACAAATAATATCTTTGAAAGTAGCGATACAAAGATCAAACTCTTCAATTATTCTGACAAACATGCTATAAAGTAACAATGCTAATATATTTTGGACTACAAGACATTGGTACCAATAAAGAAATGCGTCTGAATTATTCTTGCTTTCGTAAAATTTCATTATGACTCAATGCCTATTTCATACTATTAGCATAATGAACATTTTGAGGTTATTTGAAGAGTCAATATGTCGAGAACTCTCTTTATGGGTGTAGATTTCATTGCACCTGTGAAAATGCCACCGAAATTGGAGGAGAAATTTCAGATTTTCTTTTGAGATTTTGAAAATCATCTCTTAAAGTTATTTCAGCAATGACATAGTCCTGGAAAGTTAAGCAGTGAATTCGTGATGTATGTTGGCAACTAATTTGTGTGATTATGTCCGCTAATAATATGAAGATGTCCATGGGCTGAGAAGTGATCCCAGGTCCTACCTAAGCGCTTAAAGAAGATGAGGGTATGACTCTCATGATACCCAGACTTTTTTGTACGGAGAGCGGTCGAGTAGTGGGATAGAAGACGCAGATGGGTTTGGGACGCAGGAATCCACCGCGGCAATGTGCAGGTTGGCAGAAGAGATAAGGAGGCCTTTATTTCACTGGGCACGGCATTCATTGAACGTTAGCGAGCGATTTCCATTCCCAAGGACGTGAAAACTCGGAAAAGGGAACAGATAGCGAGAGAAAACAATTCGCACCAATTAATTCCTCCTAATTACTCCCAAAGGAATAGCGGGATGCGGCCAATACGATGCCTTCTGCCTCCTCTTCCTCCCTAATGGCTCACTTAACAGCGTAATTGGAAGCATCATTTTTAATTGAGAGCAAATAATTCAAAGATAAATGGTGGAGGGACCGACTTGGCACCAATATTATCGCCAATTTCTCCATTCCTCGAACTCACTGAAACACCCCCAGGCCTCCATAATGGGCGTAATTCATCGCTATTACCGTGCAATCGAAATTTTCCCCACGATATAATCATAATTTTGTGTATTCAGGGCATCAGAAACTCAACACTGAAATCATTTATAACCTCTTTCCTCTTAAAACTATTCAAAAATTCCTATTTACTATTTTAAACTAACTTTTCTTTTACACCAGCATTGGTACGGGATTTTTTTTCTATGCGTTTTCCCCTAAAAATATGCAGCACGTTTGTAAATAAAATGAACATAATTATAACACTGATAAACTTTTATGACAAAGATCAATGTTATTGAGAAAGGGGAAAGTGCTAAGTCAGTATAAAACCCTGTGATAATTTTGATACAGCGTCGTAAAAATATATTTTCATGACGATTTTCACTATCAGATGCATGAGAAGATGAGTCTTGGAAAACGCATCGTGTATTACAACTAACTGCAAGGAAAACGTCTCTAATGCATGAACGGCTGTGCAGAAAATCTTACCAATTCTATTCACTTATATTTCTATGATTTGGCGTGCAACTACAATCGGCACAATTCATTGCCTCGTGCGCTAAAATGTCTTTATCCGATGAAATTTCACAGTGCATCTCACCAGGGAGAATATTGCCCAATACAATCCATGTTGAAACACGACAGAAAGAAGTAGTTCCGGTGAAACCCACGGTTGGGCTGTGAATTTTGCCGGTAGGTTGGTGGGAGGGCTGATTTTCAACCCTGAATATCCCCACCTCCTCATCAACGACGATCGCGCAGGTAGCGAAGATTTTGACGGTAATCAAAGGGCCCAATCATGAGGGGGGAAGAACAAACGAATGTCGTGGAGCGTCGGAGCGTGAAATGGTTTGGATAGGGAAAGGAAAATGGTTTGAACCGAATGGGAATGAGTTGAATCTGTCGGAGAGGGCTATTATGGGTGACATCAAGAGAGGGCTGGAACAGGCAAGCCTTTGGTTTGCGCACCCTTGCAGATGTTCTACAAAGAGTGGGTGAAGTGGAGCAATCCCTTACCTAGAATAGATTAAGGAGTTTCATTTGCGTGTTCATATTATGTAGCAAGTCAGTGAAAGTATATAAGGGAGGACGAAAAAGAATGATTTTCTTGAGGGAAACTGCGTTAGGAAAATATGAGCATAAAGGTGTATCGCCGTGCCGTAAGTGAGGCTAACTAGCGTGATTCATTTTGTATCGAATTTTGTGAAAACTTCCTTTTCACGAAAACGCGTTAGAACAAAAAGTTATCTCAATATTATTAGTATGTATTCTATTGGCAAATGATGGAACAAAGATATGTATTGAAGGAAGGATAAAAAATGCATTACCTTGACAATTTGTATGAATGACTATCGCATGCATGTATTTCATTACCTCGCAATAAAGGAAAAACTGGAATGTCTATTTCAATATGATGAAGACAATCGTCGAAGGAAAAATGAACGGGAATGGAAAAGGCAGGCCTAGTATGAGTTATGTAGTCGTAAAGGACGTGGAAGAGAGGAACTACCTAAATATATTAAGAGGTTGGCCGATAGAAGAATCGAGTGGAGAGCTGTGTCAAACCAATCCTAGGTTTGTTGACCCATGATGATGATGTTGATGATGTACATCTGCATTCAACTCAATATGTTTAATGCAAATTTAATATTTATTTTTATTCATTCCGTAGCATTAAAGTGATCTCCGAGCTAGAAACATTGAGTTAAGCAGCGTGGGAATTGGAGGTTCTAAAAATATTCTTCTGTGTATCACGTAGCCTTAAGTTATGGGAGAGCATTTTATATAAATAAGATGTAAAAAGACGAATCCAACTGTACTCGTTGGCTGACTGGCTCATCTTACTGACACGTTGAATTTTTAATCACATGGTTTCAAACACTGAGTGAGAATACTATACTACAGAATAAGAAAATTCTTGAAATCTTAGTTGATATTTACCGGCAAGAGATTCATTTTGAATGAAAATCATTTTACTTCCTTGAAATGAGGAATTAACGAACATACGTTCCGTAAGAATATCAACTTGTTAAATGGATAAAACTGATGGTTTCAGGCGTTACTTAATGGAATTTGCTTTCATGCACAATGAATGGTATAATAAACTTTGTATTTCCGTTATTTGTAATTCTGTTTCATTTACATTAAATTTCCGTTATTTGTACCTGATGGTGACGTTAATCGTCGAAACCATGGTGTGAGACAAATAATTGTAGACATACCAAGTTTATTCTACCATTCATTATTAACTGTTAAATGGAGTTTGAACAATTATGCTATCATGTTTGTAAGTGTATTCAGGCAAAGGTGAATTCCACGTATTTAATTCAATAGGGTCAATGAAGTGAAGCCGAGAAAGAATATTTATTTGAAAAGGGTACGAGCATGCAAACATATCGGATTCGAAAGTCACCCAAAAAAATCAGTGACAAAGAAGGAAGTGAATCACAACTCGACGCAATTTGGTAAAATATCATAAACATTCCTCAATTGGCCATACATTAAATTCCCTATCGGCTAACCTCGACATATTAACATGATTCTTTTCTTTTCATATCCTTTACATGCTGTTCAATATATCTCACGCAAGGCCTTCTTTTTCCATTATTTCCATTTACTTTTCCCACGACGATCAATTTTCAACAGACCATCGTACCTATTAAGTTCTTCTAAGGCTGTTAGTACCCTTTTCTTGGCTCATACTATTCTTAAGACTCATCCCATAGCAACTCGGTCGAGCCATTAAATCCCTATTTAATCTTCTTTGGTATCGCATTCCGATGCTCCCAACCTTGAATTTTCTGCTGCTGTCATCACCTCTGCCTCACAACCATAAAGAAATAAGCTCAAGATGTAAGTTCTTATGAATATTTTTTAAACTCTACGCTTGTATTCCCAGATGTAAGTTGGTTATTCATTTCGCAGAATCTCACTTGCCTGGACTCCTACTGACTTTTTCTGTCTTGCTTCATACATCGTTGTTTACTTGGCTCCCCAGATAATAGTACTCTTTCATCTAAACTAATTTTAATTTTCCTATTTTAACATTGGTATTTTCCTCTTCTATCCTGCTATGCTTCCATAAGTTCACCACACGCAAGTTCCATAAAAATATTAACTTGCTGAATATCTGAATAACTGTGCTAACTTTTTCTTTATTTTACTTAAAAGTTCATTCAGGAAATATCCTGAAACCCACGCATTTCATTCAGTGGGGTCAATGAGGTGTGGGTCTGTCTGCGTAGGACGGCTATTTATTTGAAAAGGATCCGAGCAAGCCAAGCACATATTCTTAAGTCATCCTTTTAAATATAAGCGACGCGAGGAAGTGAAATCAATGATCAGCACTCGACGCGACTCTGTATCAAAGAAATATTTCTGAAAAAAATATCTTATACATATTGATGTGGCCGAGAATTTGAGAAAAATCGGGATCAAATAATTGGAAACAGCTCAAATTGATGGAATTATAATGATAAAAATATAATTGCTGAAAATATCTTGAAATCGATTTTAGTACTATAGACTAGAACTCCAAACATGTGCTCATAGCTAAAAATTTTGAAACGGTTGGGAGAAGAAAGACAACATTTGCTAGTTAGTTAGTTATTTGCAAGATGCGACCGGAATATTAGATCATTCGAGCAATTTACAATAGAAGGGTATTCTCTGATAAAGAGAGGAATATAATTTTAGGGAAGGTACGCTAACGTTTTAGGGAACAAAGGAAGGTCAGAGAGAAACACACCGTCAACATTAGCTGACAAGTAACGACAGCCGCAAAGGCGTCATTTAATTTAACTGACTTCTGGTTCATTCAACTGATATTAATTTCAGTACTCCGTCCGTTAGGTGAAGTGAAATGCCCTCTACTAGGAAATACTAGAAAGGGATAGTAGGGACATTTTTACCACTAAGTAATTGCCGGAATCGAACCCGGGCATTTTGGGAAGTACTCTAACCTCCAAACTAACTCATTCCCCTGCAATATCTATTAAAGATTGTGGCCATATTATATTTATTGATTATGGGATAATGTACTCATGTTTCCGTGGAATTTATTGTAGAATTTCTTCATTTCCGGGTGTTAGTAAACAACATATTAGCAAGCAATTCTGACCGTATATTTAAGTACATGGAATCAAGAAATTCGATTTTGTAAAAACTAGAACTATTATCTCAAAACAAATAGGATTGTATCAGCACAAAGAAGATAACAATATGATTTTCTTCTTGAGAAAATGGTGCTCAAATCATCACAATCCCTTCAATTAATCCCTTCCCATCAATAGTTGTCATCAGTCCTAAGATTGTCTTGACGCCGCACTCCATTCGATTCCTCTATCGGCTAGCATCTTCATTCGTACGTCAGTACATCTCATACATTTTTTCAAGACTTGCTCCATGTATCTCTATATTCTTTTTTCACTATTTGCGTTCAATATTTCCTCCACGACAATCTTCATTGAATCCTCAAAAACTAATTAAACTATTTAGTGAAATTATTTTTGCTCAGTTCACAGGAACTTTATTTGTCGATAGAAATTTATTTGTAGAATTTCTTCATTTCCGGGTGTTAGTAAACAACATATTAGCAAGCAATCCTGACCGTATCTTTAAGTACATAAAATCAAGAAATTCGATTTTGCAAAAACTAGAACTATTATCTCGAAACAAATAGGATTGTATCATCACAAAGAAGATAACAATATGATTTTCTTCTTGGGAAAATGGGACTCAAATGGCGCTCTTTCTAATTATAATTATTCATCGACACTAAATAGGCAATTTGCAAGCTCGGTCCATTGGTATTCGCAATATCAGTGATCTCCTTGGCGACAGTGGACAGGGACGAGGCCACGAAGGCGTGTTTACACGGTAGGGAACATGCCGGTAAGATTGTATAACGGGAGATATGTACCCCATCCCGCTGAAGAGCTCGCTTCGAAGCTGACCGCACCACATTACAACGCGTTTCGTGCCACGCCGTATGCCCACAGCACCCGGGTGGCCCGTCTGCACCCCTGGCAGGAGATGCAGGGGAGCGGCTTGATCTCGTGAGAGACTATTATTAATTTGACCTAATCAGAGAAGGATGTGCGTTTCTAAGGTGGTCGTGCATGACAAAAAATAAACGCTTACTTTTACTGAACTGTCAATTTCAGTAACTAAGCAAAGCTGTTAAATTAACATAATAAATGGTCGAGCTCAACAACATATCAATCATATAAGCGTACTTTAATCGTGAATGTTATCACTGGTTTAAAAATTGACAAATTCCTCAGAGGCCTCTTTTCTTTCGCTCAGCTACTGATTTCTTATCGACTACATTCTCCTTGCTTTTTTATTAGTCCTATAACTCCTCAGTCTTCATCTTCATTATTTCCTATCTACCCCCAGCTTGTCATTTGAGACCATGGTGTCTCAGGATAATTCTGATAAGGCTTATCCATCTTTTATTCATAATTTTCCAGAATTTCTTTTTACTTTTGTTCTTCATTGAATATTTTAATAAATACTTAGTTCATTATTTTCAGCACATCATTCATTCCTCTCATCTGTCCTTTACTCCATTCATGCACTCCAAGGAATATATTTCTTACCAATTCCATTCCAATGAAAATTGGAAAAGACTACATGCTATAAATACGTATCTCACAAACATGCAGTCCATAATGATATTCCAACCTTCCTGAAACTGTTTTATATGTTAGCATAGCTTACATCTCTGGCAATGCTTTCAATTGGAACACTGAATAAAATAGGGTTCGGAGTTGAAACTTTGTTTTTTGAGGAAACTTTATACTCTATGGCAGTTGCAATTGGCAACGTTTGGTGAGTGGACTAGGCTTAGATGGAGGAAATTCTTCCTAAGCATTCTATTTTTCCGATCATATCCACCTGAAGTTCCACATAAGTCTTACCTCTTATACACTAACCAAACCATTCTTCTCCTCCTTCTACCCGGCCAGCTAAAATATTTCTCTGTATCACGTCTTTCAACACACATTCGTCCCTTTAACCCGCAAAACTTGTACGTTTTCTCATAATTCAATCAATCACCATATTTCCTCTCCGACTACCTGCAGCTCTTCCTCGTTTGCCTTCTTTTTCCACCAACCCACCTGAACTTCACTACCCTTATAATCGATGGATGCCAATACAGCTTTTACTGGCGTAGTCAATAAATAAGTCATTCTCAGTGTAATTGCATTGAATCAGAAAATATAACTGTAGCACTACTAAGCTACCCTCACTTGATGTTCGTCGAGCTTCTTCCATCCCAAGTTATACTGCTGCCGAGGTAAGTGAAGCTCTCCACTTGTGCCAATTTCACTCCTCGAATTGTGATATTTTCCCTTAGCTCCTCTCTTCCGCACATTAGAATTTTAATTTTCTTCTTGTTGATGCTCATACTTGGTCCATTGTGGTCAGGGATGCTTGCAGGTCCTCTCGACTTTCTTCTACAACTGCGATGTCATCAGCAAACCTTAGCAATTTTATTTCTTCGCCATTCACCTTGATACCCTTGATACCAATTTCCTCTGCGTCTCTTATTGCTTCTTCCAGGTATATATTGAACAACGCTGGGGAGAGGTTGCATCCCTGTCTGCCTCCTTTATTTATTTTGGCTTCTATTATCCTTCCGCCTTTCATTCGCATTGTGGTGACCTGGTTCTTGTAGAGGCTATAGATTATTCTTCTATCCTTGAGGTCTATTCCAATTGCTTACAGTATCTTGAACATCTTTTTCCATTCGACGTTGTCGAAGGCGTTTTCCAAGTCAACGAATGATTTGCTCATTGGGAATGAAAACTGAATTCAATATAGTAAATGGATAAAAGTCTAACGGAAAATGTATTATTTTGCTATTGAAAACTGCTAAGTTAAATGTTTCTTTCAGAAAGAAGTATCTGTCAATTAATGCACGTACGTGGTGCATTTTTTATAACAACTTAGCTCCTGCCTTACACCCTAGATATGGCTTTTAGGTTACTCTGTGCATGTAGATGCAGATGAACTATTACGATCTGATTAATACCATGTTGTATAGTACAAATGTAATCATTGTTTATGCATCATTTATTTTCAACTAAACGTATGTACCGCGAAACTAAAGTATGGATTGAATTGATAATAGTATGGATCGACCCAAACGAATAGGACACGTTACGTTTGCGTGCATCAGATTCTCAGCCGATCCTAAATTTTCGGAAACAGCTTTATGCTTAATTTCACCATCGGAAAGTTTCAAAATAGCATTAAATTACCATTTGACAAACAATGCATAGTACATCTATTGTTTTCTCCGTTTTTTGGCGTACTTCAGTAATTTCCACACTAATCCTCGAGGATGCAATCCTGTAATGGTATACGAAAAACCTCTGCATAACTTTCAAAGCTAGAAGTAATTTTCGCTATGTGGGAGCTTACGCTATCTCAAAGAAATGCAATTATGGACTGGAATGTGACCTTTTGAGAAGCAGTATTTCATTAATATTTGCCATCAATTTTTTAAAAATTGATGGAGAAGTTGACCGCACTCATTGCTACTTAGTCCCGTATGTTTGTTGGGTACTACGACTTGGTTGTTATAACTAAATTAATAAATTAAATTAGTATATTCCGTAAATCATATCTTAATTCATGAGCCACTACTGAATCATTTACCTAAACTATTCAACGGAATATGCAAAGGGAAAACTATGCCACTTTTTTTCTGTTCTCAATAAAACACCGGCCTATTTTACCAATATGCTTTCACTCGTATCTACTTACTATCAGCAGTGACAACAATTTTTCCCTGCGGGAACGAGTTTTAGAATGCCTGCATTAATTTTGATGGAAGTGGAAGAAATAAATTAAGGCCGGAAAAGGATGAAAAGGTAGATCGCTATGGAGCCTAACCTTAAATCTGTTGATTTTCCTGAGGTCATTGAGGTGATGTGGGAAAAATAAGATTTCTTGCACGAACTCTTCCACAATCTGACTCTCTTATTCGTTAACCCCAGTTCCCAATGCACTAATTGGCTAAGATAAGCTTGGTGAAATAAACGACTTGCATTTATGCAGTAACTGTAATGTGTCTCGTAGCGTTCAAATCGATAGCACATCGGATAGGGAACATTTATCACATACCTAGTGACTTTGTACGCTCATATGGGCGATAATATATTTTTTTCTATTAGGCATTACTGCGTTGGGGTACATTAAAGTGGTCCAAAATGGTTACACCGACAACGATGATGGAGGAAGCACTTTTAATCCCAAAATATATGCAAGAGGACTCAAGAGACCAGGGATTATTTAAGGAAACGAAAAAGAACAACTGAGATTCCTCCGAGATGGCGGACAAATTTGAAATTCTTCTTCATGTCCACTAAAAGTTACCCCCTCTCTGACACGATAAGTGCCATTTTGTGCGACAAGAAAGCTTATAAATCATTCGATAAATAAACCAGAGTGTTCCCAGTGACTCCAAAGTTATGCGTTTTTAGACGCGGGACAAGAGACGGTAGCAAAAATCGAAACTTGGGAGAGGGAAAGAAAACAAAAACCCCATTCCCTTGGCTTTTAAAAAGGAATGCATGAATATTCAGGGCATTAGTGGGGAGCTTTATAAGAAATCCTTGTTTATTTCCCCCGCGAGGATAAAAGGGCATGGTCCGACCGCCGCGAGAGAGTAATTCCCGCTCGGCACCCCAAAGTCTTGACCGATATATGAGAACGATAACATCCCCTCACTTAGGGGCCATTGTAAGCCTGCCTGGGACAGAGGGAGGGAGGGTTGAAAGATGGGAGAGGTACGTTTAAGGTATAGGGAGCAGAGAGAGAGAGAGTAAAGAGGGCGAGGTAGGTTCTGGCATCTGGAAAAGGTAAACACCGGGGTGGATTGCGTGTGCATATTCATGCGACAGGATACTTTGAATATTCAGAGCAGTAAAAAGAGACACAGCCCTTCCATTTCAAACCACCCTCTTCCTCCCCCTACCACCCCAACCCCTAAAAAATCTCTCAGATCCCTCCCTTCCCGTTCAACCCGTATCCCTTTCGCCAAACACTTTTTAAGGCCACCTCCCCCGTCTCCCTTTGCCGAAATCCTCACCTTCGCCAACAGCCTTGCCACTCTCCCTCGAAACAGCTCAACTACTACCCCCTCGCGGGGTAGGGGGAAAACCTCACTTTTCCATCCCCGCACACAACGCACACCTCCCCGTCCCTTGCGGCAGGAAATGGAAGTTGGAGGAGCGGTTGAGAGAGAGGGAGATAGGTCGAGGCCGTCGAGGCTCAGGTCGGACGATGAGTGGATCGTGTTTCTACGGAACAAATGCTACCGGGCGGGAACCCAGTTCTCATATGGTGTGGGGTGGAGAGAATTGGGGTGGATTGGAGTTGGTTTTTGCGAGGGGAGGGCTTTGGGGCACTCGTCACTAACCCCGCGATATGAATGTCGACACTGTTATTTGGGAAGGTCGACCGAAGAACTTAGCTTGGTTGCGCCACTAAAAATAGGGTGGTGATTGGGCATTAAATTCCATTATCCCGGGAACCCCCTGCCACACACCCTCACGTACACTAGTCATTAGATGTAGATTAATTGTTTTCCATAAAAGGTCAACTAATACCGTTGTATTGGCTATTGCACGACGATAATAAAATATTCAATATATTTTGACATCGAGTGCATTATCATCGGGAATGTAGGAGAAGTAAAGAGAAAACCAGAATCGGCATAAAAGTTAGACTTAAAAGTACTGGTTTTAGAATTTAATATTTAATATTTTCGATGCTAAAAAAACGAGGTTATGCTAAAATTCACAGTATCAGGCAATAAACGGTGGAGCAGCATCGTGATGAAGAAGAAGATTAGTAATGTCCACCGGTTTAGTTTAGCTACTCAACAAATACAAGTGTTTCAACACTGGTGAGATCATTATGTGTGAACAAGGTCCGTACCTAGTGATAACTCGATGAAGACTCGTACATGATTCACTCAGATTCTCTCATTTGACTCAAAATACCTGCATAAACTAATTTATGGTTACCCGACATTACAAAATAGGACATTTTAAAATTTAACTGTTCCGTTGCTACGGTTTTTCATTACGGCTGCACTAACCGAGATCCTTGGAAAAAAACAGTCCATATACACAGGGTAGGATTCAAACCCACGATATTTTAGGTTGCCAGGCCGGCGCAAGCTGACTACCACTGCGGGAATACGACTACTTGAGCCTTTTCATGGCTAAATAGTTACAAGCACCTGTCTACGAATGCAATAGCGGCCCAGGGAAAGGAGCTCGCGCCACGTCCGAATTGATGGTTTCAAGTCTGTCTTACACCTAAATGCGCCTTAGGCCAGAAGGAAATATTCAATAAAGGGAGTGGGAAGAAAGGTGGGAAGAAGTGTGTATAGGTTCCTGAAGACAGCATTTAACCTATCCTTAACGAAAGGCACTCAGAGATCAATGTTTTAACGTCCCGTCCGACGAATAGAACACTACATCTTAAGTGCCACTTTCGATAATGTGTAGTCTAATTTACGTTTAATGTTCATTTAAATTGACGCTCTTGAAAATATTCAGCTACTCATAAAGTGTTTAGGTGGCTACCTATCCTCTCATATTAAGGACTTTAGGAATGAAATTACTACAATTACTGCCATGTCCATTTCCCATTAAGTACTTTGTAAACTGAGTTTTTATTCGGCTTTTCGAGGCCAGAGTTATTGACCTTTCCATTCATCCTGTCCTTCTGAAGATTCTAAAGGAACTCTTGAAGGAGGAAAGGAATATGGGAATAGGGGAAAGGATTTTGACAAGTTGGAAAATAAGTACGGGTATGGTATGATGAGAGATAGGGAGTAGGTGGAACTAAAATAAGGATAATGGAAATGATTTCACTTGGTAAAAATTCCACAGAGTTTTATTACTTCCGACCCAGGTTTTGACTTACACAGTCATTATCAAGGTCCTTATCAAGACCTTCACTGTGTAAGTCGAAATCTGGGTCGGAAGTAATAAAACTCTGTGGAATTCTACAAAGTGAAATCATTTTCACTATCGCAATGTGGTTCCTTTAAGTTAAGCCTGAAAATATGTTATATATTCGTAAAATAAGGATATCAAATAAAAGATAAAAGACGTGTGAAGAGATTAATATACCTTCAAACCTATCTTAAAGGATAGAATAGAAATAACAATAATAATAGTATGCAAAGACGATAAAATGACAATGAAATAACGAAAGATTTTTACTTGACACCAGAAGGAAAGAATTAACAACGTCAGAAGTTAATAAAAACATCAAACTCACGTTGCCATATTTCCTTCCCACTATTTAATATTCGTTGCCTTTATAGGTATCCCTACGCCCCCGGCGTGACCTCTAGAGAGACGGAGTGGGGATTCAAATAGATCCTCCCCCACTCCTCCAATGCTAATGCAGCGGTTGGGAGAAACTTTAGCCAGGTCTTGCTTTTAATATTGCCGCGAGTTTTGTTTACGGCCATCATTCCTTCTGCTCCCCTACACCCCCAGATGATAAACTTTAAATTATTTACCTTCTACCTCAACGGCCCCGTGTTTTCGATTCAAAGACAACTTCCTGGAAGTTTTGGATGTTTCTCCGTTTCCTTCCCGGAGGCGGGTTTCGCGTCGCAAGCCATCCGCAAAGAAAATATGAATGAGAGTGGTTGAGATTCCGAGAAGGGCATTTTGATACCATCGCCATGCTGGAGCGAAATGTCCTGATTACATATATCATTCCCGGAACGAGTATGTTTCGGAAAATCATCAAATTCGCTAAACTGAAGAGTGCTCTACGTGGCTTGAGAAATTTTTAAGCAAAATTTCACTCTTGGCTCTGACCGGAGAATGATAGATGGCCCTCAGAGATATGTGAAAGCAAATTGCATTTGGATTCTGTTAATGTGCAAGGGAATTCTAGGGAAGCAAGCATAGTATTGCCCACGTAATAAAAAAGTTACACATTTTCCATTAAGTGAGCAACAGAATTAATGACTCTTATACTATGCTTTCAATAAAAGAACGAAATAAAATAATGCATAATAGTAGTTAAAGATCAAACTTAAACGAGATATTTATTGGTGTGATATGCATTAGTCAGGTAGGTAAATACGTCAGAATAGCCTACCACTAGTCATATGTTACGTACCTACGACAAGAACATCACCTTAGTGTACGTTAAACACAGTGAAATAAAATACTTTAGTTAAGTGAAATAAATACCTTAGTTAAGTGAAATACATAAATAGCTTGGTTTTGGTTAGACAAAATCATGTAGCAATATGACACCTATGAATCCAAGCTCATTGACACCAATAACTACTCTAATCAGAAGCTGGCAACAATAGGTAATATTTTTTGCTTCTAGAAGGGATAAAATATTTAACCAAAAATTTTTCTCTACTCGTAAACGGACATGGTACTACCATTTTCCTTTGAGATACCTAGTATTAACGCTACTATGAAACCACACCAAATAACATGATTTACCGTACGGTACGGAAAATTATAATTAAAAACACAGAAAACATCTCACTTAGACCGTAGTATTTTATTTAATGCGCCTTTGTAAAAATCAATATCTACCAATGAGAAAATTTGACTAAAGCAGGAAAGGTAACCAAAAATTACATCCGTCAATTTCGCCCAGAAAATGCTGCTCATTAGTCTCTCACATCGTTCCTGGCTTTTCCCAAAAGCATTAAGCGAAAAAATGCGTCCAATTCAGCCTCATCCGACAATTCCGAAATTAAGACTGCCACTTGATGCCTTCAGGCGAATCGGAAAGAGAGGGAAGAGAGAGAAATGTTTTATCTTCTTATACCAACAGCCCATACATTTTCTCAATTGGACTGGATAAGGGAAAGGGGGAAAAAATTAATTTCTTTTATGAACATCCGTTAACTCCGACCTACCGCATGTCACCTCAGCCCTCGTAAAAAATAAAGAGATGAATAGAGGCCACAAAATCTTGACGATTATGAGTGCGTATATGTTTTCGTGCGTGAGATGGAGGAGGTAAAGGATGCCTGATGACTTGACTGTGGAACTGTTTTTTGGGACGGAACCCCAATGGCGTCGCGCTCAGACGAGCCATCTATTGCGGAGGTGCAAGATCGAGAAAAAATGAAGGGGGAAGAACCGAGCCAATTTAACTTTCCTGACACACAGGACGGTTAAATAGAGTATGGATTCCTTTTACAACCCATACCAGCCTCTACTTATGACCTATATCACTAGGAGGGCACGTAAATAGCTCAACGTGAAGATTCGCCGACGGTTACCTGTCGAATTTCAACCAAGCCTATCAAGAAGGGTTCAACACGCAGTAGATACGTGCTCTAGAGAGCGAAAGACACGTTTAAACTGCCATAAAATTCGTACGGACTTAAGTTCGATGAATCGTTTGACTAAAATTGATCTAGTTTAGATCTACTAAAGCCGATACAGGTGGTAATTACAGAGCATGCTGCCACGCTTGACAAACTAAATACCTCAATTGCTGACATTTTGACAATGACAAAAAACATTAAACATGAAAGCAGTGTTTACAAGTAGCAGTTGACTGCTATGACAGTCGCGAGATGCGTGATATATCGCTATCGCTACTGCTGTGATGCATCTGCACCAACTTCTATGCAGCTTAAAGCCGCTATTTAGACGTTGTCACAACAAATAAAAATTTTTATTTCAATATTGATTGATCAAATTTTCATGAAATTCTTCAAGCAATAAATTCCATTGACGATTATATTTTGTTCCCATTCTTTAAAGAGTATAATCTTTCCTTCGGGGAGGGATATTCTTGTATATACATCCAAATTCCCGATATCAGACGTCGTGTATTGCTTTCCGTTGGCGATTGTGTTTGATACATTTCCGCTAGAAAATGGACGGGCTTCAACTTTGCTAATAGCTCGAACTACGATCGATACTGCTCGACATCGGTCCAGTATCGACCTGAACTTGCATCGCAGTTGCTATTTACACATGAGAGTGGAGCTTTAGAGTTGTTAGCAGTTGAATATCATTGCAGTCAACTGCTATGTGTAAACGCACCTTAGGAGAATGAACGCTGGCCATGTTAGAATGGCCGATAACGCGTCGAACTTGTAATCTACGGTTCGCGGGTTCAAATCCCGCCACCGGCAGTCGCCCTCCTCTTACGGTTAGAGTAGGAGAAAGACGAAATTCAACTTGCTAATAGTAAGCTATAAATACTTTGCAGTTCGAGCCAAAAAAATCACCATTTTAATTTTACTGATCAAATAGATATTGTGTCGTTTTTTGGGTCACCCCCGTCACAGTAAAAATGACCGACCGTTTCGTCTCCGCTGCTGGAGACTTCCTCAGGGTAATGGCATTGCTTAGTTTGCGCGTTGATTTATATTCTCACGGAGGTGGAGGTGGGGGTTTCTCGATTTTTCTTTTGGTTCTCGAAATAACTGATAGCCAGGATGAGCTTACCAGTTGTCCTTGGTCTCTATTGAAATTTCTTGTATGCTTCCTAATTTCGAGGGCCTCTCTTATTAACCTCGTCTTGTACTGTTTTCTCTTGCTATGACTCTGCGTTGGTCACGTCGATTTCGTATCCTTGGGCGGCGTGTTCTGCGACCGCTGATTTTTTTAAGTGGCCCAGTCGAATGGCGGCTCCATGTTCTTTTATTTCTGTCCGTATTGTTCTACCCGTCTCTCCTACGTACACCTTATCACACGATCAGCAGCTTAATTTGTATACTCCTTCCGTCTCCAATATATCTTTCCTTTTACACTGCGTAAGAAGTCCTTAATTTGCCTTCGATGTTAGAATATAGATGTAATCTCATACCTCTGTAGGATTCTGGTTATCTTATCAGTGGTCCCTTTGATGTAAGGCAGGTACTTTTTTTTCTTTTCAACATTTTCTTCGTCCAATGGTCGAGGTGAAGATTTTAGTTTTCGCGAAATGGTTTTTTGTATTTCCCTCCTTTCGTACCCGTTATTTATGAGGATTTACATTATATTATAAGAATATTTTATTTACAACCAAAAAATAATAATAGTAGATATTGTTCAACTTTTTAACGGTCCCATACGTTAAATCCTAGCCTGTCATCGAAAAGTTCACAGGTTCGAATACCGTCTGGAGAAAGAATGTCGCCTTTATCTTAGGATTATTCTATAATTGAACGCAGTGAAATAACCTGACAAGTCGGATATTTTGAAACCTAAATCTAACTCCATCTCTACAAAAGTGAGCTCGCATTACTTCTTAAATTTCAAAATATGAAATAATGTTTTAACTAAAGCATAGAATGCTTGAAAAAAATCATGTCTACATGCTGAGAAAAATTGATGACTTGGAGGAAACAGCTGATAATCATTCCTCGTGTGGCTATTGTATTTATTGCATATGTGTTATACCCATGGATTTAAAACGTCGTTTTTCGCGCGTACCATAAGAAAACATAATATGCAGCATAGGGAAGCGAAAGCTAGGTGAAATATTGCTAGATTAGACATTGTAGATATCAGTTAAGTTTTAAAAATTATAAGCCATAGATGCCACTGAAATACAGAGCACTGAAGAATTTATGAATACAAATGCCACTAAAACCAATAATTTCTTTATTATTTATGTATAAACTAACCAAGTTACTCTACATAATAGTGCACGTGACTCTATAATCTAACATGTCTCCATGCAGTAGTTGCGTTGTAGATCTTAGTTGTATTTCGGTAGTGCATGTTTTGATATCTTCATCCCCTGCCACACACTCTCGCAGTGGCTCGCAGGGTATTGCAAACATAAAGATAGATATTTATCATGTGAAGAACTATTAAGGTGATTTTATAGAAGTGATGATTGCGTAGATGACGTACGTCATAGGAGGTTTAACGATAATTTATTCTATGTAATATTACAAAAGATTAAACCTACATTTTCACTCATAAGGCTTTAAAAATGACTTTTCCATCCAGCCTATCATTTTATCAATGCGATAAATGTCGACGCTGGAGGAGTTAACGGTTGAATTCTACTTCCAACTCTCCACCAAGAAGATTTTAATAGCATATCTAGATCCGACAGCTGCGCCATATCCCGAAGTGCTATTCAATGGAACCCAAAACGAGCCGGGCCAATTATAGCTGACACTCGAGCCTAGATACGCCGAGCACCATCCGTGTACTCAACATATTCTGAAAACTAGTCGCTGGTTTGGTATCTATAGGGTTGGCACTAAAAAGCCGAGCTTGAAGACGGCGGGTTGGAGCCTGCGAGATACCATATAAACCTTTTAAACTCTCAAAACCTATTCACTGTCGTTCTAATTTGCATTTGCTCCATTTCGTAGAATGACTGAGTCGTAAACGGGGAGTGGGAAGGAGCTTGGGGAGCGCGCTGAACGCCACTCCTTTTTTATTGGGTCACACGCGTGTCCCAGAGAAACGTTTCGCCATTTCCGCTCCTCTTATCCCGCCTCCCCGGTACATCTCTCCTTTTTTCAGCGAGTGGAAGGGAGCAGGTACTTTGACGTGAAGCTCAGAGATCCCTAGAAATACGAACGATTACACGCAGTGGGGCCATGTTGAGAATGCACCGAGGAACTCAATACGTTACCTCATCATCGGCGATGAGCATTAACGGAAGATGATCTTTAGATGGGAAAAAGCTTCGCTTAAAATTTCCTTTTGAGGATACACGTCATCAAAGGTGACACGTAAAAGTGAGTGTATAGATTTGGGAAAAATTCGTTTTCGAGAAAAAAATTCCTGTAAAGAGATTTCTGTATTGTAAACAGAATCACTCTGGTTTCCATTCAAGAACATATTTGCCGGATTATCTTCAAAAGGAGACACCCATTAAATGAAATTGATATATCACTGATGTTCAATACTGTTTGAAAATGGGTCATGGGAAAAAGAATCTTAACCAAATAACTTCAGTAGGAGTAGTCGCTACGACACAAACTCCATTCCGCAATCCGGGAAGTCTTTCTATACGTTGAATTTAGTATGACAAAAACATCTCTTCATTTGGCTCTGATTTCTTCATTCTAAAAAGCTTTTAAGCAGCACATTAATTTCCTTTACCTTCTGCCTACCTTACATGCAACGGATCGGTTCCTGATATATTAATAGTGTTCCGATATTGATAATTTAACACTTGTAGGTATACAAGACTTCTAACGTTTGGATTACCTTTGCCCTATAAAATAAAAAACGTGAAAATTTAACCTTAAAATGTGGCGTCTCGAATCTGATGAAAATTATGGCCACGCATTTCATTGTTTAACTTGGCCTTTGAAAATCCTTACTCCTGTTACTGTATTACTCCATCTCTGGTAATCATAAATCCACATTTTCAGTATAAACTACCTTCTCCCACTGCTTATGAAGTACGTTTCACAGCAGCTACAATTATTTCGTTACTCAACTTTAAGAAGGTTGACCTTCAAATATAATGAATGAATTGAATAACTTTCAGCACTTTCATTTCTAAATCAAGACATTTCTTGGCATCTTTATCCATTATCTCAAAGAATTACCAACTATTACGAATAAATGATTCAATAAGACGGAACCACCGTGCAGAATAACATCTTATATCTAGGGAAGACGAAGACCAATTATTAATATAACAGTGGCAAAATAATATGCATCTACATTTTGTGCTCAATCCTAATGCGATCGTATGATACGATCAATATTTCGTTGCAGACGCGTTTTACGAAAACAATCTTGATCCTGTTTCTAGCAATGGGTCATTGGGACATAACTTCCGTTCCACAAAGGAAACTCATCAAACTTTTTGCTGAGTTTTATGATTTAAAGTACAGAAGTACTATAAAAGAATGTTAATTTACAAATTTTAAGGATTATAAAGATAAATAGGGTTGTTAGATTCGCAGTTACTTAAAGCAATGGCCACGAAACTAAATTCTAATAGTCAGTATAGTGAAATAAGAGAAGCCTCCTCTTAACATGAATGGCACAACATTAATCAATAGCTAGTTTAATGTCAAACATGCACAACCGGAGTCACAATCTTTAATATCTCCTTTCACTTATTTACAAAGCGTTCCAATTGAATACTTTCTTAAAACTCTCAGACAGATCATCCGGAAACGTATTTCTAAAACCATGATTTCATTCCACTGCCCGAGGCTGAAGAAACGCCAGACGAAGATGGAAAAACGGAAACGTAAGGCGAAGAGGTAAGGATAGCGGGGAAGACGTAAGAAAAAACGGAATAGGAAGAAAGGCTGAAGCCGATCGAATAAAAATCTCTCTTGGAGCAGAAGCGATGTGCGCTGACGAAAAAAATGACAAAGTGACGACGAGGGAAGAGGAATGACCATTTTTCATTCGCGGGAGCGGTGGGTGGAAAAAAAAGAACGGGGAGATGCGGAGAAGGCGAAGAGGAATATAAATGAAAAAAGTTGTATTGGTGGGGACACAAAAACCGTGGGTGGAGACGAGGGAAAGTGTGTGCCAAGGGGGGTTGAAGTGGAGATGGCGTGGTAAGGAAAAAAAGTGCGGGGAGGAATTGGGGAGGATGAAAGGGTAGGGCGAAGTCGCGAAAGAAGAATTGAGGGATGTTATCACGATTGGAAAGTGGAGATAAGAATGAAGGACAAGGGTGACGTGAGCCAATGCATGAATGCCAAAATTGAGCTCATTTTGAAAGAAAGATACAATTTGAGCCATCTGCAAACAACTGACTACAAAATATCGAGGTTCAAACATGCCGTGAAAGAAAAAAAGTTTACGAATGATCATGACAGAAGCTCCACGAAAATGTGACTAAAATTGCAAAAAGAATGGTACTGAAAGCAATTTTGCAAATTGCTTTTAGTACAATAAAGCAAATGCTGTTATTAGCAGCAATAAAAAATTTTCAAATTTCAAACTACTTGCTGGTTTTTCAATCAATCCCCTTAATAGACATTCGAAGCAGATTCCGGGATTCTATGTTTGTTTCGCTTCGCATGCCGACAGGCCTTATATGCTTACATTTTGAAAATACAAGGATACTTCCGTGAATAGGATGGGATTCGATTGGTCGTGGGACCGTATGAAATATAAGGGAGAAATATAAATGGGATTAGGCATTTTACAGTGACTCCACAAAATATTCGAAATGGGCTCCCATTGGGACTGGAATCCGCACCACATTGTGTAAATAATATTTGGAGCAACTTCATCCACTCGACCACAGCTTTTGTTCATGAAGTCATGCCTAAAAAGAATTTATAGGGAGAAAAATTCTATAATTGCGTTTTTTTCGCAAACCCAGGCCTTGTGGATGAAAGCCACAACATTTTTCATGCATTGCCTCGATAAGTTTGGAATATAATTGCGTCGTTAATAGTTTCAGGCTTAACGCTGTGGAAATCTTTCATCGTGGGAATGAAGGATGAAATTGAAACACTGCAATTTCCACACACAGTTTTATTCTCCACGACCATGGTTTCGTTGCAAGGCAACATCATCAGGTGAAAATATCAAGTACAGAGATCAGTATATATAGGTTGTATGGAAGGAGGGAGGGGGGGAAGGGGAGGTCGGTGTGCAAGGGTTAGGGAGGATGAGTCAGGAGAGTGGGGAGGGTGGTGCTATGGCGAGTTGTGCCTGGTGGAGGGTTCACCGTGGGTGGGTAATGAGAGGGCTTGGGCATTGAAGGAAAGTGGAGGAGGGGGGAGCGGGAGGGATACAAATGTTCATTGGCCAAGTTATGGTCATTGGAATTTGCGTGGCCCTCCCTCCTTCCATACAACCTATATATACTGATCTCTGTACTTGATATTTTCACCTGATGATGTTGCCTTGCAACGAAACCATGGTCGTGGAGAATAAAACTGTGTGTGGAA
Organism: Platycnemis pennipes; assembly: GCA_933228895.1. NCBI lineage: Eukaryota > Metazoa > Arthropoda > Insecta > Odonata > Platycnemididae > Platycnemis > Platycnemis pennipes. Next base: position 49,751,391 of record OW121857.1, read on the forward strand.
ATTGCAGTGTTTCAATTTCATCCTTCATTCCTACGATATAATTGCGTCATTTGTATCCCGAACATCAGTTTTGCGATATGTTATTGTCCGTCGAGAAATGCTCACACTAACTAAACCATTTCTTGGTTGAAACTTTCGCGGCTCATTCTAACTGTATTGTTGTTCGATCCGTTAAAACCCGTTTAGAAGAATAGCAGCGGGCTATTTTATTGGGACAACCCTTAAAGTTAGCGGTAGCTGAACATGCAGCCTCGGCACACGCGATTGACCTCAAACAAACAAAGTTACTTGCGAATGTGGAAAACTTAAAGCCCCGGATTTTCTGCGAAGCGTTGGAAATAAGAAAATGCAAGCAAAATTACAAGGGCTTTGGCCTCAAAATCAGCCACACGCGGGACCTTGCTTTGGACTTAAAAATTCAATCCATCCCTCCTCTTCTCATCCTCTTCCCTCCATGAACCACTACATAAACCCCCCTAACTCGACAAATACTTCATTCCCCTTTGATAAAGTGACCAGCAATGGCCACAAATAACACACATTAAGTACGCGTGGTACACCCAAAAAACAAATATATTCCTTAACTATAACAATAATTAAACATCGCATGTTTTTAGATATCCTATTTGATGGTTTATTATCCAGTTGCTTCCTGAATAATCTACCCCCACGACATGAATTCTATAAGGCTCAATGGGGCTCAATGGACAATGGACGTAAAAAGTCAGGAGATTACCTGATTGAGACAAACCGGGTGAGTTGTGGGATCGAGTTGCTAGACTATTGTTGTAAACATTAGTTTAGAATGTACTGGCATAGCCATTGGTATACTAGCCTAAGGATAAAAATGAGATTGTGGGAACTTCACTTTAAACAGTGTGACTGTTTACTGTGAATGTGCTGTAAGTATCTTAGTAAAAACATTTTCCTTCTAGGCTACTATTGTTTTGAATGTTTACTAATCATTTTCCCACTTATGGATTTACTTCGCGTACTAATTTTAAATGCCTCTCTTGGATAGCGTATACAGAGAAGCTCGGCTATATTTGTAAAGAGACGGTATGATAATTATATTAGCATAATCAGTCTATTAGAGAGACTAAAATGAGAATCAACCTGTTAACCATAACCATAATCTTTTAACTAAGTTCCAAGGCAATATTTTCACTAATGAAGTTAAAAACGTTTTGTGAACTCCGACTTACTTACGGAGATTGGACTACAAACGCAAAACCAATCTGACAGATATTAAATATTTGAACAAACTTGCTTAACTCTTAGAATATTTTTTAAATTGTTATGTTCTGACTAGTGTATTATCTAACTGGTTCTTTTGAGCATGACAAATAAAGCATGTATGGTGTAAATCACCCCCTGCCACACTCCTTTATAGTGGATTGCAGGGTATTATGTCGATATAGATTTGAATTTGGTATAAAAGATACCATTAACTGGCATTATCCACGAATGGGGCACCAGTACAAAAAACAGTTGCAAGTGTAATAAGATTACTAGGACTAGTGTAATAACCTTACGAGGACGTAAAGGGTTAACTATTATGTTTCCACGTTTTTCCTGCTCTTCTTCCATTCAGCGCTTTCCAAACTGCCCAACACCTACTGCCAACGTTTCACCTTTTAAATGCGATAAATATTTAGGGGATATTATTCCTTTTCAAGATGCTCATTCCTGCGTATTAGTTCAAAATCAACGACAGCGGATGCATAGCACAGCCGTATTTGATTGCTCTGACTGTCCTTTACTAGTCTAATCATCCCATCACGTAACGAATTTCCCGACACACTACAACATTAGTGGCAACGATATTGGATCTTATTGTTAATGACCACATTTAATGAATGAATAAAATCGGGTATATTTCACTTACTAGGGGGAACAAACGGCACAACTTTTGCTTCGTCGCAGTTAATTATTTCTACTCGCAAGAAGCCGTTTAAGAACTCAGCCCATAAAATTAATATGTTAATATTATTTCAAACTACAGTGTATAGTATTTTTTCATTGCTCCACGAGAAAATTACATTTAAGCACCAGATCTACTAATTTTTTTATCGATTTCATAATTTGAATCTGAAATGACATTTTCGGAAAGAACATGTTGTGTTCCGTTGGAACTAATAAGCTTTAATTAGCAATTCTTGAATACCGTGGCACAAACCAATAAAAATAATTGAATAGATTCTAAAATTAAATGGGATATTGAGATATCTATAGATAGTATATAAATGAACGCTGTTGCTCTATTTTCTACTTTAAAAGTAAAAGTCACTTTGGATAATTTTCAGGTGTTTGGTCGAATGTGATGTTTTTTACCAATTAGATTTGACGAAATAAAAAATAGGTTTACCTATTATTTCCATTGATACTAACCTAAAACTTTATGCATTTAAAAGTTTCTGGCCTACTTTATTGAACTATTTCGCAGGAAAATAATTGTAACTTAGTAGGTTCCACACTTTGTTTTTGACGATCATGATTTCGGCATTCAATGTCAGTGTCAGTCGGCAATCAGGGTAACATCAGGGTGATGTTACCCTGATACATTGGTATTATGGTTATTGGTATCACATTGGTTACATTGGTATGATAGTTGCATTAAATGTCGAAACCATTAATGGCAAATATAAGATGAGGAACGTGCGAATTGATAATTATTTTCCTTGGAACTCTAATTCTTATAGCACACTCAGTTATCATGTAGTGTTACTTACACTTCACTTAGTCAAATTTGACAGGTTTTCCGTTGACTTCAATCATTGCTAATTTCTTGAAAGAAAAGGAGAAAGGGAAAACCAGAAAGAGAGACCGGGAGATGGGATGGAACGGGACAGGGATGAAGGGAACATGGGACGAGAAGAAGAAGATTCCTTTTAATCGCCCAACGGCTCAACGCTTCTCCGACCCGCATAATTGACGCGAGGAAGTCCCCCCAAGACACGATAAAAAAATAAAGAGGGTCTCATTTGAAGTGGGCCGGAGGTCAGTCCCTGCCCCTCCTTCAAATCCCTTTCATCGCGACGCCAGGGTGAGTGGGGATAAGGATACCCTTCTGGACATGCACGATCCTTCCCATACCCCGCTCTCAGGAAAAATAAACCGCCCCCAACCACTCACACTCCGCAAGATCGACTCTCTTCACCGACAAAGAGAAGGTCACTGCTGCCTGTTGCTCAGCGATTAAATTCTCTCCCGAAAGCTTTTACGCAACCATTTCAGTTTAAGTTTCACTAAAGGGTTGAAAACCTTTTGGGTTGGCTGACTTTTAAAATGCTACTACGATAAAAATAATGATCTGCAAGCAAATGTAGATTACTCATGAAAGTTTATTGTATGTATAATTCCAAATAACAATGACTATCCTAGCCAGCTTGGTCCCTAAGATGGTAGTGAAGTAGTACTTTAGCTTGTTTTAGTTTTGAAAGCCAGGAAATTAAAAGCAATTACCACCAAGGTCCACAGTGCCCAATGGATGAACAAAGACAAATAATTAGTCAATCAAATGAATAGACCCTTAATATCAATTTATATTTGTCAAAATTCTCCATTTGACTGAAACAGCTCATCGTATCCATACGAGAATCATGATTCCTCTTCCTTTGTCGATTTACCAATATAGGTATGTTACTAAACGGGTTGCTAAATTTAAATCTAGCCATGGTGTTAGAAAATTTAAAAATGTAACATAAGCGTAACAATAGGCGGGATAGTGCTTTATTTAGTCATTTAAATTAACTTGGTACAGCAATTACGAGGTTAATAGTAAATGTACTGGGCGCCATCCTTGGAAACTGACTTTAATCCCGGTAGAAATCTCAGTAACAAATATATAGATGTCGTGTGAAATGAATTCCAAGATCACAACTGGTTTCGTCAGATTTGGCGAAAAGTTATGAATCCCTTGGCGCCAATGGTGCAATAGAAGTCTTCGCTGGTCAAACAACAGCCATGGGTGTATCATCATCTTACATCTTACACCCATCTCACATGGGTGTATACCCATTCCAAAGTATGTACACCCTTCCCGATGGGTGTACACTCATAGGTGTTGACCAAAAACTCCCATGGGTCGAACAACACCCATATGGGTGTTTTTCGACCAGGGTTATGAAGACGCAGGATTTCTCTTCTTCCTCCTCCTTTTCCTTTCACTTCAATCCCTACACTTTCTTCCCGGACCGAGCGTCTTAAAGTGTGGTACCGTCTTGAAGCCACTGATAAGAACGGTAAAAACTTTTAGCGGCAATAACATCAGTTTTCAAACGAAGATACCGTCTCTTACCTAGCACATAACAACATGATTGTCACCAAGAATGTATGTACGTACAAGCAATCGACACGAATAATAGAAATAGCATACTACTGTTTTAACAAATGTTTCATGTTAAGAGATGATCCCTGAATATTTCTAGGTGTCATAAAACCGTGGTTTATTGAACGATTCTTCGTGGCGAACATGTTTCAATTAGCCATCAGAGGTTTAACCTCTGAAGAAGTCTGGCGAAGTAACAACACTGCGAAATTCAAGATAATTTTTATTTACACGATTCACGACGGTATTTTCTTCAAAAAGCACCATCATAAGTTATTTTATACAATCGTGAAGCTTGGAGATGCAGTTTAAAAATGAAAATATGATGGCGGAAAGTAAATGTTTTAATGGAAATTATCCAATTAATGTAACATGAAACTTCTGAAGTAAGGACAAATTCCACCAAATAATCTCCTATACTGAATACTGAAGAAGTTTAGCGAAGTAACAACACTGCGAAATTCAAGATAATTTTTATTTACACGATTCACGACGGTATTTTCTTCAAAAAGCACCATCATAAGTTATTTTATACAATCGTGAAGCTTGGGGATGCAGTTTAAAAATGAAAATATGATGGCGGAAAGTAAATGTTTTAATGGAAATTATCCAATTAATGTAACATGAAACTTCTGAAGTAAGGACAAATTCCACCAAATAATCTCCTATACTGAATACTGAAGAAGTTTAGCGAAGTAACAACACTGCGAAATTCAAGATAATTTTTATTTACGCGATTCACGACGGTATTTTCTTCAAAAAGCACCATCATAAGTTATTTTATACAATCGTGAAGCTTGGGGATGCAGTTTAAAAATGAAAATATGATGGCGGAAAGTAAATGTTTTAATGAAAATTATCCAATTAATGTAACACGAAACTTCTGAAGTAAGGGAAAATTCCTCCAAACAATCTCCTGTATTACTTTAACAATGGTTTTACGCATCAAAAACCTTTTAGTCTACTAGCGGGCATGGCTTTCTTCGGGTAAAGCGGGACTTCTCCCCTTCCTTCTCTTTTACCCTCCCCCTCCGTTCCTCTTCCACCCTTCCACCCCCTCCCTCCCCCACTTGAGAGTCAAAAGCTCCCTTCCGCGTCCAGCTGAAACGGATATCTTCACAGGCAGCTGGGGAGGTGGGCCGAGACTAGCTGGACATCATCCCTTTTCTTCCTTACCCACCCCTTCACCCCGACGACCCTGGAGCCCTCCAGCGGAATGTCGAGGGTGTGAGATTAAAAGGGATACTAAGAGGGGAACCTGAAGTGGTTGCCGACGCGTGAAAACGGAGCTGACGGTGGCGACATTGGAGGAAGAGAGCCCCTGAAGGGTTCGTTGGACAGTGTTGACTTCATTAGCCGAGGATAGGGAACAATTCATCGCAGGATAAAATTAAAGTGTCTCAGAATCGAAGTAGCTCCACAATAATGCGATAGCAACTTTCATCCCTCGCATGTAAGATATATTGTTCCTACTTCCTATATGGATATTGTTCCTACTTTATCGGGAACTACTTTGAGAAGCTGCACTGTATAAATATAAATAAAACCTTTAATACTTTAAGCCAAAAAGTTTTCATATAACGCATGTTTGAATATGTGCGTCATTTTCAACTGTTTACCCCCCAGAAAGCTTCCCATGAAAAGTACGCACATACGTTAGAGCAATGCTTTGGTTTTGTTGAAACTTATTGGTGGAAATAACTAAGGTTTATATTTAATATTCTACAATTAATATTTCTTAAACTCTCTTCCAGCCACTGCTATTTGCTCGCGGCTTGAATATGAAATTTTTAAACACATTAAATGTACTATACTTTAATGAAGGTGCCTTTGGAAACCTACGTGAACACAACAAATTTTTTGCGTCCTTATTCTTACGTTTTTCATTGGACCTCAGATATACGTGGGAAAACACGCCTCTTCATTAAGGCCCCAGTTAAAAAAACACTGCGATAAGTAAATCTGGCTGGCTGGGGGCAATACTCTAACCAAGGGACGTGGCTTGAATCAAGACAATATCTCTACTATTTGGCCAGCGGAAAATTGCGCCTGTACATTGATTTTTATGCTATTTTTTGGTCAATCAGATTGTTTCGGTGGATTTTCCCTCAACCTTGATAAATTATATCGATTAAAGATGTGAACATATGAGTAGATGTCTACTGTAGAATCAAGCGTACATTACAACGCAAAGAAAGCGTATATTTTAGATTTACAAGATTAGAGTGATATATTAACATACCGATAGATTTTAAAATCCATTTTCCCCGCATTCTTTAAGAGAACACAATAGGCAACATAACAAAGTTTATTGAAATTTTCTTTCTTCCCCACCCCATAGGAGTGGTAAATCCCCCCTACAATTTTAACCGGGAAGTAGACGTTTCGGCAAGGAGAGACTAAACCTAGTCGAGGTCGTCGGTAGTAAATTATTCACGTTTTAACATTACTAACGTATGCATGCCAGGGAAATACACATAGATACATATATAGAGAAATCCACTCAAAATAGCGAGTATAGGTCAGTTACGTAATCAAAACATCATCCCTTTCCAACGTTTCGGAATTTAATGAATTCCATCATTAGGGCTACACAAGAAATATGTGAGGGTACAACAACAACATTTCATAGATCATTTAACATATCAACATCAATGGAATCCCCGAAGGAATAGGGATAGGAATAGGGACCTTAGAATTCTTATATATGTATATACCTAACTGACCTATACTCGCTATTTTGAATGAATTTATAAAGTAAGAGGTGGATAAGAAATATACTATTCAGAGAAAGTCCTTGTAACTAGTGATCACAATTTTATTATGTAGATACTAAAACTCTTGTTGCTTGTAACTCTCATAGCTAACATAATTCAATGAAGTACAATAATTCATTGTACCCTTCATTGCTTGTAAGTAGTTCATGTTTGGCGATCTTAACCCCTTGCCACACACCCTCGCGGTAGATTTCAGGTTTTTACGCCGCCGTAGATGTTCAAGACGTGGATGAACAGGACTCTTGATTGGGAAGCTCCAGGAGTAGCAACCAATTGTGAATGCATATCAGAAAGCCCGATTGAACGACGAACACATATCATCTCCGGAAATAAATTGTTAAGGGTAGCATTGCATTCCCTTACAAAGTCCGAACGGAGTTCCACGCTTAGCCGCGTCCCGTACATAGCACCCTTCTCCGTGTGAAGTTTGCTTAAGTTCCAGACACCTTGACTCGCTATGGAGGGGGAAGGAACTACCCTTGCACTTCCCTAAAAAAAATTGTGGGTGAAAAAGTATGTTGAAGGCTCGAGAAGGGTAGTTGATGGGGAGACGGGACGTGGGGACGGAATTTGATGCGGTCAAGTTGACGGACGTCAGAGGAGAGGAAAGAGTGGTTAATGATCGGAGAGGTCGGTACATGCGAAGGGTAGATCGGGAAGTACGTAGGGTAAGGGGAGCGACGTCCCTCCGAGTGACCGCACGCCCTTCCACGAAGCAGGGGAATGAAAAGGCTTCGGGAAAGAGACCCAGAGGGATGAAAAATCGTCCCCAGGTCCGTAGGAAAAATGGTCGCTCAAGGAAAGGTGCGCGCTACAGGAGAAGGTTCCGCCTTCTTTCGTTTTTGGGAACCCAGAGCCTCGTGCCGCATACTCATTTCGAAGAAAAAATTCCCACCTTGAAAGTCACCCCTTCAACATTCCTCAACCTGCCGGCCCTTGATGGATCACAGCCGTCTAAGTACACTAACCCTGCAAGCCGCCACAGGAGTGTGTGGCAGGGGATGAAGATGGATAAGTCATAATCCAACTAGAAACGCGGTGGAGTGAGAAATAACGAAAGTATCATTCCAGCAAAGCACCTCTAGGGCGGTTTCTACCTGAAGCTAAGATAAAAAAGCTCCTCGGTTGTGATTTCCTTTGAACTGAAATCCCATATCTATGAGTGATATACCGTTGCCTACGTTAAAAAATGCCCAAAACTTTTTCATTAACAATGGTAGATCACTTACCTTATACTAAGATCGTCAGAAAAGAATGACTAATGACTGCAGTTTTTTTTCCTTAATGTAATTCTGACTTGCCTCCATGTTGTGTGAAAAGTGAATCCTAAGTATTCTTTGTGCTTAAGATGATTTAGAGCATAGATTAGAAATTTCGCCTCCTCCCCATAAATTACATGTAAACATATTTATTGGACAACAAATTATTTATAGCATATATGATAAACGGGTAAAAAACATTGGTTTCAGGCATGGATGTTTAAGAAGTTGTGAGTCGGGAGAAGTCTACAGATTAATCAAGGAATAAACTAAAGGCTTTTAAGTTCTGGTCGTTGTGAAGATTCCCTCAAACACGTTCATCGTTTACCTTTACAGCATAGAAACTCACAAAGGACTGTCATTGCTCTTGACAACTAATACGATGCACTATTGATAGGGAAAGGGAAATCCAGTTTTACGTTATGAAGGAATAAGGTATATTAGAAACATTTCATTTGTTCAAATAATTATGATACAAAAAAGTGATTATTAGGTACTTATAAAAGACGTTTTTTATTAAGTATACGAAATATAAGGTTCTTTAAGAGAGTTACATAGTATAAGGATTGTCTTTAAGAATGATTTGGAGCGCTATAAGGGGGATAACGTGGTCAAAAAGTCGAAAATTAGCGTTTACTAATGCACAAATGATTCAAAACGAAATTACTGACTTGATCTGAGACTTAGACGCATTACTATTTTGATCCATTCTCTGAGCAATCAGGTAGGGGGCGTTTCAATTTACTGCTACGGTACTATCGATAATTAGGGTATGGCGGCTGATTGACCTAGGGAGAGAGGAGGGGTGGTTGGCGAGGAAACACTAACACCAAACCACCCACCAGCGCATACATCCATCTTCCCAACGCACCAACGTTCCCTCTTACTCACCGGTGTACTTGGCCACGCCTTTGAACGTCACGCCGTCAATTACGGCCGGGTCGCTCCGTCCCTTGGCGTTGACGGCGTACAGAACGACCTGGAAGCTGACCCCGGGCTCCAGCTGGAGTCCCTGGAGGGCGAAAGATGGCACCTTGACCGCTGTGACGTTGAATCGGAGGACGGCAGAGGGCAGCTCGATCAGCTCCATGAGGAAGTGCTGCGGGAGGCCACCGTCAAAGCCCTCCAGGCAGTCGACGTGCAGGGACTCCGAGGTCAAATTGGACACGGTGCAATTCTGGAGAGGGAACGGACGCCCTGGAACGAAGCAAGGGGGGGGAGAGGTGACGTCACTCAAGGCAGACCACCACCAAAGGATCTTGTCTCACTTTCCGAAGGCTGACGTCGGATAAATGAACCAGCCAGTCCCTCCCCCCCCCCTCCCTCCTCCGAAGAGTGACGTCCCATGAGTCAACCAATCACGGCTCTGGAGATAGGTGGCGTGGAAGGTTACACCTTTCAGAGCTGAACCTCTTAAGTATATTTTTTTTCCGGAGATGAAAAATTATTGTGCCAACTCCGTCGTGCTGGTTTATTAAATCACGGGAAGAAAAATTGGAGAAGTTATTTGCAGAATGGGGATCTTAAAAGAGCAAACCGTATAAACATTATAAGAAATTGTTAACTTCAACCGTAAATAAATTTTTAATTTAAGTTACTGCTGGGGTTGCTTGCACATTTAATAGCAAAATTTGCATAGATAATTACTTATTTGCTCTGAACCGTAACAGAAGAACAATACGAAAATACGGTATCAAAAATACTATATTTAACAAGATTCATGCAACCGGACCACAGAATAACTGATTAAAAATTGCCTTGTAGAGAAATCACCGGACAGCCATCTTAGTAGCATCTCCCAATTTGATCACGTAGTTCAAAGAATGTCTCTTACTTTTGATAAAATATAGTAAACAATGGTAACTGCATTTCACTGTCACCATTACATCAACAATCCTAATGCATATTAGTTTGACGCATCACTTCATGCAAATTTTTATCCGCTAACCTTTTCATTTTCAAATTATTATTTTATCACACAATACCGTAAATGGAGTTCTAATTACCAATCTTAAACTTAAAAATATATTCCCGAAGCACCTCCTGTGGGACACATTATATTATTTCAGTTAGCAGTCCTTGAAACATAGTAATAATTTTAGAACAAGATGCTGCCAGAATCAGAATCCACCAGAGTACACGTCAATATGACAAAATTAATAGAAAAAAAATTTCTGAGGTTCGTATTACAAATTACGCCTTCATCAATATAATAAACTGGCTAGCACATTCGCAGCATTAATAATAGCATTTAAAAAGTTTATAGTACACTTTAAAAAGAATTGATTCACGATTGCTTATTTTTATATCGATTCACGTTTTTCCGATGAGATATGTATTTGCAGAGAATGACACCCATCAGAGAAGCAATGTAAGCCATAGAATATCCTCCCATCAAAATAGTAATTCTGGATTTTCAAGATCCTCATTTTCCCTTGTGTGTTTCTTTTCGCAAGACCCTCGGCATTATTTGCTTTTTTTTCTCGGAGAGAAGCTGCATAAATTTTCTCTTGCATGTGAAGAAGCACATGTAAAATTTTAAATTTAGTTGTAAGCTGCAACTATTATCTATGGTCAGACTCGTGTGACACCTTCAAAAGATGGTTACCGGATGGTTCATAAGAAAATATAGTATTTTGCGATTATGATCGGTAACTTTCGTACGTGTACTTGTTTTTTACGTATAAAAATTCGTACGTGTAGCTCTCGTATAAATAGGAATAACCGACTCACTCGTTTCAACGTCTATTCTTACCTTATTCTTATCTTAATTCTAATCTAAGGTTACCTTTAAAAATGAAGCAATAATATGAAGAAAACGAAGCCAGTTATCACACATGAAAACCACACTTCCTCCATTCTTAGCATTCCAAGTTTCGGGTACATAAATTTAAATTAAGGATTTATGTTAAAAATTCAAATTACTTTCAAAGTTATAAATGAGAGCAAATATCCTCTCTTGCTCCAGTTACTGTAACAACTTCATACTTGTAGTCTTATATAATAAATTGATTATGGACCCTGAAAGGAGAGGTTTAATTAAGCTCCTCATTCATAATTGTCCAGTCTAATGTCCATTTATCAACAATCTTTCTTATTTAAGGGTAATTATTGAACAAAATACAATATGCAGCATTGATTATTTGCAACGAAACAAACAGAAATTGGAACAATTTATCTAAAATTGGGGGCTGGAATAGTTGGAAAAGCATTTAAAATATTATTCCAAGTAGAATTAGGCAGCCTCGTTCCCAAATTGGAACACGTGACCTTTGGACTGCCAAACTCCACCTTCCTCTTTGAACATTCAATGCCAATAGAACAAGGGTGGAAAGGAAGGAATGTATGGAGGGGAGGGAGCGGTGGGAAGGAGATGTCGTTGCCATGCATCCGTCTTCTTAAGCTCAAGACGTAAGGATCAACCACTAAAAGGGGAGGTGCCTGAGCGTGACAGTTTTTCGATATAAAGGCTTTTAAATTTTTATGAAAAACCATTTTCCCACCTCTCTCCAAAGGGCCTGGCGCCATTTTCATCGTTTCCCGGAGCTGAGGGAAGAGGGATTCCGCTGCTCCGTGAAGCACTGAATAAATCGGGCTCTCCTTATAAACAACCTATAAAATCTACATCGTCTTATCCAGCCCACGCAACCCATTGGATAGGGGAAAGGAGAAGTAGGGGTAGTTTGGATGTGGGGTGTGGGAAGGGATGTGAATTGGGGTTGTGGCAGGGAGAGAAGTTGAAGGAGGAGGGTGGTTGGAAGGCGTGAAAACACAAATAAGCGGATATTGTTCGCGAGAGGGAAGAGATTAACGGATGCGAGAACCATCTTCCTCTCGCGTGGAAGGGGGACTCTGGATATAGAGGACGTGGTTTGGGAAAAGGAGAGCGAATTTGGTGGGGAACGCCGTAAAAAGCGGCGAGACCTCTTTTGAATGGTAATAAAAAGGATGGAGAATAAAAAGAAATCCACGCCCAGGAGAGAGAGAATCGCTCGTGGAGAGGATAAGAGAGTGGAGGGTCCGAAATAACTCATTCATTTTTTCGACGCTGATGGTTCCCCACTTGAGGACGCCCTTCTCTTCGCACGCTGCACGGATGGAGGGTGTAGGGTCGCAGCCCTTTCGCCCAGCAGTGAGAAAACACGGAGGCGGTTCGAGTGGAGACCGCTTCGGGGGTGCGGGGGTGGGCAAAGGGGAGGCACCCTGGCGCAAGACCCTAAATGCATGGCCAACATCTTTCCTTACTAACACGCTCATTCAGCTTCATACACATTCACTAACATACTTCATTCAACTGCTGACATTAAGTTCTTCCTTGCTGGAGTTCTTTCCCGCTCGTCGAGGGAATTTTTTCCACTTTTTCCTTCCCAGATCCCGGGGGAAGTTGATTGGAAAAAAGTATAAAATAAAGGATGTACAGACAACGTGTTTAAGCATTGGACCAAAAACTAATCTGAGGTGTGTATTGACGAATAATATATCCATTTTTGACAATGACATAACATGACATCAATGTATGCGAAAGTGAAAACTAATATTTCTTAAGTGAATTGTCCTAATGTATTCGGGTAAAATATTTGCTCACTTATCGAAGAAAATTAGTTTGGAAGATACCAATTCCCTTCGAAGTATCCTATTCTCTTATTCATAACTAGAAGACGATTTTATACGCACTTATAAGATTTCGGCCAACGTCTGAATTTTTTTATAGAAGTTAACTGATTGTTATAGATCAAACAAAATGAATGACTGATCAAGCAACATTCCCTCAAGTTTCATAAAAAAATTAAAAATCAAATCCAGGTATACTTTTTAAATTCCAGCTTTAGTATTTTTTCATGTCCATTAATATTTATTGAATTAGTAAAATCATATTATGTTGGAAATGTAAAATATTGAGTGACTTACGTAAAACTTTCTTAATTAATTACTTAAATTTTTGAGAAACCTTAAATATGGCATAAACAAAGCCAAAATGATATATTAGGATTTTAGCCCTGTTTAGCTCTCACGGTATGAAATCAAATATTCATGAAATTCATCCTTAGGAATTTTATCCACCCAAGTTTTTTAAGGAACTTTTTTTATAAGAAAATTATGAATAAACTATGCCGGAACTATGATTTCAAATCCAGTTACCTTCTCTACTGAACTTAATGTCATAAACTATACTGTTAACGATAATTATAAACCTTACTAACGTCAAATATATAAAACAACATTATTTATGAACTTTCGACAATGTCAAGAGGTACGATTTCTCATTCTTGATTCCAGAACGATCCAAAACTTCGGAAATTTAATAACCATAGCAACCCTAGAAGTATATTAGTGAGTATTTTCATAGCTGCGATGATGATTGAAGAGAGCAAGGGGGTGGCTAGGCTGAGCCTAAGATATATTTCATGCATGTAATTACAGCTCGGTATTTTTACCTTACATTAAGTACAGTAAATTCAGGTGACCACCATGATCCCTCAATCAATACTCGTGGAATTAATTACTCAATGGTTCCGATGGTATTAATTACCAAGCAAATGATGAATTCCTTTCCTTTACATCGAGGTTATTTATTATATAAAATTATTTAACCGTGCTAAGATTATTTACACACCCTTTATTAGCTCTAAGATTTCCAACGCACCAACATTACCAAACACTTGCTGAACAGACTACTGAGAATGATAAAATACTCGAAAATATATCATAATGGCAGCAGAAGAGCAAGACCGAAGGCAATTAAAATTTGGTGGGACACAAGATTGGTGAAGATTAAATTTATAGTTCGAGTGATTAATAGAGAAGATTTTCGAGGTATTAATATAATATTTTCTCTGATTTATTCAATCTTTAAAAGATTGCACAACAATGAAATAAATATATACCTAATAGCTATAATTTTGAGCTCCGCGAGTCTTTAAGACTAATTATAGATACATGGTTTCATACCTTATGTATACATTTCTTGATGGAGAGGACACATTTTAGAACTTACGCGTGATAAAAAGTAATAGACCTTGTTCCTGGATAGTTTTATCAATTTTTTCTAAATTATTTCTTTGATAGAATATTTCAGACCTCTTAACCTTGCACATATTTTTTCTTATGATAATGAATATAAAATGTCGAATCCAGTCTGGATCGTAAAATTTTTGTGAGGCATATTAACTAAGTCTTTAATTAACTAAAATTATTAAAATATTAACTAAGTAATTAATATTTCATCATTATGAAGGTTAAATGGATCGACCGAGTGAGTGGAGAAGAAGCCCCTAGAAGCGTGTGAGAAAAGGGAAGTCTTCTGAATACCCTAAGAAGAAGACGGGACAACTTAATTGGCCATATCATGAGACATGATGGCCTGAAGAAGACAATCATTGCAGGTAAAGTGAACGGGAAGAACGGAAAAGGAAGGCCTCGTTTGAGATGCATGGAACATGTGATGAAGTATGTGAAATGATATCGATGACATCGTGAATCTATAGCAGAGATAAAACTATTTATTTATCAAATTATTTAATTATACCTATTTGTTTAATTTATTCAATTGTTACTATGTTAATATTCAACTTATTATTTATTGTCTGTTGATTATAACAAAAATATATATTATTATTATTATTGTTACGCCGCACAGTGGTTCCAAATCAAAAAAATCTGGCCAAATGTTATGAAATTGTTGTTTTTAGTAATTTATTAACGTCAATCGAAGATCTAGATGGTTCTTGAGCATCTAAATCTGAATTTGATATTTTTCTGAATATATGATATTATTACTTTTAGCATAGCAATCATTTAAACTATTAAATGAAGCCAACTAAAACTTTTCTAATATACTAATATTCGTTCCTTAAAATTTTAGATCAATGGAAACCCAATTTGATATTATTACTTCCACATCTCTGGTTATAATTTTTTGTAATAAATGGTTTAAGCAATTCATTTGAACAATTTATTATATACAGAGATTTTATTCATTAGTATTCCCAGTCTGCTTGCTTCGGAGTTTTGATTATAGACATTATCACTATTGTGACTCGAGTTATCGTTTAAACAATCGAGTAAACATAAAAATGACGATTTTCAAAGGTGGTGCGGCAATCTATTAATCAAAGTTATCTACGCAGTAAATTTCAATAGTAATGAATCGTGGAAAAGGAAACCCACTAGATGGTCATGATAAATATAATTTACCAGACGAAATGAAATTCAGGTTTCAGTGGTTCTCTATGCCACTGAGAATAATGCAATGTCAAAATAAAAGTCCTATATAACATGCATGATAAAACCTTTATCAAATAGTGCGAAATTATTACATTTATCCCACTTAACATTGATTTCTGAAGCTATTAAAACATAAAGTTGCATTTCATCATGGAAATTATTTTTACGTAAAAGAAGAATATGTCGTGCATGATGCTTTGACTGGTGGTCACAAATACAGCTCAATGAAATTCTTTTGTTAAATTAAATATTCATCATGATCGGTCAACAATCCTAGGATTGGTTTGACGCAGCCCTCTACTCGATTCTTGTTTGACGCAGCTCTCCACTCGACTAGGAGGTTTACTTGGAATGCTTACTTGTTTTTGATGTACTTTTTCTCCTGCAGCATATTTAATACAGTTTCTTTTATGAATTGAAGCCTTATAGGACGACAGTAGCGGGGAGAACTAGAGGTAGGGTTAAACCAAATAATAGTCGCCGTTTTGGTCGTGATATCAGTGGAATCTAGAGTCGGAATCTCAGAGCGGTACCAGGGAAGTGAACAAGATTGATGAATTGTCCAGCTCCTTGTTCATCGACAATCTTCTGTTAGTAGCTACTTTGACCTGATGTCCCATCGTAGTCCCGTTGCAAATCAAAGTAACATTTTCAGTCAATTCGGGTGTAGGACGTCCCGCCATCTCTACTTGAGATTTCAGAATGCGCTCGGCCGTGTGGTTCAGTAACGCTTGCAATCGAACCTCAGCAGTGTTTCCGGCCACGACTGCCGTAACAGGCCTCCTATGCTTTTAAAACGTGATGGTATGACGGAAATGCTGCACATCCAACTTCCAAGAGGACATTACGGACCAATTGGTATTGGTTTTTCGACAGTTGAGCATCCAGCATCAACTGCAGTGCACGATCGCTGGTAATGGCGAGAGGAGACGAAGAGGTAATGCTCCGTATATATTTTTGAGCTCTAGTTGGCGTGCCAAAGACCAAATCCTTTATCTCTACAGCTGCAAGAATTCTACCATCAGATCTGAGGCTCATTTGAGTAGCGTAAGCCATTCGAGCAGGATGTTGATCTTATGTGCTCAGTTCGTCGACGTTTCGTCCTATCGCTGACAAGTGGAATGGGACTTATTTTCGTGGGTTTCACCGGTGGATAAAATTACAATAGTTTGTAACCGCTCTTTGTTATTGTAGAGAAATTTCTGCTCATTAAAATTTGCCTTTTCCAACTTTGCTTGGATTACGGTAAGTACCCTACGTATTGCTGGCTTAATATTTTCAGGCGAAAAACGATTTTTTAAATATTTTTGAATCATGTTTTTCGATCACTCTGTGTGTAGCCTATGCACTATGTCGAAGCAGATTTGTTCTCAGTAACCAAAAAGTGTCAGTTCGCTTCAATTGGATTAGTCCAACCTCGTTAATGATGCCGCGTCTCCGTTAACCACCAAGCTCGACAGCTGCAAGGCTCAAAAATACCCCCAAAATTGGTAACGACGCTCTCTTTACGTACGCATAATTTTTGAATGGGATGACATGTAAAAGTTTTTTTTGTATTTTGCACTAGCGAAAATAACTATTTTTAGTGTAAACTAAATTTAAACGTCGGGCACCTCCCGGCAATACTTTGTTTGGCATGCTTTATAAAAAATTGTCTTTTTAAAATTTGTCCGAATTCCAAGTTTGAAAACAGCAAATTTAAAATAATAACGTATTTTATGGAACTATTTGTATTTAATGTCATGACAGTACTTACTTTTCAGCGTTGTTTCCATTTTTTACAATGAATATCAGAGTCCCTGGCGAACGGTATCGTCTCTTACAAATAAGCGCTTCGCTGGTTCGGTTCTTCGCGTGTCGACAGCTGTTTGCGTTGCGCTGACTATTCATCCATGTAAATCGAACGGGTGCGCAACAATGTACTAACCAGTACCGTTTTCTTATTCATCAAACATTCCTCTATCCAACCAGATACTAAAAATTCCCAACAATGAAACTTCATTTCTACATTGTTGGCCATATTTTAGCGATCCTGTCCCACTGTGCGCCGGTCCGTGCAGGTTTTACGAAATTCCCTGCACCATGGGCAAATGCCGCACCATAGGGCACTCCCGTGTACAAACATGATACGAATCTATGGAAACAAAATGACTGAAACAATCAAGAAAGCTCCAAACCCTAAAGAAGATATTTAAATCCTAAAACAGGGCACCCCAATTGTTAAATGATTAATGTTTGTTACTTTTATGTGTATTCTATTCTTATTATTGGGGAAAATAAACGATTTTTGAACTTGAACTTGAATTATGTGAAAGAGAAATAAGTAAATATGAACAGATTAGAAGACTAGAAAGGACTGTTCACTGATGGTGATGAGTGCACCATAATGGGGTCCTTTACTACATTTTTTACTGCCGAATACGATAGAGTTTTTAAAATAAAAAGACCCGTATTTTTCCGTTTTTTGATCCGTCAATTACTTCTCGAGTTATAAGCGGCGAAAAACTGATGTCTTTAACCCTTTCGGGTAAAGTGGGTGTGGTGCAACCTCTGACGTATATCGACTTCATCCACTCATAACTGAGCCCGCGAAGCTACTTTGCCTTATCGCAATGGGGGGGGACAGAGCTGACTCGGCCAATGGGAGCGATTATGACAGCATCTGTGCGAGCAGACCTTCCGAGAATCCCCCTCCACTCCCTTCCCCTCCTCTGAAAGCAGTCAAGGACGGGAGGAAAATGACGTCAATGTTATCACAGCAGCTTTTTCGGTGGGCGTCATCTTTTGCTTATTTTATTTTTTAATTTATGAGTGAATGGTTGTGGTTAGAAGATCAATTTTTTCACTAAAATGCTTTTTTTCGTTTCCATCTAACAATTTCGCGCTGAAAACTGCGATTTCAGTTCCGAGTAAACGCCCCTATTGGCATAACCTAAGCATATGGGACTACTAAAACTAAAATGTGGTGCTGCATGATGCTTACCTGCGGCTACAACTTGGAACACGCATGGGTTTCGCTGCCGTCCGACTTCGTTAGAGCCCCAGCAGGCCAGCGTGCCGTAGTCCATGTCAGAGGAGGGCGTGTAGTTGAGCCGGGAGACGGAGGCGTCGGAGGTGAACCAGGATGAGGGCACCTCGGTGACGTCACCCCCGGAGTTGTTGAACGTCCAGTGGAAGGCCACGATGGGAGGGTTGGACTCGACCTCGCAGCGCACGGCTATCGTCTCGTGCTTGAGGGCGCCAAACAACTCCTCCCGATCCTCCTTGCAAGTTGGTACGACTGCAGTCATAGGAAGAGTAGAAAAAGAAAGTTCAGCGTGAGTTTCATTCCATTGCCATGCCGGTGAAATTTGTGAAAAATTCCGGTGAATTTTTCACAAAAGAATAGCGTATCCTTATCTAAAATTATCCATGCTGCTAGGCACCTAAGGTTACCAACAACTGGTACAATATAGAGAAAGGGAGTATACAACAAAATCATTCTTAGTGCTATCACTGTTCTGCTGAAATTATAGGCTATAACCATAAGTAGGTATAATAATAGTTACGAGAATTCATTATAGAACGGAACGCAATGCACGTCTCAAAATATGGTTCACCTCCAATTGTTCCACAAATTGATAGAACATATTTATTGCATGCAAGCTCATCATTGGTCAACAATCCTAGGATTGGTTTGACGCAGCTTACCACTCGATTCTTATGCATGCATTCCGATGCATGCAAGCTATATTCATTAATTTTAGGCGGTGAAATGTTTATGAGAGCTAAATAGAATGAAAGAATGACTGATTTCGCTACAAAAAGGGTTTAAGAAAGCATGGTGCTGAAACCAAGGCCATAACTAAAACACAGTTGAATGTGATCGGATTATCTGTTTAGGGCAGGTTTTGATGAGCAATATATTATTCGTTTCGATAGATACGACCCCTATCTATCAAATCCACCATCATCATCATTGGTTAAGAATCCTAGGATTGGTTTGACGCAGCTTTCCATTCGATTCTTCTATCGGCCAACCTTTTCATTGTGACGTAATTCCTCTCCTTTAAATCCTTCACCGCCTGTTCCATGTATCTCATACGAGGTCTGCATTTTCCAATCTTCCCGTTCACCGAGTTGTCAGCAGACTTCTCTTTTTTCTAACTCTTCTTAGCACTTCCTCGTTACTTACTCGGTCGATCCATTTAATCTTCATCATTATTATGTAGCACCATATTTCAAATGCTTCTACCCTTTTCTTCTCCGCTGCTGTCATCGTCACTGCCTAACTACCGTAAAGGAACATACTCCAGATGTATGTTCTGATGAACTGTTTCCTTACTTCCAAGCTTGTATTTCCAGCTGTAAGTATGCCTTTTTTTGCCTGGCCTATTCTTCTATTTCTTTCTTGCCAACTTTGGTTACTCGGTTTTCTAGGTAGCAGAACTTTCACTTCATCAAGTTTTTCTTTTCCTAGATTGATATTGGTTTTGGCCTCATCTTTCTTGCTGTACACCAATATCTTAGTCTTCTTCTTATTTATCTTCAGCTGATATCTGGCCATTGTCCTTTCCATGGTTACTAGAATCTTGTTCAGATCCCTCTCTCTCTCTGCTATAAGTGCTATGTCATCAGCGAATTGCAGCATTCTTATTTTGTCTCCGTAGATAGTCAATCCAGAAGACTTCTCTTTTATTTCATTATCTATCGAATTAATGCAGTTTAATTCTGCATGCTTCTTTACAGCCATTATTCTATTGAAATTCACCGTCTTTCTCTTTTACGTACCCCGCTTACTCAATATTCTATCACGAATTCATCTCATCTGTGTTTTCAAGTCTGTACCCGCCTTTATAGGTGCTTCATACCGGGAGGAAATGTACAAGAATGGGAATGGAAGGGTAAGGAGGAAGGGTGGAGAGAAACCCGGCATCATCATTAGCTATCTCTTAACGGAAGGCTCCAAGGGTACCGCGGCTTATTGTCCCATCCGACGGAAGTAGTACTGTCTTCTAATGCTCTCTACAAAGCACTCCAATTAGAGTCAGCTTTCCAACTAAATTTTTTTTCCAGTGCCGTGATTCAAACCCATGTAAGATGCCAGTCACTCTAACCACACACCAACCTTATCCTTTCATCACGCCCTTCAAAACAACCTCACCCCTTAAAATCTGTTTCGTCCTTTTCCCCCACTGCAATCTCCAAACATAAAAGGAAACCAATTAATATTTTTTACAGCTGTCTGAACAACATATTTTGGATATTAATGATGATAAAAAACGGGTGAGAATTGGTTTGGAAAACCTTTTCATATTCCCGAACCTTGAGTCGAACCCCGGGAGTAGTAGATTATTCAGTAAAATACCAGTTGATAATCTCATGAGTATAATGAGCATACCAACTGCAATTACGTCAGACAAAGTACTACACTTTGTATGCCCTGAAAATTCACATCAAGTTTTCATGCACGATAGCGCTCTCAAAATTTCCTAATTTCATTTACAATTCTTCATGCGCAGTTCTCCGTCTCCAAAAAGGGACGCTGAACAACTGACCCGTAGACCCCGTGTTTTATAATGCAGAAGTTATTCAGTATCATCAAATTCTACGTTAACTGATAGAGTACTGCTAACAATAGCACTAATCATGTGCTAAGAACAATTGCCCTCCAAAAAACACATTGAGGCTCCAATTCAATTCCGAATTGCACGGTTCCTTTCCGATATACACTCCAAACCTGGACGGTAGCGCCCTCTTTCTTGAGTTTGAGCGGCCGGAGGTGCAAGAGTTTGGTAGTTAGGTTCTGAGGTGAGCCGAATTTCTGGGCGTAAGGTGAGGGGTGGAGGTCAAGGGGTGAAGAAGGGAGATGGGGTGGGAGGGAAACTCTCTCTCGGGCTTGTTCTAGGAAAATGGGGTTGATGGAATTCGGTGGGGCAGCAACAGGACGTGCCTCACGGAGTGGTTTGGCCAAGAGGGTGAGGTGGAGAGGTTGGATGGGGCGCTGAGAGGCTTGCTTCCTTGCAACAGAGATCACTCCAGGCCCCTCCTTTGATTCCGAGAACATTCTTGAAAGAGAACTGCTATAACTGAAATTTCATTCTGATTCGTGTTACCTATTTGGAAAAACGGTAAATATTATCCAAAACATGACTATTGGTTTCAGGCTTAATTAAGTGGAAACTCTCCATATGTATTTCTTTATTTATCCTGGGCTAGATGAGACCATATGGCCCCCTCTGCCCAGGGTTCATTAAGATACAGAGTTCAATGATTAAACAGTTAACAAACCTATGAACAAATGTTTCTCGGGCTTGGCACCGGTTAATAGGCTCCATTACTGCCAACGTTTCAAAGAGCGACTCGCTCTTCATCATCTTCTGAGTGCCAGATTTTATTATTGTGGATATATATATATTTTTTTCTCTCGGGTCAGGTGTCTCCTGATTGGTCGATACGTCGGTTTAAATTTATCTCTAAGAATTAAACCTTTTTGTAGAGCCGTATACATAATTTTTTACAATCGTTTAAATCATCTTGAAAGAATGTGTCTACAAAGGAAAAGGTAAGTAACACGAAATTGAAAAAATGAATTATAAGGGCAATTGAATTATATTGTTAAATTGTCATTTAAGGTCCATCCCCAGGGTTTAAACTCTGTGACGTCAGTATGCGGCGAAATAATCTTTTGCGAAAGCCTATATAATTGTGTATCTTTTTGAATTCTGCCGGGAGGTTGTTTAGGAAACTTTTAAAACTTCTCCCTTTTCCTCTTTGAATCCCATTCACCTCTTTGTTTAAAATTGGACATTGTTACCTAAATGATGTTACTATGTATCGAAACGAACATCAATTCTAATTGTACTTAATAAATCTTTCTAGCGTACCTTATAAAGTGTACTTTTTTAAATTAACCAAAAACGTTATAACTCAACTATCCTTCGAAACGACAAGATATAAGAGGCGAATTATTAGCTTACTCTATCGAATTTATTTCTGGATAGCTCCTTATTTGTGAGTTGATTATTCATCTAAAGAATGCGATGTTGATTATTTCCATCAAAACTCTTCGGCTTTTTTAACTCGGTTTCATTACCATAAGGAATTTGGTATAGACAAGGTATTCATAAACATACTAATTTGGGGAATATCCTTTTATCTTCCATGCAAAAACTATGGAGTGTATCCTAATGCAATCCTAAGGAGTAAAATAAAAATAAAAAGTAACAACGCATCATGAGTAAACTCAGGTACCTACCCTTTATCACCCTGTTAAAAGATATTCTTGCAAGGCATTATACGAAACGGCAGCTACGTTCTCTTCCTGAAAATTATTTTATAATTATTTGGCTAGCTAGTACGACTCATCACTTGGTCGTGAGGCTGATGATTGGAAGTTGGGCATACTATCAATGAAAACGAAACTGAGGGGCCAGACGCTATGTTAAGAAATTTATACTGTAAACATTACTTGTGACTTGTGACTTGAATTAGCAAAGGCCTAAAATAATGATGAGATGGAACTAAAAACTCTAAAAATAAAGTGATAAATTTAGAAAAAAGACACTCACTTGATTCCTAGCGTTGATGGTGACTGATTTTCTTTAGCATAGTAAAAAATGTTATTTTTTGAGAGAATCACTGCTTCTCGACTTATTTATTTATGATGAAGTTTATTCCCACCCTTGACAGAACTAATGAAGGGCATATTTCATATACTCGTTCCGTCACAATCATTAAATAAAATTATATTGTTACTAAATCATTTTAGACTGATTATTACCGGAAACGAGAGCATGACTCAATCAATGCCGCAAACGCTTCTGTTTCAACCTTGTGGAGGAAACATTGAAACGAATCGAAAACGGACGTACATAATTAACCTAAATGCCTTGTATTTTGTATCCTTTTTGCTGACGTTTAAACTGATCGGAGTTCTTTCAAAGTGACATCGATGTTGGGCACGTGAGGTACCGAATATAAACATGAAACACGACACGTTTCGTACTCAAGTCATATACTGGCCATGTTATACAAGATTTGAGTATATTATGCTCACAAAAAGCAATGAACCACGTTGACTTAGGAAGAATGCTCACATTGTTCTCTGCTGGAAAATGGAAGGACTCCAAGGCGGGTATTTTTATTAGATCGAGAAGGATCAATGAATGGTTTCGAGCTCCGAAAAAAAGTGGAAAGGCGGTGGTGGTTAGAGCAGTAGTGGCTCCCACTTTTCGGTCCAGTCCGGAAAAGATCGAGTTTTTTGTTGGTTCGAGGTGAAAGTGGGAGTTGGTTAGCTGAGGAGAGGGAGGGTGGGTTGTTACTTTTTCGGGAGGGGGATGCTGTTGGCTGTTGCTGGGTGTGAGAGCGTGTTGGTAATCGGGTGACGGAGTGATGGGAAGGGAAAGATGATGGGCGAGCTAAGATGGCCCTCGCCAGTTGGGGAGGGAGACTCGTAAAGAAGTTAAGGCGCAAGTTCCTTCTCAACGAGGCGAAGATGTTGAGGGGGAGAAAGGGATGAGTTTTTGTGTGAGCGAAAGCGAACCTTTCCATGAGAACCCGGGCGGAGGCACGACCTCTAGAAACGGAGGCAGGTTATGCTCGAAGTAACTCACGCTCAGGATAGATACAGGTTCACATCCAATACGAAAAATTCTCAGAATAACCTGTCTCTATAAGGATAAATGCATGAAGCTTGCGATAAAATAGGGCGAACCTTAATTTTCAACTCCTTAGTCAACATATCGATCAATTCCCAGCAATATACTATGCTTATCTTTCCAAATACAATAGAATAATGCTTCCGCAAGAAAACCGTAGACTATACCATAAATTCATTTAAAATACTGTTTAAATGAAGTCTGCATTTGTAAGGGAAATGTTGTAAACAACATTGTATCGCTGAATATCTTCAAAATATTTCAAATAAAACTGCTAAAAACCTATTATAGCTTCGCTTCCTTCATATGTACCTATTTCTTGGAATTATGTGCAGCTTCTCCCCAGCATACGCAATAATAATCTTATAGTTGATTAAAATACCTTTTTCTCCATCATACTGCCATGGCTATTTCCTGTTCTGTCTTTCACAAATGATTTCGGTGTTTTTTCTCTTAAAGTACTTAATCTTTCCCCCAACCGAGCGTTCCATTGATTTTTCCCAGCATATTCGTTCCCTTCCTTGTCACGTCTCTGCTTTGTATTTTTTTTGTAAATTGTACTCTGTCCTACTTCCTCGGATAGTTTGGATAGAAAAATGGCAGTGGATAGAATAATAGCGGAGCTGAAGATGGACATTTTTATTTTAAAAAAACATGAGACGCAGATAAATGTATTGCCCATAACATCCCACCTTGAGGGACAGAGCACTAAAGCAAACAGTGAATCTATCTCCTAGTCCCAACTTATTTAACCTTGGGCAATTTTGTATCCACAATGTATACAAAAGAATCACACAAAAGTCAAATTGCGAGACAACCCCTTAATAACTTTATCTAAGTCAACGACTCAGAAACTCACTCTAATATATTACGCTAGATCGAGTTTTCAGGTTTGCAAAGCACCAGCCTGTAACGCAAATGTTACGGGTTCGAATTCCAACTCTATTATGCATAAAACTTAATGACTCTGCACTCATTTTGTGTTTTTTTAATAATGATAAGGGGATAAAAACTTTTGAATTCAACTAATGTTGGCCGGTTTCAGCCGGTACTTAAATTTATTTACCTGATGATTGCCAAACGGCTGAAATCGGTTGTACCTACATTAAATCAGTGGAATTCACAAGTTTTATCGGGTATACATGTTTTGTCTTGAAATTGCAGTGTTTTTCATAACCTCATCAAGTTGTACCATATTCGAGATACAAACCTTGAGATAAGTTTTTAATTAGTTTAAGCGAGGAGATAGAATCTATACACTTGAAGCGACCTGAAGTATAATAGTACTCCTAACTATTACATCTTTTGAAAATGAACTTTCTAAACGATTTATTAAAACTGAATTAAAACAGACAACAGACAATTAAAATAGCGTAAGGGGATGGAGAGTTGGGTCTATCGACATCCTTCCTACGCCATATTTCTCTTCAAGTTGACATAATACCCCTTTTCTTAATCAAAAAACGGGTGTTCAACCTGAAGGATCGTTTTTGATAAGTGACTGTAGGGCTCACCCCGTTCTAAGCCATTGGCATGTGAAATTCACCTATCGAGGGAAGGGGGAGAAGGCTATTTCTTTGTCCTGGGCCACTTGCGATGTCTTACGTACGAAAAAATGAATTGTGAAGATTTTTAGGTGGAGTGTTCAGAAATTTTCTGCTCGGGAATTTAACCCGGGACCCTCCGGTCTGTGGCCAAGCACTCTGGCCATGACCAAGCCAAGCACCGAGAACAAAGCAACAGCACAGCGTCCGTCATCCCATCCAAAATATCATTTCTCTTACTCTCAATTCGTCACTCATTCATCAATAGTGACCTTCAGCATTCCAAAATCCCTGCAAACCTATTCAATTCACCCACTATGCATTCGTCTTGTTTCTGACAACATTCTTCTCTCTTCCACTATTACAATGAAAACCACTTCAGCCTCACCTTTTCGACAGCCACACTTCCTCAATTCTCCTTAATTTGTAATACGCCAAAACTACGGCTTACAAACCTCTCGCGTCGTTCATTCCAAATCCAGTCTTAAGGCCTTGCAAAGCTACGCTCCATATTAATCTATTCGCTAAGCATTTCCTTGCAATCCTGCGCCAAATTATCGTCGTCAACTAGGTAAAACTCAAAGAAATACTTTTATTTCGAAAGATTCGCGTACATATTTCTAAATTTCCTGAATAAATTTTGGTAACCATTATAGGCAAGCAGTCCTAAGATTGGTTCACCCCAGCTCTCCACTCTTAGTCTTCTAAGAACTAACCTATTTATTAAATAATTCTTATTTTTTACATCCTTAGCTACTTGCGAAATTTATTCTACTTGTGCCAGTATTTTTCCATTCTCTTTATACACTTTTCTTTCGAAAGTGGTCTCTTTATCTGGTTCTCACATATCATGATATTGATGATTAGAGAGTCACTTTTTCTTCATTAAATTTTCATCAGACTTCTGTTTTCTCCTACTTCACCGTTTGTCACTCTGTCGATACATTTTCTCTCCTTCATTCTTATTTTGTAACACCTTACGAATGCCTCCAGCCTTGACGTCTGTATTACCGTTGTTCATGCCTCAGTGTCATAAAAAACAGGCTCCAAGTATATGTTTCTGGCCTGTTTCCTTACATCCTCCTAGCTCTGCGTAGAGTCTGCATAGAGCTTTGCGTAGCATTCCCTACATTCCTAGCTCTGCGTTGAGTCTTCCTTAAAAACAATCAGCCTGGTCTATTTTAGTGACTTTTTCTTTTTTGTTTCCTCAATCGCTGGATGCTTACCTAGGTGTATGATATTAGGTTGGAACTTCTTAGTTCTCTATAATTAATTTTCACGGTGTCGGAACCTCACCAGGTATTCGATTCTAACCCATTTAGACACGGCCGTGAGTCGCTCGTTCCCGCCCATTTTGACGAGAGGGGACATCGTTATGCTCATTGCTCGGCACGCGTGTCGGTCACGCCGTGGGTAAAGGGCCCACTCCGTAACACGGGAGAGGGTATAGAGAGGGGGGAGTGATGGGTCGGAAGGCCCGGACGAGAAAGGTCAGAAGTTATATGCGAGGGGAGCCGAAGCAATTCCGAAGGGATGAGAAGACGAGGATGGCGAGAGAGAGGTGAGGTGGGATTGAAGGAGCCGGGTTAACTGGGGGCGGAGCGAACGAGAGATAGGGGAGGTTGGGAGAGGAGAGTTCGGGGTGAGAGGTTCCTCGAAGGAATGACTAGGGGGTGGGAAGCTAAGGGAAACGGGAGGCCGCTACGGAAATGGATAGGATGAAGACTTGTTGTTTTGGTAATACGGGATCTCTCTCCTTCTCTCCCACTTCTCCGCACTCGCCCATTTCCACCACCGTCTTTCAATCCAGCTCCGCCTAGCAAAGCCGGGCAGCCACTTCCACCAGCACCCCACCACCCTTCTTCGCATGTCCTCCTCCTCTCTTACGAGATGAAACAAATTAGCCGATCCCTCTCCCTCTTTCTCCCCTTTCTGTCTGTTTGCCTCGGGGCGTCGGGCTGAAAGGGTTTTCTAACGAGTTTCCACGGAATTAAAGGAGCGGAGTGAGGGCGAAGGAATGGATGGAACTTCTGCCCATCCGTACCATCCCCCTCCTCCCTCGTCGCCCTCCTCCCCCCTCTTTCCCTTAATAAATACAAACACTGGGGCGGGGAAACACCACGGGACGATAAGAGACGCAAAAAGTTGGCCCGGCGTCCAATAACAGCGAACCGAACCGCCGCTGCTCTTTCCCACGTGGATAGCGAAGTTCACCACCCCGAAGAGGGAGGCTAAGGGGTGGATCCCTTTTACGGGTCACTACGGGGAGCGGTGGGGATAGTATCAGCGATACCTATTACACAACATCGATCCGCGATATAAATTTCGAGCTTGAGAAACACTTCAACAAAAAGATAGCAACTCTATGGCAATAATACCATAGAGAAAAACCATTCATCTAAACCGGGACACGAACCGGGAACCCTTTTTTTCTGTCCAGCAGTTTTAGCCATTTCATATCATTATTTTCATTGAATTTATATTAAATTTAAAAAAATCTAAAATTTGAAGCGGGCTACCGTAGATACAATGTCACAAAGCAGTCTAGTTTGTTCACAGTGCGCCACCATGCAGGAGATTAAACACAGACTCAAATACTCAAATGCTTACTACTTTGAAAAAAAAACAAGAATTGCTGACTTTCAGCGAGAAACACATACATTACAGCGAGAAGAAAGTTATTCACTGCTCTGAAAAATAGCATACAATATGGTGGAATAGAACACATAAACGAGAGTGAATATGCGGGTAAATTCCGTTAAGATTTTTCGCGGCTAATTCTCGATTGATCAATTTTATTTTTATAGTCAAGATGACTAACTCTGAGGCTTAATTAACCATTAGGACTATATAGATATTGACAGGACATACCACGTGTGAATCCTACCCTGTAGAGTCAATCGGGCAAATATAACTGAATCCCAGCTTAGTGATTACCTCGACATATTTCAGAGAAACCTTAGTCAGTATGCGGAAAGCCTCCTTACCCAGGAGTGTGCATTTTAATTATATGCGTAACTTTACTCAAATCAACCTCACAGGGGTGGCACAACATGATCTTATTTTAGGTAATGTATCGGACACAACGCTAGTCATTTTATTATAGAGGTCAACAGTATTGAGATAAAAATTTAAGAAATTTTCGCCATTGAAACAGGCAATTCCTTTCGGAACAACCGACAATTTACAGTTGTTCCTGGGAATTGAAGTGAGTCGTAAATTGACTTGTCTATTGAAATTTTAAAGCTATTCATCCAGCTTATTGACCAAAACAAATAATTGCAATGGAGAAAAATGATTAATTTGCACTTCCACCAATAACAAAGCGTTCACGCTACATTTTTCAATGAACAGCCAATGCCAGGCAGATAGGGGTTACTCAGATTTATGCAACTGCTGAGGACTTAGCAGTAAAGATTGCTCAACAGACAAACGAAATGATTGAAACAAATTAATTCAGTCGTTTAAAATCTCGAGAACACTCCAAAAATAATGGATGAGGATGTTTAATCCGTCGCAGTTAGTGAAATTGAACATTGGAAGTCTAATAATCAATAAAAAGTACTAAAAAAACATAGCACTTAAAAAGCATTTATTTGATATCCAACATAAATAATAATATTGCTCAACAGGCAAACGAACTGAGTGACACAAATTAATTCAGTCGTTTAAAATCTCGAGAACACTCCAAAAATTAATGGATGAGGATGTTTAATCCGTCGCAGTCACAAATAGTGAAAATATTTATCGACACAATAACATTATTTACATTATAAGAATACTTTTCGGCGCTTCCGTCAAAATGCTTATACGAAGATAGTCAAGCCCACTGTCCACGTGAAGATGACTATCAAAAAAGTATTTTGTGATATGTCGCCTTCTTCTTGATATCATCGATACACTGAACTGATGGTGTGACTCGATTTTTCAAATTTGCCGCATCGCACAGAACGATATATAAGGACTATCAAAACGTCTTCGATGCTATTTTTTTCTCCGATCGCGTGATCGAAAGAAAAATGGTGCAAAGAGTGAGACTATTGCCCAGGAGCCAAGCGGGAGGGACATTTAGGGGGAGAAAGAAAGAAAGGCATGGAAATGATAACCTCGAGGTATTGATTCACAAATGAGGAAGTCACTGCCCCTATTTTTTCCATCAGGTTAAATTTTCCAAAAACTACTACCCTCTCGTTACATGAGCCACCTCCGACTATTACACAAGGCCGAGGGAATTTTTAAATCCTGGCATTAATTAAAGGAAATTCTGTTGAAGATAATTCATTAAATAGCGCCAAAAAGAGTTATTTCTAAGGATGCTGGATTGAACCATCTATTTGAATGACACGGAATCTTATTATGAAATCTGCAAGTGAATAAAAAATAGTTTTAAGGTGACCACTCAGAAAGAGGCATACCAAAGCATTTTATGCCCCAATGTCTTCTTTTCTAAAGAATAAAATGGATTAACTGATTATGACACTACTTGAATATGCGGTACCAAATTATACATAAGAAAAAAGTGCTTTTCAAACCATGAACCGGATTGAAATAAAGTAAAAAAGTAACATTTTGGAAAATTATTTTTCATTTGAAGTAAAGGGATGAAAGCTGGGTAATTAATCTATTAATTTACATTATGTACCAAAAGAGAAAAACATTAATGATGCATAAAAATTCACAATGGATGTAAAAAGAGGAAATGCACACAAAAGAGAAAAGAAGAATTCATATTTCATAGTGATTGGAAAATTAGATCATGTTACTTTGCTATGAATCTCGATGAATGTTTATTAGGAATAATAATTTACTCCACATTTCAGTAATGCAAATGCAAAAGTCAAATACATTCCATCCATGCATTTTTATAAAATTAAGTGTCAGCTATACGTTACTCGTTTTTTAAACTAACTTAGATCATCTTTCCTTATTCAATCGAGACGTATGATTTTCATTATATGAAAGAGGTAAGTAGTGATGTTCCAATCGATTCAGCGCAGTTTATTTTTCAACAATTACTCCTAAACCAAGCGTCATACAACCCAAGTGAAGGATGATTATCGATAACCAACCCAACCCCTATCGGTTGAACAATGAAACCCAAGGTCAATGGCATCGAATCACCAAAAACGGGCATGAATCTCCGCTAATATCAACATTAGGACAAAATAAACAATCCCCTCGCGGAAGAGGAGACAATTTCAACCCAAATCGATATACTACACCTTAAATTTGCAAGATAAACAATAGCAATTAGATGTTATCGAGTTATTATTTATTTGCTCCGAGACCAAAACAGATGTATCGATATGTCTGTCGGCGGTTGCCCTATCCCCCGATGCGTTCTCCCAGTACGCTACTCTAAGAAGAAAACCCACTTCATCAGAAATGAAAGGGAGTGCATTGTTCGTGTCGCCACCCGGAGGGGGGAGGGATTTTTCACTCCGACGCGCCATTTTTCCGCGCGTTTTTCGACGCGAAGAGCACCGACGCTAGAGGCAACGGGCATCAGCTAATATCAACATTACAGCATCATACAACCCGAGTGAGACATGATTAATGATGCCCAACCAACCCCTATCGCATGAGCACACAAACCCAAGGTCAACGACATCACATCACGAAAAACGGACATGCATCTCCGCTAATATCAATACTATGAGAAAATAAACCTTTCTGTGCGAAAGAGGAGACAATTTAATGCTAAAACGTTATATTACATCTTAATAAACAATTATATTTAAGTATAAACAATAGCAATTAGATGGTATCGAGTCCTGCACACGGGTGACCTCGTTATATACTCGGCTACAGCTGCATGCTAAGTCAACGACTTACACTTATTTCTTACGCGAACGCATCAGATTTCCTCGTTCTCAAATGCTTCTGATTTCCGACTAGCAACCGCTCGATTCATCAACGGGACAGTGAGACATGATTAATGATACCCAACCCCTATCTCATGAGCACACAAACTCAAGGTCAACGGTATCGCATCACGAAAAACAGACATGCATCTCCGCTAATATCAGTATTTCGACAAAACAGACCATCCTGTACGAAAGAGGAGACAATTCAAGCCTGAAACGATATACTACACCTTACAATGCAAGATTTTAACTATAATCAATAGCAAATATAGCAAAAATTAACAAACTTAGTGATGCATAACTAACTTTTTTCAAAGAGCAGTAAATTTAACATATTGAACGTTATTTTCAATTTCTTCATTATAGGAGTCTTGATATACCTAATCATCTTTTTCTTTCATCGTCGTGTCCGAAAGTCCGAAAATGTTCATAAAGTTTTTTCTAGACATATATTTAAACTTTTCTCATCGGATTCGAGTTTTCAGCCTTAATATAATAATATAGACACTTCATACCATGCATCTAAATGTTGTAATAAAAAAGTTATTTATAAAAAACAATAACAAATGAAGCAATTAAAATATATAATAGATGATTGAGAAAGAACAATATTATTTAGGTAAAATAGCGTTTGAAGCACTTCATTCTGATGATGCGTTGTAGAGATATAGCGTTAAGAAGATATCAATTTTGAAGTTATAAGATTTATAAGATCTTCCATGTTAAATTCGATCAAATTAGGTTCGCTCCGATGGAGACTCCAACTGCTTCAACGTACGCTGACCTCTAACCACATTCCTGAACCCCCCCCCCCCCCCTCCAACCATTCCTCTCACCACTATCACTTGTCCTCACTCGCTCGCAAAGACGCTCAGCCCGCAGTATGCTTTGAAGATTCTGTGAAGACACACAGACAAAGAAACGGTTTGGAGTGCAGAACGAATTGAACGGTGAGTTATCATTATTTAAAGGACATTATTCCTATGTTAAATGGAGCTCATATGTTAAATATGTAAACCTCAATTAACGTGTGTTTGTATTTTTTTTTCTCAATAGGATCAACAGTTAATCAATAATTTTCCTTACATCGAGTTGAATCGCCATTTTGTAGACACCTTTTGGATTATCGCATATGGTAAGTAACATGCTTAAATCAGTGATAAATTTAACAGTGCATTGAGTGTATGCGAGTGAATTAGTGTAAGTAATTATTTCAACTTACTGTAACCAGTGACAATGTTAACAGAAGAGAAATGTATGGGTGTACGCGAGAATTAATTAATGTCTAAAGTATGCATCAAGGAGAATTCTATTTAGGACATAATTAACCAGTTGTTATTCAACAACTATTTTATTCCTGACTCTTACCCCCGAGAGTGAAATAATATTTTCCACGATGTTCATTTTTGAGAGAGCACTTCTCATAAAATATAGTAAATACTACCTAATTTCCATCCGTTAGTGCTGATATATAAATAAAATACGCGATAACTCCTTTTTAAGCAATATTAACGCCAAGCATAAAGATGAAGGGAACTAAATATCGTAAGACGAGGACAGTTCGGAACGCGAGTAGACTTCTCGAAGAGCTTTCTGTCATACGAAATTCGGCCATCGCGTGAGAGATGGAGGTGACCTCGAGAGCAGGTGTACAGTGACAAATTGTAGCATTGTGAAACATTGAACATTTATTCGACATTAATTTGGTAATAATATCCGTCTTTCATTAAATTATAAATATTATCGTTAGAGTAGAAAAATGCATAATTTGATTCAAATTGAAAATCCGAAACTTCTCAGGTGACATCTTAAGTGCCTGATTCGTACGATGACATTTTTAATAATTTGTATTTAAATAATACCAACGCATGTATGCAAGACATGTTAGTAAATGTAAATAG
Organism: Platycnemis pennipes; assembly: GCA_933228895.1. NCBI lineage: Eukaryota > Metazoa > Arthropoda > Insecta > Odonata > Platycnemididae > Platycnemis > Platycnemis pennipes. The sequence continues at coordinate 49,784,932 of OW121857.1, forward strand.
AAATATCGAGGAGATAGTAGCAACTGTCAGGAATCATAATACATGTAATTAGGCATCGTATAACAAATAATAGCTATACCGTATTAAAATAAAAGCGTATTTAATCAAAACTAGATTTATTTTCCTGTAATATCAATATCATAATTTTTCAAAAACAGATTATTTGGTGGTTTGGTTAAAAAACAATGGTTATTTAATTCTCACGCTTCTAATAATTTATATTTAAATAATACCAACGCATATGTGCTCGACTAAGGTAAATTTTAATCATGTATAGTAAATAAAAATTGAGACAGTAACAACTAAGAGTGTCAACTTAATACATATAATTAGGCTTCGTATAACAAAGAATAGCTATACAATATAAAAATCAAAGCATAGATAATCATAACTAGATAATTTTATCGGAATATTAGTATCATAATCATTAAAAAAAACAATTTAGGTGAAAAATATAGCGAGTATTTCGTTATCACGTTTTTAATAATTTATATTTAAATAAAACCAACGCATGAGTGCAAAACACGTTAGTAAATATTTAATCATGGATAGCAAATTAAATTGAGATGCTAACAGCTGAGACAGTCAATAAAACAGTGAGGAAATTAAGCATCGTTCAACAAAGAATAGCTATCATACTAATATATAAAAATTAAGTGGTGTCTGCCTGCCGGTTCTATGTTCGTTACACATCTCCTCAAAAACTACTGAACCGATGGAGCCTAAGTTTTTTTTTTGGATTCTAACGTTTACACTAGAAGATGCCATAGGCTATATAAAAAAAAGGCTCAAGGTCCGGGTTCGATTTCTGGAATCAATTATGTATTTACATTGATTTGAATTGACTTTTTCAATTTACGATAGCGCAAGAGTTTTTTCTTTCGCTCAGTAAAATAACTAAATATTAATCCATTTCTTTATGTATTTAATTGTAAGCTACTCATGTAGCAAGGTTAGCCATATTTAATTTAAACAGTTCGTCATAGAGGGATGCCGTAAACGGAATCATGCTTTTCGCGAGGATATAGGAAGGTACTCAAGGCATTATAGGCTTTCGTGAAGCAAGGTTAGCCATATTTTTTCCCTCACAAGGATATATGCTGACTGTTAGTGCTACTCATGGATTTAGAGGGTTTGCATTCGGTTAAAAATAAGAGTATTTAAATGAATGATTCATCGGTGTTCAAATTGTGAATGTTTCTTTTTATTTACTGTTATATATTTTTGAACCAACCTGGAACATGAAGAGAAGAGATGGAACACTTACGAAATCATCGTCGATAGGGATAGCCTGAGATTTGAGATAGTTTAACAAAAACTGGGAATAAATTCAAAACCCAATAGAGCATAATGTCTTATTAGGTATTCGTGGGATAATTATTGATTTCACTGCAAATATGCTAAAAAGTTCATCCAAATGCAATATTGTAAACAGTATTGTTCTTTTCGTGAAGATATTGTAAGGTACTAAAATAGGTATCATAGCTAATTCTTGAATCTAGATGGGCCATTTCATTCAAAAAATCATACAGGCTTACTTTTCGCACTACTCCCAGATCAATTAGGTTTACATTCGGTAAAACTAAAAGTATTTAAATGAACGTTACTGCGGGGTTCAAAAGGTGAATATTTTATGGATTTTTAGAAGTGTAAGAAACGTATTTGAAGTCTAATCAAAAAAATAAGAGTAGCAAGATGAAAAAAAAAATTGTGATATAGTTATACGTCAAATATACAGTAGAAGGTGTGAATATATGCAACCGAGCGACTAGTCCCTGGTTTAATTAGACTAAATGTGTATTAGGTAATAAGAATTTAATTCACTCTAATTGGGTAATAGTGCAATATAAAAATCAAAACATAGTTAATCATAACTATATATCAATATCTTAATTATTTAAACAAAAACGGGTGTTTCATTCTCATGTTTTTTTATAATTAATATTTAAATAATACCAGCAAATGTGTGCAAGACACATTAGTAAATATTTAATCACGGATAGTAAATTAAATTGAGATGTTAACAGCTGAGTTAGTCAACTTAATACATATAATTCAGCTTCGTTTAACAAGGAATAGCTATATCATATTAAAATCAAAACATATGTAGTAGGATGAGATTCTTTTCTTAGAAATATCAAACCAATGGAGTAATTCCATTTTCTATTATTCGGTTGTCAAACAATTTTTGAGAAATTAAAAAAAATCTTATTCAATTACTTATGAAAATTCAGTGGAACAATAGACCAAGCGACGTTAACCTTTTAACCATAACAATACTCTCTAAATATCAAATGAATTTTAATTAGATAAATTGAAAATTATTTATAGAAATAAAAATATATTTTAAAATTACTGTTAAATTCTATCAAGATGATGCAATGGAGTGATTGAGATTGCATCAGCTAAGCATTAAACTGAATATAACTGAATATTGGGTAGTGGATGTTGGCTAACTATCTCTAATTTTTTACCTTAATCAGCAAGTAAAAAATTACAAAAGTGATCAAAACCACAAAATGAAAATATTTTATTGATTGTAGTTGCTATAGCATTTATTGTGCTTTTTGCACACCCATTAACACAGAGCATCATGAACAACAATTACTTTTAGCTTAGTCTTATTTCGCTTTTCTCACTCAAAATCCCCCATATTCATTGATTGGTAGATATTAGTTAACTACTGGCAAGGAATTCAATTTTGTGAGTCAATTTCATTTCAGTATAAATATGCTTACATGGGTTGGAATTTCTAAATGTAATGTTTGTTATAATGCTTCATCAATCCCTAAAGTTAATGTATCAAATCCAAGATAATGCATTATTTGTTGTAGATGTTAGAGTGAGTGTAAAAAAAAATTGCTTGCAATTAAATATTACAATATTCAAGAAGGAAAAATATTGTCTTAGCTGGTATCCATTTCAGAAATTATCTCGTGCTCCATATTTATCCTGCTGGGTATTATTTGCTGTTAGAATTTCATGTTTTTGACAATACATGTGGAGTGATGTGATACCAGCATAGCTTTGCAGCCCTTTGGCAGTACAAAAATACAGATTACAAGTTATAGCTTTGAAAAAATAACAATATTTATTTCATGCATCAGAATAATGTTGATGTCTGGGCAATAATATTCTTGGCAAGATATTAATGAATTTGAAAGTTGGCAAGCAGCAGACTAGTCTGAACCTTTGGAATATATCCCTATTTTGCTAATATAATACCATTATATTCTTATCCATGTTGCTCTTGCACACAATATTGAAAATTACTTTAGTCTTGTGATACAATGGTCTAAAATTAATGGTCATTCTATGATATATACCAGTATATTTTATCATATCAGCATGGACAATCTGTCTGAATTGGCATGGACCCCCTACCCAGTTGACAGTATTAACACCAATATTCTATTAAGGCACTAGAGCTCTCAAAAATGGTATTTAAATTTTTTTATTGCTTGTATTCCAATATCCCATGTCATTGTATTAACTGCTCCACCAAACATCTTGCCCTCATTCATTTTTAAAATTTGCCCTTCTTAATCAATTCCCACTTAGTTCTCCTCTAAAACAATTTAATCTATGTCAATAAAAACATCAATGTAACAATAGAATGACCTGGCATGAATAGTTAGGCTAACATGCATATAGAGAATACACCATTTGTGAGAGTTATTCTTAATTAACTTACTCATACTCTTGTTCATATTATGGAGTAATTATACTCTGTTGATATACAGAGCTCACCCAATTACGTACTGTTGGTGCAGATTTATACAATTTAGACTATTCAGTAAATTTTATGCATAATGTTACCTTCATATAGATACAATTTGGTTTCAACAAGTGTATGCCTTTTCTCCATTTGAGTTTAAAGCATGAATTGTCAAAAAAAAACCTTAAAGTATAAATTTATAGTTTTTATGATACCAGAGCAATGCTTTCCCTCCAGTGAAATAAGTATGTCTAGAAAAGTCACTATCATCATTGCCAAAGCCAATTTGTTTATTATGCTTTCTATGTGCATAACATTATAGACTAAATATTTAAAAGAAAATTGTTATGGCCATAGTGAGGTTATTTACTTAATCTTAGATTCATTCAATGGTTCATAATGCTGAGGTTATTTATATTCATTTAAAAAAATATTTTATAATTAGTTTAGAATTTAAACAGATGATGCAATGGAGTGATAGAGATTACATCAGCTAACAAGCACCCCATTAAAGACATGATATTTGAATACCCTATTTTTCTTGAATTTTACTATTTATTTATTCGAATTTCCCGCTTTTTTCAGAGAAGCTGATCGGTTAATTTTTAGATCATCTCCACCAATCAGGAGAAGCTTCTTTACTTAGCGAGAGTGTTTACAGACGACGTCGAAGAAAAAAAAATCGCCAGTTCTGTCTCAACTTTGAAAGAAGTAACATCAGTCTACGATCTTGCTGCTGCAGAGACAACTGAACTTCAATCCACTTGCATTTCACCGAATTGACTCCACAGGACTACACTGTATTGTAACCTGCTTCGTTGAAGGATTGTAAGGACAATAATCTTCTAAAGTTGATTCTTTATTTAACATTTGTTGAGACTTATCACGTGTTGGGGAGTGCAGATTGTGTAGTAGAATATTGTACATTGAATTTTATATTTAAAGTTTGATAGGCTTATTCGTGTTCATACTGATAACAATGTGTCTCTTTGAGCATATTTTTAATTAAATTAATTTTCTTTGCAGTACATACCTTTCCAATACCCCCATCCTTAATTATGTCGTCCATCACAGAAATTCTATCCAAATTTAATTTGGGCAATTACACCACTTCTGAGGATCTTGAACATGCACTTATGGATATTCACAAAAAAATAGTTTTTGATAAGGATTCGATAGATGATATGGAAGCCTATACACGCATGAGAGATGCATTAGATATTGCAAAGAGGAGATATTTTTGTCGTTATTGTGAGGTCTATTGTAGCATTAATGATGCATTAGCTCATGAAAACAGTAATTTACATAGAAACAATATAACCATGCAGCAGGGTAAAGGCTTTGTCGAGGTGGAATCTGCTATCCGATCAAGACTAAAAACCTTTTGGATTACATCTGATGAGGGGAATGAAGATGTATTAACGTTTCTAAATAACATTCGTGAGCGACTGATTAACAAAATTAATGAGCAGACAGTTTCTAATACTGCAATTAAATTTAATTTGATTCTAATTTGTAAATTCCGAAAGGGGGAGGGAGAGGAAATGGAAGCTTCTTTCAAGACAATGAACAAACGAGTGTTGATTTCAGATCAAACGAATGTGATTCTAGACGAGGCTTTATCAAAACTCTTAAAGGAAAAGTCAGAGTTTCAAGCCAAAGGGTCCGGTTGGAGACTGGCGAAAGTCTTGGGTCTAGAATTGCGCATAAATAAATACAATCCACTCCGAGGATCAACATACATTGAGCTGCAGGCTAAAATCAAAAATACACTATCTGTGATCAACGTGCAAAATCAGGATATCTACTGCTTCAAGTACGCTGTTTGGGCAAAAAATATAGGTAGAGATCCTCAAAGAGTTTCCAAGTATAACACAGAAGAGTTTCGTATGGGTTATGTATGGACCTGTATAGAATATCCAGTAGATTTAAAAGATATTCCCAAATTTGAGCGAGTCAACAACATTTCAATCAATGTCTTTGGTTTAACCGATAAAAATGATGTATACCCAATGAAAATTGTCGATAAGGAATTGGAAGATCACCGCGATCTGCTGTATATCACAAATGAAGCAACAGCACATTACTGCTGGATCAAAAATTTTAATAAGTTGATTCGTTCACAAATTACACGCACTAATAGAATATATATTTGCAAACGCTGCCTCACTCACTACTACGATGAGACCAAGCTAGAAGAACATCAGCAATTATGCAAAGGAACGGGAGTACCAACTAAAATTGTAATGCCTGACGAGAATGATAATATTTTAAAATTCAATCACCTTAATTATTCCTATCGTATTCCATTCGCCGTGTATGCTGATTTTGAGTGTCTCCTCAAAAACAATAGCTTGTGCGAGCCAAACCCTGAAGCTTCTTTCACTCTGAAAATTCAAAAACATGAACCATTCAGCTTTTGTTATGTGCTGATGACGCCGGACGGATGTCAAGCACCATACCTTTACCGAGGTCCAAATGCAGCCCGCGTATTCATCGAGCGAATGAAAGAGGAGGCTGAGAAGGCACACGCTTTTTATAAGGAGAACATTCCGATGGAACCACTCACCTCAGAGGAAGCGTCAGATTTTGAGAATGCGAATGCTTGTCACATTTGCGTCAAAGACTTGAACATGGGCAGAGTAAGAGATCATGATCACTTAACTGGTAAATATAGGGGCGCCGCACATCAATTTTGCAATTTACAGTATAAGATGCCAAATTTCCTGCCCGTCTTCATCCATAATCTATCGTCCTACGATGGTCACTTCATTGTTCGCGAACTTGGCTATGACGAACGGAGAATATTTGTCATTCCGAATTCTGAGGAGAAGTATATTTCTTTTGCCAAGTCAGTCGATGAAAATTTTAGCATCCGGTTTATTGACTCTTATCGCTTCATGTCGGCTTCTCTGGCCTCTTTGGTCTCAAATCTGAAGACGTTTAAATACACGCAGCAAATATTCAAAGAGAAGACACATTTAGTTACGCGCAAGGGTGTTTATCCCTATGTCTACACTGATTCACTGGAACGATTAGATGAAACCGCACTTCCGGAAAGAGAAAAATTTCATAACCGGCTCACGGGCGATGACATTTCTGAGGTAGATTACGCTCACGCTTCAAAGGTGTGGTCATCATTCGAATGCAAAACATTGGGCGATTACAGCGATGTCTACCTCAAAAGTGACGTCACACTGCTAGCCGATGTGTTTGAAAACTTTCGAGACGTTTGTTTTGATGCTTACAAGCTTGACGCCGCATGGTATTATACTACTCCGGGGTTGACATTTGACGCTATGTTGAAGCATACAGAAATTGAGCTGGAACTTTTAACTGACTATGACATGCTTCTGATGTTCGAGAGCGGCATTCGAGGTGGAATATCTCAATGCAGTAAGCGATATTGCGAGGCAAATAATAAATATATGGATAATTATTATCCCGAGTCGGAGTCTAATTATTTAACATATTATGATGCGAACAATCTTTATGGATGGGCGCTCTCTCAACCACTCCCGTATGCTAATTTTCGATGGCTCTCCCCTATGGAAATTTCAAATTTGGATGTGAGAAAAATTTCAAATGAAAACGAAAAGGGGTATATTTTGGAAGTTGATCTCGTCTATCCACAATCCCTCCACGATTGTCATTCGGACCTTCCTCTCTGCCCCGTAAATAAACTTCCTCCCGGTGGAAAACATAAAAAACTGCTAACTACTCTTGAGAATAAGTCAAAATACGTGATCCACTACGTGAACCTCAAGCAGGCTATTTCTCTCGGACTAGTTCTGAAAAAGGTGCATAGAGTTATCGAATTTAGCCAATCTGCTTGGTTAAGGGCTTATATAGATTTGAACACGGAGAAAAGGAAATTGGCCAATAACGATTTTGAAAAGGACTTTTTCAAGCTCATGAATAATGCCGTATTTGGCCGATGTTTAATGAATGTTAGAAAAAGGCTTAGATTGGAACTTGTGTCTAATGAAAACAAATTGCAAAAATTAATAAATAAATCTGAATTTCTGGACAGAACGATCTTTAGCGAGGATCTGGTGGCCGTGCATCTCAAAAAATCATCTATCAAAATGAATATTCCAATATATGCAGGTTTTTGCGTCTTGGACTTGAGCAAAACGTTAATGTACGATTTTCACTATCGTACAATGTTGCAAAAATACGGTAAGAACATCTCACTTGCGTACACAGACACTGATAGCCTAATTTATGATATAAAAACAAATGATGTCTACCAGGATATGTTAGAAAACATTGACGTGTTCGATACGTCCAACTACCCAAAGGAACACCCTTGCTACTCTGAGACGCGCAAGAAACAGATAGGTTGTTTTAAGGATGAAGCTAATTCTCTTATTGTAACCCATTTTATTGGACTAAGAAGTAAACTCTATTCTTACAAGGTGCTTGGATGTAAGGATAAAAAGAGGGCCAAGGGAATATCCAGATCTGTTATTGATAAAGGGCTTCATTTTGACGACTATGTCCGTTGCCTGCACGAAAATTCCACAGAATTTCGGAAAATGAATGTGATTCGTAGCCAAAAACACGAAATTTTCACGATGGAAATGAATAAGGTTGCACTTAGTGCTGCGGACGACAAACGATACATTTGCGAGGACGGTATCAACACCCTGGCTTGGGGTCATTACAAAATTCCGCGGAAGAGAAGTTACAGGGAAGCCTTCCCCTCTGACATTGAAACCTGCAACATTTGAAATGGTAAAATGAGTGATTAAAAGTATCGAAATAATATAATTAATATGCAAAACAGGTGGGAGGGGGATTGCCTCATCGGTTTGTGATATTTTGAAATGTCTATGAAGAGGTGACAGAACAGGGGGTTATTATCTTCACATTTTGACTCTTACAGGTTCGTATCTTTAAAACAATTCACATTCACTCACAATTGCATTCAGATTCAATGCCTTCATTCAGTTTGTGGAGCACGCTGTTGACTTTATGCAGCTAGCAAGTCGTAAGGATATACTCTACTCAAATTCCTCACACAATTCCATCCCAACACCTCACCTACTCGATTATTACATCCTGAAGCTGTTTCATCTGAACTTCAACGAGACTAGGACCGTGGAAGGTGTCATCCCAGAGATCAGCAATGTCACAATGAGGCAAGCGGACGGATGCAATATATAACGAACTCGAAGTTGAACCTTGCTCTAGTGACTGTTCACCCACCCCTCCCTCCACCTACTCCCTCACAAGAAAGATAATATCCTACAGTCGGCATCAAAGGAGTCTCCGCCCATGAAGAGGAAAAGATCGTCTGGACAGCCTCCCATTCCGACATCATCTTATAAAAACAATAATTAACCACTTCAATGTATTATTTGAATGGTGCAAGATCGAAAAGTGTGTGTGTGTTTGTGTGTGTGTGTGTGTGTTATGATCGCTCAAGAGACTTTGAACCAGTTGTACAATTTAACCAGATAAATCAGAAAAGTGATATTGTTTCACTCATTAAGTGGGCTAAAGTGATATAATCTTGGAAAGTGATTATTGGTGTAAAAAGTCAGCTCTCATCAAATTCCTTGTCCTATGCAAATTACTTTGGGAAGCGACATTTGTCTATTAAAAATATTTTAGCAAAGAGCTCATTTAGCCTGAATGTTGATAAACTGTTAAAACTCTCCAATTTGATAAATCTATTCCACCAGAGACTGTCGGACAGTCGTGATACAGTTATATAATTTCCAGTGGGTTAACTAGTGATAACACTGAATATGATCTGGAAATTTGAGATGGTACTTATGTTGAGTGATGTGTTTGGTAATCAAAAGGTATAACATGGTTGTACTTTGATTACATGTGTGTATGCAAAGGGTTTCTGACCTCTGGCACGAGGTAAAATTCTGCAAGTCAGAAGCTCTTGTAATCTCTTGAACCTCTGGCATTGGGTGTAAAACCTTGTAAGTTTGAGAGATTACACCATGATTGCCATTATCAAATTTCAAAGGATTCACTAAAAATGATGGTGGATACATAGTCAAGGAATAAGCTATCACTAATGCACAAACGAAATGTTGCAATACGTGTCTTTTAAATCACCAGCACTGTACGCGAGTGAAGCCGTTTGGTTAAAGAACAACTATCATGGCTTGCTTGAATTCTTTGGGAGATGTAGATTATTCGGAACTGGAGAGTATATTATTTAAATACACAAATAAATATCTGTTTTTATTCACAAAAAAGGTGTAGAAAAGACATCCTTCTTGACCAAACTTCTTCCCAAAGGAATCTGCGTGGGTAACTTGGAAATGTACGGCTCTCCTTAGCGACGAATGAAGACTGTTTAATTAAGTTATATTCTCAAAAATAATGTGTGGAAAAATTGTTGCGAGCTGGCAGATTGTTGTGTTAAAAATGAAACATGTTTATTTCTGAAACAATAAACTGTCAAACCTATATGCTGTGTGTGTTTTTATTTATATGGATACCCTTGAAGTAAAATCGAGCGGTTGCTAGTTGGCAATCAGAAGCATTGAGAACGAGGAAGTTCGCGTAAGAAAAGTCCTAGCATGTGACTGTTACCGGGTATAAGGCGAGGTCACGTGTGTGCAGATTAAGGTATAATATATCGTTTTGGGATAAAATTGACTCCTTTTTCACGTGGGGTAGGTTATTTTGACGTAATCTTGATATTTGCGGATGCCCGTTGCCTCTAGCGTCAGAGCTCTTCGCGTCGAAAAACGCGCGGAAAAATGGCGCGTCGGAGTGAAAAATCCCTCCCCCCTCCGGGTGGCGACACGAACAATGCACTCCCTTTCATTTCTGATGAAGTGGGTTTTCTTCTTAGAGTAGCGTACTGGGAGAACGCATCGGGGGATAGGGCAACCGCCGACAGACATATCGATACATCTGTTTTGGTCTCGGAGCAAATAAATAATAACTCGATAACATCTAATTGCTATTGTTTATCTTGCAAATTTAAGGTGTAGTATATCGATTTGGGTTGAAATTGTCTCCTCTTCCGCGAGGGGATTGTTTATTTTGTCCTAATGTTGATATTAGCGGAGATTCATGCCCGTTTTTGGTGATTCGATGCCATTGACCTTGGGTTTCATTGTTCAACCGATAGGGGTTGGGTTGGTTATCGATAATCATCCTTCACTTGGGTTGTATGACGCTTGGTTTAGGAGTAATTGTTGAAAAATAAACTGCGCTGAATCGATTGGAACATCACTACTGTAGATTAAGGACTCCTAAAGCCTTCTCATTCATTTTATAGATGGATTTCTCTTATTGAACATTACAAATTACAACACAGGGCAGAAAGAAAAGACAGAGCAGAGCCTTGTCTTATTCTTTATTTATTTTGGTTCCTCACTGCTGGTTCCAGATTTAATCACAGAAACTTGGTTCCGGTATTAACTTATGATAATCTTTCTGCGATTCCAAGAGACTCCAATTCCTTTCAGCATTATAAACATTGAATATCGAATCCACGTT